>JBAMHX010000017.1:14322739-14341866 GCA_037177515.1 Pseudomugil tenellus | reverse complement strand
CATACATCCATCCATCCATCCATCCATCCATCCATCCATCCATCCATCCATCCATCCATCCATCCATCCATCCATCCTGCTCATTTGTTAAACATGTTTAAGACTTTAGTTTGATTCTAAATAAAGCTGAGTTCATATTTTGTATATGTTTGAACCTGATCAGCAGTGATGAGCAAGTTAAGTCTCAAGAAGCACTGAGGCTTTCCATGAAAGTGAGCAAAGCTTCTTGGGGCTTCATTTGTGCTACATCAAGCTGTTATGTTGCGGTTTGTGCATACTTACAGTAAATAAAATAAATGTATTTTCTTTGTTCTCTATAAGAAGGCAGTATGCTGAACCTATGTTTGGATCTATGGAACTGTGTATTTTTTTATTTTTAGATTTAAACCTTAACTGCATGAAAACAGCCTTCTCTCAGTGATGCTTCAGATGTACTTGGTGACATCCTTCCTATGATATGTTTCAAGCCTCAAGATGCATGTAGTAGAAATACTTTCTGGATTACTGAAAGCATCCTCTGAAGCTTTTGCATAGCACATCTGATTGGTACTGATCAGTTCCAGAATCCCTTGCTATCTGGTCCCACACCCATGCCAAACTGACACATGTAGGCCAAGAACTACTTACATTTATTATCTTCCAGGGCCTCAGGTGCTGTTTCCCGCTGCCTTTTAGTTCATTTATTTATTTCAAACAATTTTATGAATTATCAATTAGGGCTGCAGTTCTTTTTAATGATTAATAAAATCTGTTATGTAGTTATTTCTTAATTTGCCATTCTCAGTAAGTTCTTTAGCACAGAATAGTAGAGTATGTGTACAAAACAGACCTGAGAAAGACTTCTGTTCTCATACAAAACTGTCACAATCCTTTAGTCTTCATAGAGAATAATTCTGTTTTTGGAAAATCTTGCCTTTAAAATCTATGAAAATTCATTCTTATAGAAACCCCTGAGACTTTAGCAGAAATTAAGTGAGAAGTGCACATGAATGCAGACGATCTTTACCATCCAATGAGGACACAAATATATTCAATGTTTGGAGAAAAAAGTGAAAATTATAACAAGCTTGTCTTTACCTTCTGCAAGTCCTCTAAAAAAAAAAAAAAAAAAAAAAAAAAAAAAAAACTTCAAGGCCATTTAATCATCTATTTAGCATATGGAGAGAAATCTGCTGCCAGACTTGCTCATCCCTGGACAATACTGTTAATTATACGAATTTCAAAGTCACAATCAGGAGGAGAAAGTCTGGTTGGGAGGGAAGAATGCGTATTTCATGTCTCTCTTTGTGCCTGCCAGCTCTCCATGGAAGGGAAGCAAAGGGAGAGTATGCATGACAGGCTTAAAATAGCATCAGTGGGATCAGCTATCTTCTCAAGATCAGCAAATGAGGGGGCTGCATGTGGTTCTCAGAGCAGGCTGGAGCTTGCAATGAAGAGTCTGAAAAAGAAAGAAATGGCTGGATGAGGGGATAAATGTGTAAGGGAGAGGTGATAAAGGGCAGTGAAAGATGGAAGGTATTGAAAAAGAATGAAAGGTGAGAAAGTGGAAAATGAGTCTAAGGCACTGGAAGGTGGGAGAGGTTAGGGTAGGGGAACACAATGAAAAGGCGGCTGAGCAGGAAGGAATTGTGTTGGAGAGACGGGGAAAAGTTAGGAAATAGTAATTAAGAAAAAAATTCACAGGCAAAGCTGAGAGGAAGTGGGTGTTGAGACAGGTGGAAGAAGAAGTGAGAAGAGTAGAGAGCAAAAAACAGCAATAAGAGGAAGAAGTGTGAGGAAACGAGGGATTACAAGGTAGGAGAAAAAACAGAAGGTAGCACACTGAGCCTGTGCTTGCTGTCAGCATCCATCTCCAAGATAAGAACAGCTGCTACATGATCTGTTTTCCTGCATGAGAGATGAAAGTGCATGCGCTCATACTGCAATCAGATCAGCTCTGTGTATTGCCATTGTTGCGACTAGTCGGGCTGATTTTCTCAGGAACGCTGCTGAATGGTGCGTGCACTGCCATGCCTTGTGGAGCAAACAATGGTACAAGCTTGTGTGCACAAACGGCTGATCCAGCTTTGGCTGTGTCCTGAAGCCACAATCACACTGACAAGATTAGTAAAAGGACATTTAATTCCTTATCTCCTTTTCTTTGTGAACTGAACCAAGCTAAAGATTACTTGGAGGACTTGCAATGCAATGAAAAATCACACAAGCAAGTAAGCTTATTAATATGCAGTAGGCTTGGCATTTGGCAAAAGAGAGAAGAACAAAACTGATCACAGGTACAAGATACAAGTTATTGTTATGAGAACATTATATCCAACTTTAAGGTAGCAATTTATACCATAAATCCTACTGTAACTATGGTTCTTCTGGCTTCCCTGTTAAATGTCTTTTACTGCTGGCCATTTTTCTGTGGTGCTCTGCCACCACCCTGCCTCTGCTAACACAGAGGAGCTCATCTCTTGGTTTAACTCTTCCTGCCAAATCATACTGGACTCTGAAAAATTGTGAAGCCCATGTCAGGAGTCCTGCATATTGCCCTAGTGGGTGTTTTTGGCTCCCTCTGTCTCCTGCATCATGTCTGTCTCCTGCCAGGAGATTGCTTTCAGTGCTGCTTTCTTCGCACCTGGGCTGATAATCACAGCTGTTCTGCATCCAACAATCAAGCCACCTTCACTTCTTCCAGTACTTAAACACCAGGAGCCTCATTTATAAAGCTTGCTTAGGCAAAAAACGAGCCTGGAATTTGCGCAGGAATTTTACTAAGTAAACTTTGGGAGTTATAAAAATAAACTACATGGAGAAGAGTGTGTACTGCTGCGCCAACTTTGGACCTGGTGTAGTAACATTTTGGGAGGTAAACCAGCTTCACAGCTGATAAGAACACATTTAAGCCACATTAAACACGTTTTTTTATCATTCACACAAGATTTTGTGTCCTCAAAAACACTGAACACAGATTATTATATACGTGCTCAAAAGCGCTTATTTATTCCATAATACGTAGGCTATACATCCGAACACACCAAGTGTTTGTGGATAATGTGGAGGTTCAGTGATAATGACTGACTGATAAGCACATTTCCTCTTACAGTTATGTGCGGAAGAGGATCCAGTAATAATTATTTGTAACGCGGACATGATCCTGATAAACCCGGTAGCTCAGCGCCTTTCCTCCTGTTTGTTATGCCGCTACTATGACTTCAAAATAAGATGGCCTTCCGTGTCTCCACCTCACTAACGAGCACCTCGATTTTTAGTCTCTGAAAAGTTAAGTTCATGTGCCTCTCAGTTGCCATGATTCTGCCACAAACACTGGTTGATTCGTATGCTGATATATTTATGAGCTGCTTTGCAGTGACCGTGTATGGTTGAAAGTAGGTGTGTAGAACGGGCAAGCAAACCAAAGTCACCTCAGCAACCTTTTCGGCAAGGTTGTGATTTATAAAAGGAGCAGACCTTTATTTTGGCGTACCAACTAGTCGTTTTCTTCGCCAAGTACAATTCTAGTAGAGATTCTACACAAAGTTTTATAAATGAGGCCCCAGATCATTCTGTCATTGTCGCTGGATCGTCCAGTTACCCACCTGGATTCCTGTGGGCTCTTTGGGAAAATTAGTTTCTGCTTAATGTTTATTTTTGACTACTGACTGGAGCCTGATTGCAGACTTCACAAATAAATGGTTTCAATTCACTTTACCTCTGAGTCTAGGTTGGTCCATGTCTGCACCTTGGGGTTCCCAATCGTCAACTGCCTGAACAGTTTTAACAGCCCAGGGCTAAATATGAACCCTGCTTTAATGATGATACTCGTGCAGTTAGCCAGGAATGCCGGAAAGCTGAGCGGAAATGGAAGAAGGACAAGTTACAGGTTTCTTTCCTCATCCTAAAGGACTGTTGGCATTTCGACGAAACTGTAAACAAGGCCAAAAGGAAATATTTGCCAAATGTCATTTAGTCTAAACTAAGATTATCTGTTTATTAATTAACCAGCTACTCTGAAATGAGGACATTTATCCCTGAATGATCATACTGATGGAATTTTAATATGTGATTATCTACCTGAACAATTTCTCATATGATTACACATAAACACATATATCAAGGCCATACTTTAAAAAAAAAAAAATCAACAACAATCAAGTTTTCCAATTTGATTGTTATTTGGATTACATACAGCAGCCATCACTCAATTTTGAAACCACTTTATTTTAAGAGTTACTCCTAAATCAGCACGTTAAGAGCTACTTTTAGCCCAGTTCTTTTTTCTTATTACTAATACCTGAAATCAAAGGTTAAATGTTACTTAATTCAATATATGAGAAAAATATTCTTTAGGGGTGTAACAATTCGTCTAGTATGTTGATAGATAGATTGATATTCCTATGATCTCACAATGGGACAAAGAGCTTGCGGGGAACTATCAAGCCATCATTGTGATCCATTGCAAAAGTAGGCCTACAGAAAATCCGAACAACACGTGTCAAACTCTGGCCCGAGATGCAGTTAAATCTGGCTCATGAGATCATTTTAGAATGTTGTCATTAATGTCACAGCGATACACTGATAACCCAACCTACACATCCTATAATGCAACGCTACCTTCTTCAGCTACCTTGGTTCCCACGCCAATGAAGTTGGGCCTCTATTGTTGCGGGTTACTGGAAAGCTTGGTCTTCGCGATGTGTATGTCTTCATGTTAGCTGCTACAAGTAAACCTGAGCAGTAACACTGTGGATGGTTGGGTTTATGAGATGGGTGCTGATTTAAGAAGACGTTACTACAAACTCTCGTGCTGTGAATGAAAATACTGACACTTCACGGGTGGACATCTTCATCGTGGATAAGACGCCAGTTTGAACAGTAGAGGAAATATTGGACATTAAATTGATTCACGTGACAATGACTGGATAAGATTGTTTTGACAACATATGTCAAAGTGTAACCGACATGAAACTGGACAAACTTACTGGACCTCCAGCTGATGGAACAGCAACAATGTACAGTGGAAAGGTGGACCAGTAGGAAGGATGGAAGTAAAGATTCAGGAAGATAACTACTGACGAGTTCCCAGCAGATCACTGCATCATACACCAGTTCAGCACTAATTGGCAACATCCTGCAGATGGAGCATGTAATGAGCTCTGTAACGCAAACCATAAACTTCAACCCAACTAAAAGTTTAAATCACCGTATTTTCAGTCTTTTATGCAGGAGATTGATTCAGTTTGCCAACATTCATCATCGTACAGAGGGGCATTGTGGGAAAAGTTCTCAAAGTTTTTAAGCTCATCATGTGTGTGTTTGAGCTCATTAAGCATTGGTTTGTGTTGGGAACACTATCACGTACAAGCACAAGCAATAGTTTAACACATTTGTTTTGCTTGTCTTTATCTTGTGTATAAGAGTTATCCACTACCTGCCTCACCTTGTAGTAGTTTAACATTATGTACTGTAAGATGGAATTAAAGTCACATCTGGCCCTTTGAGGATAACCAATATGCTGATGTGGCCCTTGGTGAAAATGAGTTTCACCCCTGGCTTATACCAGTCCAGCTGCAGCAGCAGCACAAGGCAGCTCTGTAGAAGCATTACAACTCCTCAGCATGTTTAGTCAGAAACTTTATACTTGATTACCTTACAAGAAACAGGAATCTAGTAAACGTCACCTGCTCTGTTCAGTATCTAGGTATTTATCACAATCACACTGTTTGAATTTGATAGTTGATGAAATAAGTTGAAAGATATACTGAATCCATTTTAAGTCACTGAATCGTTTTGGATCGTCTCGTTCTAAATGAACCTGTATCGTTCATGAATAAAATAGACAACCATGAATCATGATCTGAATCGAATCATCATTAAAATGAATCGTTACACACCTAATATTCTTTCAATTGACTAAAAACTTACATATCTCTATAGAGAGGTGTTCTTAGCTGTAGCTGGTCTCTCTAACACATCCAAAGTGAGTCTACATGGTTCAGCCAAGTAGAGCCACCTGTACACAAACTCCTTTATAGTGTGACAATTCATTTGTGTCTATCTGAAGTGCATGTATATCCACAATATATACATATAGCAATACTTTAATGTAAAATTACAGAGTTTGTTTACAGGATACTGTAAGTCCTTGGGGGATCATTAATTTGGCTTTTATGTCTTTTATTTCTACTGTGGGAATGAATTATGCTATGTACCGCTGGTGCTCCATATTGCCCGAACATTTGGAGCCACCAATGCCGATTTAAGATACATGATCAACAAGCACAAAGAACCAATTATGTGAACATTTCATTAGGGATATTTTTAGTATGGATAAAATGCTGCCTTTGAAGAGAGGGATCATTTCATAGAGCTGTTAAAACATCTGATGTTTTATCTGCTGGTTTTCTCTCGTCCCTTGTCACTTTCTTGGTTTTAGAATATATCTCAGAGGAATTATTGGAAAAAAAGAGAAAAGTAAAAAAACATTTTTTGTTGTTTTGTGGAATTGTTTATGTATGCTTATTTTGCTATTTAAATTAGTATATTTATTAAAGCCAAAAGGTTATTATGCAGGTTCAGCATGTCACGGGGTGGTTCGGGAGAGAGTGCACGCGTGTGTGGCTGCAACCCTGTCCCTGATTACAGGGATAATTAGGGACAGGTGGAGGTCATTAAGGACTCCCTTTTTAAGGACAACTCCTCAGAAGGAACAGTGTGTGAAAAGGTCCAGAGAAAAAGCAAGGAGGAGAGGGTGGCAGACAGAAACGGAGGCTGCAGCCACAGCCTGAGGGGCCAGGCAGCGCCCAGGAAGTGGGTGTATGGACGCTGTGGGCAAGCCCGGACAGAGAGGAGTTGGTGACAGGATGCGTGTTAAGCACAGGGAGAGGTGAAGCACTCTTTGCCTCGTCACTCAGCTAAGTACCCTCCCCTTGTTTTGATCAGAATTTGGACATAAAGCCATTAGTCCACAGAAGCCCTGGCTTAATTGGTTTTACTTGTTTTTATTGTGGTTTGCTGATTTTATTTATTTTGGATTGCAGTGGTTTTAAACACGGGGCTTCTGGAGCCATGGATCCTGACAAGCTGATGAAGTTGTGGCGGACTATATTTATTGTTTAATTTTTTAATAAACAGTTTTATTGACATGAACTGTGCCTTCAGACTGGCCGATATGTTCATTGCACAGCGTGCTCCCCAGGGTACCTAGGTCTAAGGGGGCGCTTTGCCCCCTTGTGACAAGTGGGAAGACTTTAAGTAGTGAGAAGAAACTGTAGGAAAATTGCGTGGAAAAAATCCAATAAATCTGCTTCTTCTTACTATCTGATCTGTCTGATAATAAGCAGTGAATGAAAAGAATTGTCCCAGTTTCCAATACTTGCACATTTGGCATACAAGATATGGATTAAGCTTAGCCCAAAGGAAAAATCGACTCAAATAATCCTTAATGGTTAAACTGAGTATCACCAGTGTTTTCATATTTCAGAAAAAGGAAAGCAATTTCCACTAGTAAATTTGCTGTTCTTGCAGAACAGCAGGGTGAATGCTGTCATGCAAAATAAAGCTTAAAACACCAGGTCAATTATCTGAAGAGATGAAAGCACAAATTCATGTTGGAAGGTGGAGAAAATGGTAAAGTTTATTTGAAATGAGCATAATAAAGGTGAAATGGGTTTAAACATGCTTTCTTATAATTATAAAGCTGAAGTCATTTGAGTTTGTAATGTTTAGATCAAAAGTATTTCAGTTTGAATAAAAAAGTTGAAATATACAGTGAAATAAGTAAAATAGTTGGAACAGAACTCTTGGAAGCTCTAGATCAGGTGCAAATGTAGTAAAAATTGGTGTAAGTTTAACTAAAATAGGGAAAAACAGAAGTTTAGGGGAAAGAAAGGAGAGAATATGGATATATAAATGAAAATAGAGATGGATGGATAGATGGAAAAAATACATAGTTGGATGGATGAACAAATGAAAAGAGAAAGATGGTTGGTTGGATAGATAAATTAAAGGAAAAAAAGAAGGTTGGATTGGTAGATGGAGAGAAAGCTGGTTGGATGGGTAGATGGTGAGAAAGATGGTTGGATGGACAGATAGGAGAGACTGATGTTTGGATGTAGAGATAGATGGAAGGAAACATGGTTGGATAGACAGATCGAGACAAAGATGGCTGGATATATAGATAGATGATTGGATGGGCAGAAAAATGTAGAGGAAGATGGTTGGATGGACAGACAGATGGAGAAAAAGATGGTTGGATAGACAGATGGAGAGAAAGATGGTTGATGGACAGATAGATGGAGAGACTGATTGTTGGACGAATAGATAGATAGATAGATAGCTAGATAGATAGATAGCATCATCACAGTGGTCATCTCCTGAAAGAGCTGAACGGTTTGACATCAAGTTTTTACACATGGACAGAAACTTGCTTACATTATGAAGGACTTCAACTGTGCTGACCTTTCCCCTAGATTCACAGGACAGGGTAGTTATGGCAACAACAGCAGCTGTTTACAATCTAGGCAGTCAGTGAGACTTCAAAGGGCAGAATGAGTGAGCTGAAATCTGAAAGTGGTAACCTCCAAACTACTCAACGCTGTGAGAAAACCATAGGACGTATCCACACCATTTTTTCATTGGGATGAGCAGAAGACATTCAGCTACACTAGCTTTAAAGCAACTGATGCTTTGTTCACATAAGTTTTAAGACAGCCGTACACACACAAATAAGGGGCTGGCATGCGATGGGAGCAGTGGGGATGGAAGTAAAGCATCAAAATGCCATTAGCCTTGGAAAATTCAGTCCTTAAACAGACAAATGGATCTATAAATGAACAGCAGTAAGAGGCAGGGTATCTCCTTAGTGCATCCTATGTCAGAGACAAAATGCTGGAGAGGCTGCACAGGCAAGGGTGACCAACGTTCCTCTTTTTCCAGAGGTCAGCGATCCAACCTGTTTGTAACTTCATCTTGCTACCAGTTTATTTGGCTTGTGGACTGTTGTGGTACCGGTTTCGTCCATGTTCCAAATAGATTGAAGGCTTGAAGTGGTGGCGTCTCAGCACTAGGATGGCCTAAGGTGTTTGCCTGTGGGGTCCTGATGGACAAAGAGGGGTGCCTTTTTAGGAATGCACCAAACCAGTCTGCACCAGCCATTTCCTTTTCTGCCCAATTCGTTCGTATCGGTACATTGTTAGGCACTGCAAAAGTATAAGCCAATTTACAGATTTCAATGGGAGACAGGCCAAAACATGTCAGAAGCAGTCAAGATATAGTTTTCCAATTGTTTCTCCTATGCCTCTGTCATAATAATTCTGTTATTCACATATCCAACTGGTATGGATGACTGATTCTCACTCAATCTTCTCTTGACTAATTTCTTTGCAGTATCTTGCAAGTGTGCGGTAATTTATATTTTACTTATCTGCATTCACTCTGAACTTAAGCATGACAACCTACCCCAACTGCTCTTTTTGAAGCTAGCACCCACATGTATTAGCCTAGCTAAGAAAAAAACTAAACAAATTGTGGCTTTCTCTTTATACTTTCAAATGGTAAAAAATTTTCATATCACCTCAGTGTTATAACTGGGAACAGGAGATGCCCCCAAAATGTACTTTTGCATTTGAAAAACAAATAAAAATGTCTCACCTCAAGATTTAGTTGCTTTCATGTCCAATATCATGGTAGGTGACCTTTGACACTAATTCTGAACATTTCTGTGTCAATGGTTCTGATCAGCGCCATCTAGTGGCTGAGATATGACAACAATGACAATCTACCCATGGAACAATCAACCACGCTTTCCCCAAAGCAAGTAGAGGCCAAAGCACAGCAGATTGTTGAAGACCAAGCTGAATGATATTACTTTCACTCTTTGTGTTTACAAAGCTGAGTGTTGCAACCCAACTCTGCCAGTTGTAAGGCATAACAAAGAGAACTGCGGACAGGTGTTTAAGATGGAAGCGCTTGGAATTTATTGTCAAAAGTGGTGATGAAGAACAAACAAAATGGTGGTGAGGTACTAGTGTTGGGGCAGGCAAGCTCTTAAACCAATAAAAGGAAAGGAAAGCAATACAATAACTATACATAAACTTAAAAACAGCCAATACAAAAAAAGTAAACTTGAGAAACAAGCGACTGGCCTGCGAAGAAAAGAGCAAAGTGTAGCAGCTCCAATAGTCATGCTTAAACACAAAGTACTATTACAACCAAACCTATACAGCCCAACACTAATTTTAACTAAACTATAAGGGAAAGAAAGAAAGAAAAGAAAATTGCTTTACTTATTTCTAACCAAAACATAAGTTTACATCCACAATCAAAAGAGAACACAAAACCAAACACTGTTGGAAAACACAACTCTTACTAATCAAATTCTAAACAAATTGCCACTTGCCAAGGCACGCGGTCGGAGTCAAGGTTCATAAGCCAAGGGCAGACTGTCTGTGTAAGCAGTTGCCAAGGTGTCCAAAGATGCAACCAGTTTATATCTGCAAGTTTGACTGCAAGGTTCATGATAAGACAGGAAGTCTTCCAAACAGCAGAACGGTGACAAAGGTGTGGTGATCAGAGCTTGGAATGGCATACAGGTAGTTGCAACATGCAACATTAGAGGAATTTAGCAAAATGGTTGGCAGCCATAACACTGGCATTGACTTTATCAGAGACAGACTTTGCTTTTAGCAGTAGTTGAAGATAGGGGTCCATCATTTTGTTTTTTTGTGTTTTCATTATCAAACCTCAAGCCTCGTCTTTTTCAGGTTTCATAATTCTTTTGAATTTATCTACTTCAAATGGCTTAGCTAAAAACCAAGAAACAAGTTTTTTTGTAAAAAAAGTTTATCCAGGATTACAGTTGTTTGGGAATAAATGTCTGCATTTTAAAGAGCTCTTAAAAGCTGTCAAGCAAGGCTGAAAAAACTCATTAACAGTCATTAACTTTATGATAAGAGGTTTGTAGACTGAAAACAGGAAGAGGATTAGATGGTCTATGCAGTGAAGAGTGAGTCTTATAAACTCTGGGAACATGCAAACTCTACATACTTCACAACTCTAAATCCCACACTGTGGGCTGGGTTATGCTTCATGTTTGTCAGATTGCCTCTAGTTTGATTTCTGTACCATGCTGCAAATATTTCCTCTCACTCCCTTCCACACTGCAGGGAAACAGACTTTTTACATGACTTTGCACTAAATCACTTTGTAAATCTTGCAAATGCAAGTTTAATTTGTAAAACAAATTACATTTTTAGTTGTTCAGCGGAATGAAGTGAAATATTTGGTTCTCATAGATTTTCTGAAATTAATTATAACAGGTCTATTCAAATGTATTCACTAATTCGTGTTGCACTACTTTCAAAATTAACACAAAATACAATCCCTATTTTAAGGTTGAAAGAAATAAAAAGTTTTTTTCCAATAAATTAATTACTCAAACAGAAATTAGATGAAAAAAAAATCCGCAATGAGAGTACAGGCATGTTTATATTCCAAAACACAATCTATTTTTGTCCCAGTGTTGACCTGATAATATTTTTAGATATGTTGACTCACAATATGTGGCTGCTTGTGATGTCAACAGCTTGTGTGCCTTTGCAGATAATACCAG
Source organism: Pseudomugil tenellus (assembly GCA_037177515.1). Classification (NCBI taxonomy): domain Eukaryota; kingdom Metazoa; phylum Chordata; class Actinopteri; order Atheriniformes; family Pseudomugilidae; genus Pseudomugil; species Pseudomugil tenellus. Next base: position 14,330,273 of record JBAMHX010000017.1, on the reverse strand, counting down.
AGCAATCCAGCCAATCGGCTCAATCAGAAAAAAAGTGTCATCAGAGCCGTTTGAAGGTCTTGGATAACTGGACTGAATTTTTATTTTACAGAATGAGTTCAAGACGTGCCTATTATTCAGTCCCAAGACAGAATGCCAATCTATAGAAGTACCAAAGTAGAAGTAAAAAACAAAAATCTGCCACCATCTCTGTAGCACTTTTGGCAGTTGGCTGTAACAGAGAATCCAACATTTCATTAGCTATATCCGTAAAATACAGCTTCAAAGCACACACATAAATGCATACTTTATGCATGTAAAAATACACACACAAAAAGTTAAAGCCTTTTTTGCTAGCACACAGAAAGGAAAGCGGGTAGCACAATGAGTGAGATATTATTATTGCACCATGTTGTAATACTTAATGTGTTAATTAAAATGCCTTGTGGGACAAGAATCTTGCATGCTTCATCAACGTGGTGCAAAATACCATCTCTTAACACGGTCTGTGCACGTTTGCCTTTAGGAGCATGTGTAGCAGCCACAGTGTATGTGCATTATTGAATGATAAATCCAGTGTTAGCTTTACACATTGAGATCACACCCTGTGAGCTACGCTAAAAGGCTGTGACTATTTATGATACAACTCCTTGAATTAATAAAGAAGGTTTATTAATACATGGAAGGTAATTAATATTGCTATGCACAGCATGAAAACAAATACAGTGAAGCATAACATGCAGACATGTTTTGCAAAATAAATAATGTATGTATTGTGGAAGTTTTTAATTTTCCACTTAATCTGCAGAGGTAGATTTTTTTCATCACAATTAATATAACGTTATTACTAATCTACTTATTTGTGTTATCTATAGACATATTGTGTATTAAATATGGATAAGCACAATAAATAAAAGATAACTGAAAACATTGTAATTAATCAATGTATTTTTTTCATAATGAGGTAACTGGATTCTGCTGATGTTTACTTCACTAAGCGCACATACTACCAGTGTGGGACTGATGGCAGTAAGTAGTGTCATATATGTAAATGGAGAGTTTCCAGACTGCATTACAATTAACACAATGTCAAAACAACAAAAAAAGTTAATTTCGTTTTTTTTTTTAGTTATGTTAGAAATATAAAGCTAAAAAAATCCAATTGGAGAAAGTATTCAGATCCTAATAATCTAACTAATAACTAATAATCACAGTACCTTTGGCATTAACGGCAACCTTAAGTGTTCCCAGAAATGTTCCTAAAAAGTTGTAAAAACATTTATATAGATGCATATCAGAATTAGCCAAAACCTTGATGGGACTTGATGGGCAGCAGTTCTTATCCATGTTAGGTCTCTCTATAGATATAGTTTTCTGGTTATAGATCCTGCTAAGTCACTCTGTTCTTTGCTGGTATGACTTTGGTTGGTGTCTTATTGACTGTAAACCTCTGGCAAAGGCTAACCTCTTTTCTGTTCTAGAAAAGGTTTTTACTCAGGTTGCTTCTGTATTTTCTAGCATTTATCTGTCCCTCCATTAGGACTAGTTTTCTAGTCTCTGTTTGACCAAAGCATTGCAGAATGATGCTGTTGTCAGAATGCTACAGGAATGGTACTATTTCAGTGATTCTTAATGTCTGTTGTTGTCACTTATAATGGGAATTGTTCCCAGAAAATAAAATCCTTGTTAGTCACAGAAATGTGGAGTATATGCGAGTTATTCCTATTGGGTTTTTCTGTGTTTTATAAGTAAGGAATACCTTCTGATTTTTTTAATCTATCATAAAAGCTGAAGTAGTATAGTGGTGTACCAATGGTTCTATGGGAAGAAGATTCATTCAATAATATTTTACTGAATACATGTTGTTTTTGTCTCATTTTGTGTGTAACTTTCAGTATTAGCAAGGTGTGTTCAAATGAACACACAAATAACCACTTATCAAAACAATATAAATTTACACCTGCATAAAGTAAAACAGTTTTGGTTTCAAACTGGCTCCATTTGCATAGAAATCCTTAAATACATGTTGGTGAATCACTGCATATGCACCAACAAAACTGTCTGTATGCACAGATAAAGTCAAAAGGCCAAAAAGGGATTTTGAGACTCTTAGTTATAGTTATAGTCCTGGAGGATTCTAGCAGGTCCAAGTCCTTGGTGTGTCAAGAGAGGTAACTCACTTTGGACTTCTGAGAAAATTTTGTCTGATTACAAGAGTCAACCTGTGCACATATATAACATGATCTGTATTGATATGAAAAAATTTATAAAAGGGAAATTAAAATAAAAATGTATATAAAATATAAGTGTTTGTGCATCTTTATAATTTATGCATATTTAAATTAAATTTGTATTTGTAATTTCTAGAAATTTGTGGATTTGAGAACACACCTGCAAGCATCCAGTCTCACCTACAGAATGACTGTTTTACAATTCATCAGGATATTGAGTGAATTTTCTTTCAATAGAGACACCTATTATAATGTTAACTGGACATTATTCCAGTGACCATACTGGAGACCTGTTTAATCTCTGACTAATCAGTGAGAGTGAACACCCAAATATTTCAAAGTTTAGGTTTCAAATTTTTTCTACTTTACATTACACAGACACTGAGTGTGCTTTTTCCCAACCCTACCTTGATTTTTACACTCATAACTTATTAAACTTTTAATAGACAGATGAGTGCACTCTCAATTAGACGCAATAAATTCAATTAGGTTCATGTGGACTCCACACAGGTTGTTGAAGTATCTTAATGACCATTGATTAAAGCAGTATGTACTTGAGCTCAACTGTAAATGCCAGGATAAACGATGTCTGAAAGCTATTTGATTTTTATTTCAGCCATATTTTTGATAAATGAAGAAAACTGTCCAGCAAAGTCAACTCTTCATCACTGTGCAGTGTATTGCATAGCTTAATAAGAAGTACAACATAGTGTCCTGTTATAACTCAAAATAACCATAATAAACAGGGGAGGATCGGAAAGTCTCCACCTGCTCTCTGTGGTTAATATGCTGGACAGGCTTATATTAATTATGTGCAATAGACAGTCAGTACCAGCTGTTTTCAATTTCATCAATGGTCCTGTCGAGCTTTGTTGCTCTTTGGTAATGTATTGGCCAGGTTGCTCTGCTATAACAAGAAATATTATTAAGTGAGATCATAAATGTGTAGGATTGAAACTGATGGCTAAGTAACCAGTCAAAGCTAATGCTCCTAAAAGTTTATGTAAACCTGTGTTTACATAGACTTTAAATTAGAAATCCATTTTTTATTTTAAGTGCCCAAAAACACCTACAGTTAATATAGTCATGAGAAATAATGTTGGCACACACATAATTACTGGGCCTCAAGTCCCATTCCACTGCAAAAACTCTGAAAAAGCCCATTTTCTCATTTCTGGGCAGAGCCACAGCAACCATAAATTTTGGCCTAGGGAATGATTACAAAGCCTGAAAATAAGCAAAAAAATTGAGTCTGATTGTTGTAGAGAACTGGAAACAGCCTGTTCTTTATGTGGATGCCTGATAACTACCACCAAAGAGGCCAGCAGTGGATTTGCTGGTGGAGACAATAGTTCCTGCCAATATGGCAGTTCTGTTATTTCGGTGTGTGAAACCTGAGGGCTGAATGTGGTTGTGTGTAAAGCATGAAGGGCCTGTGTTAGGTTGGCAAGGTGAATGCTGTTGCGATTAAGAGACATTCAACTCCCCAAGCATCAAATGAGGGTCACAAGCTCAGGGCAGACAGGTGCAGACAGATAAATTAGATACTTTTCATGCAAGGAGCTTTTTAGTCAAGTTTTTTACATGACCTGTAATATAGTGACATGAAATGCAAATATGTCAATTTAAATCCTTACAATTTATATTCCAACATGAATGCTTTATGCACATACTACTGATTTAAATCAGTGTGTTTAAAGATTCAAAAGCAATTATAATTTTCATATTAAAACTGTTTCATTCAAGAAGTCACAATTATGTTTTTTCTTTGAGCTATCTCATGTTTCCCCACATCTCAATTCTGCAATATTCAAGACGTCTTATGCAGTTTCTACTTAACATTGAAATAATTTTCAATTAAATCAATAAATCTATGTTGTTCTTAATCAGATGCATGTGCAGCTTAGATGTAGTTTCTGCTTTCATAAGGCAGCGAGATGCAAAAGCTTTGTTGGGTAAACTAAACAGAAGATGTTATGTGAACCTAAATCAAGAGGATAACTCAGTTAAATTCAAAACACTTTTCATTCACTCTATGTGTAGAACATATAGATTAACCAAAATACTGTTTCTCTCTCTCTCCTTCGTGTTTGATAAAGTAAGAATAAAATAAAATAAGAATATAATAGAATATGAAATATGAGGCAACAGAAGTGGAGAGTAATGAAAGTGTAATAATATATATGAACAACTTGAGTGAAAATTAGCAGCAGTTGCAATGTATGTTATAGAATAAATAGAATAAAAGAAAATAAATAATGTACAAACACTGATTGTAATGTGAAATAATAATACAGTGGCAGATTGTCTGTTTTTCTAAATTGTTGTGCAGGTTTGCAGCAAGTGTCATTTGTGCAAGTCCAGTATCAAGGGCAAAGGTTGGGGGTGGTGGGTGAGGAAGGGTTGGAGGTTGGAGCAGGGTAAGGATCCAGGGGTGAGGGGCAGAGGGGAGGGAAATAGCAGATTGAGTTCAGCATCTTGACAGCATGGTGGATGAAGCTGTTTGATATTCTTGTGGAACAGACCCAAAGGCTTCGGAACCTTATCCCTGAAGGCAGGAGGCCGAAGTGGGGTGTGAGGAGTGAGAGTCATCGGCAACAATGCTGTTGGCTCTTTGGGTGAGGCGGGTTTGGTAAATGTCCATGAGGTAGTAAAAAACTTAAATTGAGCAAAGTTAGGAAAGTCACTCAGTTCTGCTTGTGTCCATTAAGTGAAACAACTTATGTTATCAGGTTGACTTTTCCTAACTGTATGATTGGTTTTAATAGCAGTCTCAAGATTTAGTCATTCATGTTTATGTAACCCCTTTCCCCCAAGAAAAGTCATAATGAAGTCTGTTATAAGAATTCATATAAATAATCTCATGAATGAAAAACAATCCAACATTTCCATTGCAACATCATCACATGCTACCTAAAACTTTTAAATATTCAGGGTATAGTGGACAGGTCTAAGCTCAAGCCTCTGCCTTTCTATGTGACCTAGTGACCTAACCTAGTAGCTGCTAGGATAGACTCCAGATGGAATAAAGTTGATCCCAACTTCAGAATGATAACTGAGAAAAGTCAGAGTGAAGAGAAAAGAAAAATATAACTTGTTATACACTCATTGTCAACACAAAAAACCTCTGGGGAAAGTTACTAATGATCTTCCTATGGCCTCAGATAAAGGATTCCTTTCTGTTCTTATCTTGTTAGATCTCAATGCTGCATTCACAGACCACAACATTCTGCTACAGAGGCTGGAACATGTTATAGGTATTAAAGGGACCGGAGTAAGCTGGTTTAAGTCATATTTATCTGATAGATTTCAGTTTGTTAATGTAAATGATGAGGCTTCCCCACACACCAGAGTAAGTCATTGTGTTCCTCAGGGTTCTGTACTTGGACCAATACTTTTTACACTATACTGTATATGCTTTCCTTGGTTTATACCATGTTGTTTGATGATATTACCTTCCATTGCTATGCAGATGATTTACTTATCCATGAAGCCCGGTGAAACCAATCAGTCCATTAGATTACAAAGATGTTTTAAAGACATAAAGGCCTGGATGACTCTAAATTTTCTCCTTTTAAACAATAACTCAGACAAGTCTGAGCTCATTGTCTTCGGGCCTCAAAAACTTTCCAGAAAAAATTTCCAGCTTTGTAATCAATCTGGGTGGCATTAATTTGGCTTCCAGTACTAGAGTAAGTAACCTTGGAGTTATTTTGACCAGGATTTGTCTTTTGGCTCGCATTTAAAGCAAGTTTCTAGAACAACTTTCTTTCATCTGCGTAATATTGCAAAAAGTAGGAACATTCTGTCACGAAGAATTAGTTCATGGCTTTGTTACTTCTAGACTTGATTACTGCAATTCCTCATTTATGTTCTGTCTGTAATATGCCCAGTGTGGGGACACAGACACCCTTTCTACCTTTAAAATTCAACTTAAAACCTTCCTTTTTCAGATATCCTATTATTGAGAATAGTCTAGCCGTCCACTAGTTATGCAACCATAAGGGATATCCCATGATGCTTTGAGCACTTCCTGTTACTTTCTCTGCTTTATTTTCCATGCATAGGAAGGTTCTGACATTATTAACAAATTTTATCCATTTTCTGTAGGTCCTTTTCTTATTTTCCTTTATCTGCAGGTCTTCCTGGATAAAAGCTGCAGTGTATATTGATCTGTCTTTCCTGTCCTCTCCATCCTCAGCGAGTCGAGGCTGATGGCTGCCCTCCCTGAGCCGGGTTCTGCTGGAGGTTTTTCCTTCCTTTTAAAAGGGAGTTTTTCTTCCCATTGTCACGTCATGCTTGCTCTGGATGGGAGATTGGATCGAAGTCAAGATTTAGTGCAGTCTTGCTGGTTCCCTTAAATACGCTATTTTGATGAACTGGCTGATTTCTGTGGAGTGCCTTGAGACAACATTGTGAAATGGCGCTATACTAATAAAGCTTAGTTGAACTGAATTACCGTAATTTCAAACAAAAAACATATTTTTGTACATGTTCTCTTAACTGCGCTTTCTGGTATGTGCATGAGAGCAAGCGCAGACTACAACTGTAAAATTCATTGCAAATGGCAGTCAAATTCTTCCAGTGCTACAAGGGAAACAAAGCAATGGTGAACAAAAGAAGAATTGCTTTCCCCACATTATTCTGACTGTAAAATGTCACATGAAATCCCAAGGCCACCCACAGTGGGGAACACTTCAAAACACACAGTTGGTTTGAGTAGAAAAAACTGTGCCTTGAGAGTTGTTGAAATGTTCAGCTGAAATTAAATAAAGAGGATAATTGCAACACATGCTCACTGTTAAGATTTGTTTGAAGATTCGAATACAGTCACAGAGATCCATAAGTAAAACCTAAAGCTTCCCAAGTCTTCCATGTGTAAAAAGTAAGCTTTTTAATCCAAAATAACCACAGGCCTGTCCAACATGCGGGGCTTCCTTGCTGCCTGTAGGTAACAAACTGCTTTTAATAGACTTAACTTTTAGGATAGTGTGGAAACTCTTTCTTTCATCCACCCAATTAAATAGGCTCAGTCAGGAATGAGAGTTTAGATGCAGCCACATAAAATTCAATCAATTCTATTTAATATATTCAGTGATTAGACCCCCTAAAGACACAGGAATGAATGAAACGGGCGTTTTGTTGACCTTATTCCAAAGAAGCTCACTTATAATCTCCATTCAAATGTCCAAGTCCCTGCTGCTATGACATCATTGTTACAACTTCCATTTACATTACATTACAGTTATTTAGCAGACGCTTTTCTCCAAAGCGACTTACATCTGAGAATAAAAACAACACAAGCACAGAATCAAACAGTAGAG
>JBAMHX010000017.1:14278681-14293975 GCA_037177515.1 Pseudomugil tenellus | reverse complement strand
TTTGTTAGAAATACTTCCATCAATCTTGACAACTAATTAAAAAGCCAATCAGGCTACACTCCTAACAGTTTATTAACAGTTAATTTATTCTAGTTTAGAAGTTGAGTAGATTATTATATACAACTATAAGAGTAATCATACTGAAAAGAAAATGTACTGTCAATCAGAAACAAAAAAGATCATTGAAAAACAGTAAAATCAGCTTAATAAAGCTTTAAGTAAAGCAATGTTGAGTGTTTTTACCCCCATGAGACAGTTTTGTTTTGACTTTGGTTAGAATCTGCCTCCAAAGACAATGCCGCAATACTTAAACAAAACTGATACATTTTAATGAATTGCATTTCACAGATTGTTACAACAAACAATGTAGAAAACAGCTTGGAACTTTATTGAAACATAAAACTATTTTCTCTGGGTGTGAACATCTGAATGCAAATAAAAGCAGTAAATAAATTCCATTCCATTTTCCTATGCCTTAATAACTACTCACGGTTTTATACTGGTGTGGTGTGCTGTTAAGCTGTTAAATGCTGGTGTGTAATGCATAGCAGGTGTTAGCCAGACAGCCTTTTACCATCTGTTAAAATCCATTTAGAAATCATGTCGGAGTGCATTAGCTGGACATTGAACTGACAGTGACCTTAAATATGCTCATTAAATTTATTTAGAATATTGCCTCTGCAAAAGACTTAATAGCTACAGATTTATAAGCATATTTTGAAACTTGTCACACTCTAAATAGATTTTTCACACAACCATCACTTACCCGCAATCTTTAGGGCTGTACAGATGTTTTTGTAGTCATTAAATCTATCAGTGTGTTGATGAGCAATATATACTAGCAAAACCCTCATGCATTCATTATCTGAAAAGCATTCAAGCTGTAAGTTATTTCACAGCTGTGTGTGTGTATGTGCCCAGAACCTTCTGGGAAAACCAGAGTTGGTGTTGAAGAGAATCACAATATTAGTTTCTTTTGCATATTGATGATTTAAGAAGTACCATCCATTTTCTATATCAGCTATTCCAATGCAGAGTTTAGGGGGGAGGGGGGAACCCTCCATTTCCATTTTCTTAAAGTCACTGGCATCTTTGAAAGATGTTCTTTGGCATCACTGCCTTGGTGCGGTGTGGCAACAGCAGTAGCTATTACATGCTGAAATCAAAAACAGAATACTTGTTTTGGGACTTTTTAATTTTTCGTTTTTGTTTTGAGTAATAGGGATTTCAGTAGAAGTCGGGAGAAAACGAGAAGAACTGCACCAGCACAGCAATATGATTTTTCTTCCTCCATGAAATTGTTTACTTACAACTGAAATAACTGGCTAAGTTTGGGTAAAACAATTTCCTGACTGTATGTAAAAACTACAACTAAATAATTAGGTTTTAAAACAAGGGACAGTACTTCTTAGAGAAACACATTAAACATAATAAAACATAATAATTTTCTTCATTAAATGGATTATTATATTCTTGAAATTCCTTGCTAAAATATTTGTATTTTAAAGAAATTATAGGGATAAAACACCTCCATTCTGTTTATTATACACTATCGGTGGACACCCATAGGATTTAATGGAGTGAAAGACTGTTCAAACTTTTGACTGGCAGTGTACTTTTGTACTTTTGTCCTTTTGAATTACCATTTAATATTTTGCAAAGCCGGTACTGAAGTTCATGCCACCCAGAATTTTAGGATAATGACGTCCTTAAGAAAAACATTGAAAGGATGTCCAATATGTGAACAGGGATCACATAATCATATATTGGTCTTTTTTTATTTGAAGAAGTGACTAAAATAGGAGCAATCATTATGCAATACAATATGTGAAGCAGAAATTGTATAAAAGGAGGCAACCAAGAGCACAACGTTTATTCTAAAAGAGTCCCAGGTAATAAAAGCCAATCAAGAAAAACACCCTTCAACAGCATTCCTTAAATCATACTTTAGGGTGGCCATTGTGATGTGTAAGACATAATAATGTAACCTTGACAAAATTACAGAGATTGTACCTCATGAAAATTTTAAGACGGAACTCTCATTTATTTAGCAAGTATTACAGCTCATCAATTGGGGAGTGTCAGTCTTCATAATGAAGCAGCATCACTACGATAGAGGGAAGCAGAGAAGTGGAAAATAGTGACGTTTGAGCAATAAGGGAAAATGACTGATGAAGAAAACCAACACTAGAATTCACACCATCTTAAACTGTGGGCAGAGTTAATTTTTCATTATACTTGAAGAAAAACAGTGACATGTTGATACATTTCAGACAGCATTTCATAGGTTTGGTTATAGTCCACAGAAAAGTCCTCACTGTAGAGATGACATTTTTGCATCACAAAAGACAAAGAAATGAAGGATAATGAGACACAGAGACAACTGTGCTGAAACCTTTTACCTATTTTTCAACATGCCAAGAGAAACTCACTAGGAAATAAGTTGAGCTTCTTTAAAACTGAAAAAAAAACTGCCAATGTGTTGATGACTTAAACAATTATATAGAAAAGACTAAGCATTAAATTACGTAACTATCCAAGCTAGAAATGCTGGTAGAATAAGTTGCACTGAAGAAAATTGCAGTTGATTTGTATATTAATATGGGCAATCTATAACTAAAAGGTACCAGTAGGAAGTTTGAGTTTCCCATTTAAAAACAATGGGAAATTGTGCCAAGTTTTTTATAAAGAAAAAAAGATTCAACCGAAGAAATTTGTTGATGTAATTATTAATCGATCAGTGACTAAAAAAAGTAGAAGAAGAAAAAAAAACTAATTAGTAAAGATATTTTACTGTGAGAAGCAAGTAGGAAGCAAATATTGGTGAATCACCTTTGTTTGTCTGTGAAGAGTACATGAGAAATGCTCCTCCATTAATCAAACCTTAAAGCAGTCTATTAAAATAACATGCTCCTGCTAACTCATTGGTAGAGTGAGACATCAACCTACAGAAACAGACGTTGTTAGTGGTGAAAGCACATTTTCTGCTGAGTTAATGAGAGTAATTTCAGGGCATAAAAAATAATTAGCTATGGAAATCTTCCACATGACAGTGTTTATCTACAGTGAAACAACATCTAAGGCTCTAAGACAACTTAGAAATTTTTAATCATGTTCATGTTGAAAAGCAAGGACAATTATAATCAAATTAGCTCTAATACATTAAATTTAGGACTCCCTAGTGAAATAAAGGTTCCTGGTTGGGTACAGGGTCTTTGCTATTATGTGGTTGGCATGTCCTTTTTTTCCATTTACACATTTTCTTCTCTTACATGCCTGTTTGGTTCATTGGTCATTGTAAGTTAGAACGGAGTGTGCATACTTGTTTGTCTCATTTAACAATCTGTTGGCTGTGATGGGCTGATTAATAGCGAGTACTTAAGGTCCAGCCCACCCATCCCATGACCATGAATTGATCAAGTGGGCAAATGAGAAAATGGGTGGAAAGATGGACAATAAGTTTAGAAGTTAATATTGGCTTTTAAATTACTTGAACTTAATTATACTAGAATTCAAGAATCATAATTCTTTTGAGACCATATCTAATATCTCATCTTGTAAAGAAGGGTAATTGTAGTAAATTGTTCTTCAAAGATGGGCTCACAATGAAACTACTTAGAGGAGAGACAATAACAGCAAAAAATCTCTTTTAGTGTAAATGACAGAAAAAAGAAGCCTGAGCTTATTCTTTAGTCATTTTAAGCTTCTATTGGCTCCAGTGCATATTTACTTTTGTATAGTTGGCATAGGCTCTAATCAGTTTTTCTAATTTAAACACTTTATAAAGAATAAAGAAAAAATAACAAGTTAAATAGAATCAGCATGAAACTTTTTTTTATTTGATTTTGAGACACAGAGAATTATTTTTTCATACACTAAAAGGATTATTTCTATTCTATTGTCTGAGTTAGCAGCTCCGTAATCTCATGCTTGCAACTAAAATGAGGGCCATAATGGATTTAGTGTAGGGTACCTTTATTAAGTGCATCACAAATAAAAGGCTGCATGGACAGGTTGACAAAGTGAGCATCACTCATTTGAGCTCTAGCTCTTCCATTATTGTTTTGTATCTGTACTTGCCTTTTGATTCTTATCAGTCTCCTTAGTGTCTCCTCCTTTCTCCAACAGTTTCACATTGGAAAGTCTCTGTGCTCATGTATATACTGTGTGCAAAAGAGATAGAAAAGGGGATTTTTCTAGGATCAAAACAGCATATATCTGTGTCAATAATAATATGTGTAATCAGTTGATTTCAAACCAATCCATGTTGCTCTATGCAAAATAAATATCAGCTGTTTTAGTAGTTCCAATACATAATGGTAAACAGAAAGAAATGACTAGGTAAAATTGAAACTCGTATATGTAACTTTTTTACATTGTATATTAATCACATGTTTTAAACTCCACAGCCTTTTTCTGTATGAAACATATTTTAAAAAGTTGCATTTAAAGATTTCAAGATATCTGTAGAAATATGAAAACATAACACAAATACAAGTGAAAGTATTTGTTATTCCCTAAAAGCTTTTCAAACATTACCCATTACCTTTTAAAAAAAATAGGAAATGGCTTGAAAAGTTGCTGGATACAGCCTTTTTGCTTGTGAGGTTCTCTACAAAGTCTCTCGTCATTGTTTTTTTTACCACAGATAATTACTCCCGTTGCTGCCCTTTATTCTGCTCTCAGGTTGATGGATGCCTCTCTCCTCGTTCAGACAACGGCATCATTTCTTTTCCTGTTCTGCAGTATTGCTGCCATAATTTTTAAATCATGGGAGTGTAGCCCTGAAAAAAAGAGAGATGCTTCTATAAAAGTGCCAAGGGAAATGGCTTCTTGAGCAGCAGGATGAAAAACACTAAACAACAAAAAACAGACGACTATATCGTTTGGAGTCTGCTTCAACTCTCTTCATTTCACAGTAAGAATACACACATAAGATATGTAAATGAGCTCCATGTGTATGCACAGCTCAGTTCAAACATTTGTTTTAACGGCTTGTATTCTCATGTTAGCAGCAAAAAGGCAAGTGCTTTTTTTTTCTTTTTTCAATTACCATCTCCATCTGTGCAAGCTGATTCTGCTGTGTCAGGTCTGCGTGGTGTGCACAAGTAAACGTTTGTGCAATTAGTCTGCCAGAGAGCATTTGAGAATACAAAGCTTTATTTTACATTTGTCCTGCAGGAGTTTCAGAATTAATAAAAAATTATAATGTAAAATTGTCATAATAATTGGAAATTTTGGTGTTTTTGTACTTCAATCTCACAAATGTCAGATGTTCCCCTGATTTTACATCTGTCACACATGAGATGCATACATTCATTCAGACATATTTGCCACTATATATATATACATTTTTTGCGGGTGACAATAAATACATTTCTGATATTCTACCCCCTGAAATCTATTTGAGAATCTTCTAAATAAGAAGTATGTAAAAGCCTAAATACCATTAACAACATAATTTATACAATATTAATTAAGCTTTGTCCACATCTTTATATTAAACACTTTGATAATTGTTATGTTACACTTGCAGTGTTATAGCAGAACATAAGTTACTGCAGCTTTAGTGAAAGCTATGTAGAACCGGTAGAACAAAAAGAAAGTCTGTGGGTTTAGGCATGGTGTTGATGTGCAAAGGAGAAATGATGGACATCATGCAAACGTCTCACCAACAACTTTCTCAGCCATGTGTGCGCTGCAAACATCCAGCAGACCAGGGATCGATCACCTGCACTAGACCTCTTTGGCCAGGGTTTTTGAAGGAATTTTATTTGTCCCTACTGCAACATACCTCACTCAAATTAATGGATTATTTTAAAGCTCAACATCAAAAACATGCAAATTGGGGATAGGCTGATTGGAGAGTGTGTGTGCATGGTTGTTCATCTCTGTGTGTGGCCCTGTGATGACTGGTGACCCCCTTTCTCCTGTTGACTGCTGGGATTGGCTCCAGCCCCCCACAACCCCGTTTGGGAATAAGCGGTAGAAAATGGATGGATGGATGGATGTTCCCATTTGCCATCATGCAACCTTTTTTGTCAGAACGAGACATGGAGAAGCTGCATTCAGCTTCTATGCTTCACATGTCTGGAACAAACTCCCAGAAAGCCTCAGATCAGCTGAAACACTGAAAGTTTATTATTTATTTAAATTCATATGCAGATATGCAGAATGAAAATATCCAGAACATTAACAATTTAAATTCCATGTTTAAAGGAGTGAGAGTGTAAGAGAAGTAAGAGTAAGAGAATTGTAAGCTGAAGAAATCCAAGAACAACTGTCACACATTTAATTCAGTTCACTATTGTGCACCATAATCTTGCTCATGAAGTGCAATGGACAAAGAGTTTAACATAATTTTAGTAGGTTCTCTGTGGTCAGCATTGGGAGCCTCATCTATAAAACTAGCATGCACTACTTTTCAGCTATGTTACAATTTATAGAATCGACACTTGGCAAGATACTCTTTGTTCGTACCTTCCCAGCAACTCTGAACCTACCATATGTAATCAAATCTGGAGAACGAAACACTGCATGCTAACTGCATAAGGATGAGACCAAAGAAATGTGAAATCTAAGATTTTGGCAAAGTTACATTTTCACATTGCATATACTGCTGCCAAGGAGGTGGTGAAGGTAATGTTTTTACCAACGTTTATCTAGTAGTCTCTTTGTCTGCAACAAATAATGAACAGATTTTCATAACTTTATTCATTTTTTAGAATAGGTCTTAGTGTATCTTAAATTCCATTAAACGTTTGGAGGTGAACTGGATCATCATCTGTAGCCAAGAATTGTTTTGAAGGTTTTGTCATCCTTGTGAGAGGAACATTTTCAACATACATGCATACCGCTCAAAATGGCCAGGGTGCTTTTCTAAAGAATACAGGAGACATTCCCAACAGGTTTTTATAGGATATATAAAAGATCTGCATGTTGGTGAAATTTGGGATACTACAAAAAAGTGGATCTTTTCATCACTGCAAGAGGACAAATTCAGATATAAATATGCAAACATTGAAATATAGCCAAGACACTGTACATTTATTACCAATTAATCTATTAAATAGTTTATGTAAAATAAATAAGGTGAAGTCACAATATGGCTGCTTTTCTAGTTATTTATTTGCAAAAAACATAGCATAATAATACTCAAAGTGCAGATACTTATGCATTATTGCATATGAATATCAATATTTTTGGTATTGGCTGATGTTGGGCCATTTTTAGCAGAATCAGTCTGATAAAATCCAAGAGGAGATATTCAAAAAGCAGTTTTTAATACTTGCAAAATGAAATAATACAAGCATGATGCCATTTCAAAATCACATCCAGTTGTATGTCATCTCAAGAGCATCTTCCAGAAGTTCATAAAAATGGCAGGAAATTAACACTGCCATGGCCATAAAAACAATGGTAGTACTGGATATCTGTATTGTCCAAATAGACCATATAATGCATTCCTAATTATATCAGTACCCACATTGGTATCCATACTATTTGATTCTAAAGTGTAAAAACGTTTATATTTAAATTTCCATTCCTCCCTTTTATATATCCTGTCTCATTTTAATAACTAACATGGCTGTTAATGTTGTTAATGCAGCAGTAACACACAGCTTCAGTGTGATCTGTTAACGCTTGCACCAGTCTTGACAGGCTTCTTTCTTCAAATGTTCACAAAGAACAAGTAACTACAAACATTCAATAACACATACAAACTTAACAGAAACTTTTTACTTGGCCCATATTGTACCACTCGGGTAAGGCACAAGGTTGAGACTGGAGCTTAAGTAGTGACAGTTGGGTGATCTGCAGCAGGTGAGCTGAATCCACAATTGGAACCACAATAATCAGGGCAAGGTCCTAGAACCACAAAGGGAAGCTAAAAAGACAAAATAAATAGCTTAAAAAAGCAAGATTGCTAGCTTTTTTTTCCTGGTTGTACACATTTGTAAATGTATTCCTTCTCAAGTAGAATCTGCCTACCCTCATCTGCTAACCACTCTACATTCTGAGATGTTGATGGGTACCGTTAATGCAATAGACAGCAATTTGCACTGTTGATGTATGAAATGGTCCTGTAGTGTCTGAGAAGATCTAAGTTCGACACCATGAGACGTAAGTGCTTTTTGAATAGTTCATAAAACCTTAAGATTGATTATATTGCAGGGGAAATTAGCGTTTTTATCCATTTCCTAATTATATGAGTCATTATTGGACAATGAGCAGCCTACATGACAATCTCATTCATTATCATTCTCTACAAATGAAATAATTACATGATGACGGTTCCACTTTTTCCCTTCACTGAAGTCCCGGAGAGCAAATTAAAGTTATTTAATTTACTCTCAGCAAACTGTGGCTGCAAAGTTACTTGAATAGATTGGCAGTGAGTGATTGCACTCTGCGTCATACATGCTAGATCTTTGTGTTTTGTCTCTTCAGATGCTGAAAGTCATTCTTTAGTCAGTGCACACAACCTATTTCCTTTTCAAACTAATATGCTTCTCATTGACACGGCAGAATCACAAAAACTACTTTCACTTGCCGAAAGATGTGTACCTTAAACATAGCTCGTATTTATGTAGCAAATGTAACTTAATATTAAGTCAGAAGAAGTGTGCAGTGTATTTTAGAGCAAAAAGTAATCCTCATTCTACCTCGTTCTGCTTTAACAAACAAAAATGTGTCCCAGTATATGAAAGCCATATGGCTTCATCAGTCTGGCTCTGTGTCTGTTCTATAAACAACAATAAATCATGATGGAAATGAGTTTATGATTGTCTCCCAAGGCCACCACAGGAGAATCCAACAAATGTGACCGTTTCCATCTTCTCTGGTTCATCTCACCTTTTCTAATGGATTGTTTGAGGGTTCTATTATGAGGCAGAAAATAATTATGAATTTGACTTATTAGCTAATAGCCCTTGAAAACATATATATACAAATGTAATAAATTAGAGAGAAAGGGATGAGTAAGAGAGAGGATTCTTGAAAAATCAGAACAACAGCAGCAGTAGAGTAGACGATCAGTTTTTTTTTATAGAAAATAAAGTTGCATTATTTTTGCTGAGAGGGGGGGGGGAGTATTCTGTCTGTTCATTAGCATTTTTCCTGCCACAAGATGAACCAGCAAATCAGACTATGAGTGTCCCAGCACAACACATGAAAACATAACAATACACCTTAAAGAAGCTGGATTACACAGAGCCATTTGCTACCCAAAATAAAAAGCATTAATAAGGGTGAGATAGAAAAACGAACAAGTATGTGAATAAAACAGAATTTCATTCTACCTTTACCAGCATACCAGCATTCCCTCTACCAGCATATGCATGTTGAGACACTAAGTTTCTGTTATAGTGTGAACAGGAGATAAACCAATCTCCAAAAAAGATAAGTTATGAAACAGTTCTTTCAATAATCAAGCAAAATTAGGGTTCTACTTTTGTGTTGCACCACTTACGAATAATAGTTAGTGGAGAGAGTGGCCTAAATGAGTTTCCTCCTGGGCTCTCCCTTAGAGATAGGGTGAGAAGCTCAGTCAGCCGGGAGGTACTCAGAGTAGAGCCACTGCTCCTCCACATTGAGAGGAGCCAGATGAGGTGGCTTGGGCATCTGGTTAGGATGCCTCCTTAACTCCTCCCTGGTGGGAGGAGGCCCGGGGGGAGACCCAGAACACACTGGAGAGATTATCTCTCCCTCCTGGCCTGGGTATGTCTCAGGATCCCTCCCGAAAGCCTGGCAGATGTGGCTTCAGAGAGGGAAGTCTCGGCTTCCCTCCTTAGTCTGCTGCCCCCGCGATCCGACCCCGGATAAGCCTAAGACAACGGAATGGAAAAAAAGTTAGTAGACAGCCCAAATACACTGCTAATTGGATAGGAAGAACAGCATATCAAAGCCCTTTATTTATAGCCGTGCAGCTAAATTTTGGACCTGCTGTAAATGAGAGAGCTCTTTTTTGTTTATGCAAGTAAACAAACTGTTACAGTAGTCTAAACGAGAAGACACAAGGCATGGATAATCATTTCCAGTTCAACTTTAAATACTATTGTTCTAAGTTTAGAGATTTTTCTAAGCTGGAAGAAACAGTTTCGGAAGAGCTGCTTCAAATGTTGGTTTAATGACAATTCCTTGTCAAAGATTATTCCTAGATTTCTGAGACTTGACTTACAAGACAAGTTCTGAGCACTCAAATATTTGTGGTCATCTTGAATCCAAAGACACATAAATGCAATGCCATCCATCATATTTGTTAACTGCTTCATCCATTTTTGGGTCTCAGATATCTGGTAATCGGGCAAGAGGCAGTGTACACCCTGAACAGTTCACCAGTCTATCACAAGGCAACAGAGAGACAAACAACCAGGAACATTCACTCCCAAAGACAATTTAGAATGACCAATCAACCTAACATTCCTGTTTTTCGGCAGTGGGAGGAAGCCGGAGTACATGGAGAGATCCTACGAGGAAAATATCCAAACTCCACACAGAAAGGCCACTGCCCGAACCGAGTCTCGAACCAGTGACCTTTGTGGTAAATGGTAAATGACATTCACTTATATCCACAACTTTCTTAGCAGACCCGTTCCTATAATTCATTGTGTAAAATTATGCCGAAGTCTGTTTCCCCCTTCCAGCTACATTAGCAATAACGATAAAATAGTACAGTTTTAAAACGTAATATTGCTTCAGAAAAAAAAAACAAACAAAAACTTTAAAATAAAATTTTCATAACAAAAACAATGGCCAAAACTCTAAGATGGATACATGGGTTGGATACATTTTAATCAAAAGAAGACATAACAGAGAGATTATTGCCCCATCCGTCTACTCTAACAGAATGGCAGTTCAGGTCTCTAGTTGTTTAGCTCCGTTCACCGCGATCAGAATTCAGTATGTGAAAAACATCCTCCAACTTCTAAACTAAACAAACGTATCTCCTGCCAGCTTGCTTTCAACTCTCACAAAACGAGACAATAGACACTAAACAGGTCTTTTGATGAAATTTCTCCCAGAGAACAGTCTTAGTCAAACACTACTCCAGATATACATTTACAACCTCAGAAAATATTTATACTTCATAAATTTCAAAGTCAGCATTTTGTATCATAACCTCATACAGCTATTTACCAACTTCTAGGTTTTATATTTGCTTATTTGATTAAATAATTTTGAAATTATTTGTGTTCGGGTTGCTAGATCAATGTAGTATAAATCGTCAAGGTTTATTCAATTTAGTCAAGTTAAAAAACTTAATTTATGCATCAGTGTAGAGGTATTTTATGTATTAGCTTAATTACCTTGTTCTTAATTAATGTCTAGTTGAAAGGTCCGACCATAAGGCTCATTCTAACCTTAGTAAACCATCTGCAAGGCTGGCGTCTTTCCATCAAGGAAATGTTTAGGAGACCTTGGTTTTGTTGTCATACCTGAAGAACAGGCCTCAGATTGATGCACATGACCAAAGTCTTTAAACAAAGCTCCCCTATCTGACTAGGGCAGAATATTTCCAGACTTCTGTGGGACCACAGATCTTTGGAGATATTCTCCCCGGGTTATGACCTCGTACCATGTCTGTATGTCTTAATGTTTTGATATTTAATGTATGTTCAACTTCTTTTATTCCTTATTATTAAATTTATATTCTTCTCAATCTAAAGAAACCAGTGTCCTCGTCCTTGACAGGTATAGCGATCATCTACATCAGTTTTAAGGTTTTAACAGAATTTACATGTACTTTTAGATGTTTAAGTTTGGTGAGTATTTGTAGAAACACACACTTCTGATAAGCAAATTTAGGAGCCTGAGGTTCAGCCAAGTCCCAAACTGCTTCTTTGTCTTCCTGAGACAAACCAGTCCTCCTTTTGTGTCCGCCAGTATGCTCCAAACAGGAGACACAGAAGCCCAATCCCATTTCTCAATTTTTACCCCTATGCCTTCCCCTTAGCCTTACTCCTAGCTCGAGTCTATGCCTTGAAAATGATGGTTAAGGTGTAGGGCTAACGTTTCCGCCCTGTGAAATGGGACACGCCTCGTAGTCTCATGACCATGACATCATCATCTAGCGTTGCTCAGTTTGATTTTCAGCACTATACCGTCTCAATATTAAAAGATGTGTTAAAAAAGCTTATGATACATCTGAAATGGAAATTATAAACTGCAGATTATAACAAGTAACAAGTGTACGCATCACTGAATTTTTTATTACTTTACGATATCGTTAGTAATAAACACGAGAAACAAAAAACGTTCTACAGTCGTCAGCAAAATACATACAGAAAAACCATGACACAACAGTCTTTATAAACGTTATAAATAATCATATGATTATTTGTGCAAAAATACTTACATTTGTGAGTTTCCTTTCTACCCCTCCT
Organism: Pseudomugil tenellus; assembly: GCA_037177515.1. NCBI lineage: Eukaryota > Metazoa > Chordata > Actinopteri > Atheriniformes > Pseudomugilidae > Pseudomugil > Pseudomugil tenellus. The sequence goes on along the minus strand of JBAMHX010000017.1, from coordinate 14,281,589 downwards.
TTTTGAGTGTGCATCTGAAATTGCTCGGTTTGAAGGGGTGTAGAGCCCTTCGTCTTAGCCCTTCCCCTCACTCCAAATGAGAATTGGGATAACCCTTCATCTCTCATAAATGTGCAAAATGTAGAGTTAAGGCTAAGGCAAAGGGCTAAGGGGTAGAAATGAGATTGGGCTAGAGCAGTGCTTCTCAATTCCAGTCCTCAGGCCCCCTGCCCTGCATGTCTTAGGTATGTTCCTACTCCAACACAGCTGAGTCAGATTCATGAACCTTCCCATCACATTCTTTGCAGCTTGTTAAAGAGTCAGTCATTTATTTCAGGTGTGTTAAAGAAGGGTTTCTTCTAAAAGGCAGGGGGGCCTGAGGACTGGAATTGAGAAGCACTGGGCTAGAGAGTCAGAACAAGATAGGCAGAGCAGAGGAAGTAACTGAGTCAGGATTGTTGGAAGGACTGAAACTATGAAAAACCAAGCTTAAACTTTCCAGAACATGTCTGCAGACACAGGCGTTTCAGAGGAGAATCCATCAAAATGATTAGAGGATGGAAACCACAGTACAAAAAAGGGTTTTGGACTCTGAGAAGGCTTCAGAAGTGCATAAAGGACCATTCAAAACAGGATAATTGCCCAACATGGACAGTGGCCTTTTGACTGATTTTGATTCATGTTGTAAACTTCTTCCCCCCATCCAACTCAGTGGCTAGGTGCTGCAGTCACTCTACCTACTTATCTATTGAGTTAAACCTATTGTGTAGCCTACCACAGTTAATTTAGTGAAATTATTATAAAGTTATTAAAAGATGTTGTCAAAGCTTTTCACAAATGTGGATGCCACCAAGTCAGTTGAGGGAATCTGGCAGTAGCCATTAGCTGAGTTCTCATACCACTGGAAGCAAAACCTAAAAAAATTGCTATAAATAACTGGTTAGGGTAACACAATGAAAAAACCCTGTCAATTATTGCTAATAAGTTTTCAGACCTGTAGAACTAAAGTATATCGCAAAAGTGTAATGGAAACACTTCTTCGTATGCACTTATTTCTGGTCTTGTGACCCGTACGTCATGTCCATTTTATTCAGGGGAAAGATGACACCATACAGCAGCTAAATGCAAGTCTTCCAATGAATTAGAGGGAAACTATGGAAAATGCTTTGATAAGCTATGGTAAATCATTTGGAGCAAGTAGAAAACCCCAAAATAATGCTAGGTGGCTACCATGCATAAATGACAGTTCTTGTATAATTTCATTGCAGATGATTTTACCAGAATTGCCATTTATCCACGAAACAGTTCTCATCCGAAACACTTGCAAATCACTATTGCAGTTGCCAAATTGAATCCAGTTGCATTTCTAACAGCCTCTTAATTTTGGTCAATAAACTTAATATAGTTGTTACATTTCTAGCGAGTTTGAGATATATTTGTTTATCAGAAGAAGACAGACTTAGAAATGGGGTAGAATAAAGGTGAATGAAGAAGTGAGACTGATGTCTGGGCTAAAGAAAAGAGAGAATTGGAGAAAAGAGAATGAATCAAAGGCCAGGATCTTCAGAATGCAGCAGGTTGAGACAGAGGCATCCTTCTGAGACTAAATGTGTTCCCCAGCTCTGGCACCCTCGCTGCCTGCTGTGTCAGCCCACACAATGAGTGCTCAATCTACCATGATGCTCTTCGTCTGGATGCACAAACTCAAACTAAGCTCTCACACTTTTTAAAGAATGAATTGATACTCCTCTAACTTACAAGTTACCTCCATCCTCTAGTATGATAAAAACGAGTGTAGGCTTTTGTTCAGACCCAGGGGGTCCTTTTCACCCTTCCCTATCCTTTTCACCATTTTCTTTTATAAATAAATCCAAACAAGTGGATGAAGTCAGGGTCTGTTTTGCTTCTTTCTCATTGATTACTCCCTTGATTTCTGACTCAGTTTCTCCATCTCCCTTCTACCATGTCTTTGGTTGCTTTTTGTAGGATGGGCTTGGAAGCTCAATCAGACAAAAGTGAATGCAGTAACATTACAAAAGTATCATTACACTCAGTGTTAACTTCATTCTGAAGGTGTCATTTCAAGCACACAATCTCTGATGCTGAAGAGTGTGGATTGTGATTAAACCCAGGGCCCTGCTGAGGCAATAATGTTTTTTTAAGTGCAAAGGGAATACATGGGTGTTGCACAGTCAAACTAAGACTTGGGGAGACTTTATGTCAGATAAATGCTATGCAGTTTTTTATTCAAGGGGTATTCAAATTGTCAAGTTTGGGGAGGATTTATTTCTCCAGTGTTGTTACTACAGAATGTTATACTTTGTCCCTATTCTTAATTATAATAATAATATAAATTACATTTAGAAAACATTTTACAGGCAATTAAGGCACCTTACATTAAATCCATAATTCATTCACAATACATTACCAGCCCTATGTAAGCACCGTGCCAAGGTAACTTTATTTTTACCTGAAAATAGATTTGTTTTGCAGTGAATTCAAAGAAGCCTTCCTTTATAAAAGAACAAACAAGTCTGTAACCACAGTTGTCCTGGGGCAGACTGATAGAGACATAGCAGCCAAGCTGCACCAAGTGCCTCTCCAACCACCACCACATATTCCTGCAAGGTCAAGGCATTTGTATAGCACATTTCACAAGACAATTTAAAGTGCTTCACATAAAAAATTAAATGCATTACAGATGGTGTAAAGCAGGGATCTACAAATCGGGTCCTCAAGAGCTGGTGTTCTGCAGGTACTGGATGTGTCCATAGACTGTATAACTGTAGAGGAATTTCATGTATTAGCTTAATTACTTAATTAATGTCTAGCTGAAAGGTCTGACTATAAGACTCCTAAACTGATGTCATTCTGACCTTTAGTAAACCATCTGGCTAAGACCTTGGTTGTTGTAGTCAAGGCAAGGCCA
>JBAMHX010000017.1:14224317-14239998 GCA_037177515.1 Pseudomugil tenellus | reverse complement strand
CTACATCACTCACATGTATGGAAGGAAAGATGACAACAGACCCCAGGTTAAAAAAAAGCGAAGTTCTCCTTTAACACTTTGCACATCAACTGCAAGCTCTAAAAACTGGAGAACCTTATAATGTCCAAAGGATTTTTGGTTATGTGTGAAATATGTCTTAATAGCAAAATGGCTTGGGATTTGTGCTTTGAATATGTGGGGTCTATGGTGGCCTGTAAGGAACCAGTGAAATGAAAAGTTAACACAAGCTAGGTGGAAAAAATAGTAGAAGCTACATGCTACATTACAAAGATGGTGGGCTGGAGAGGTCCTGTTTATGGCTTTGATGGCACAAAACTTGTTTTCTATAAGCTTTAACCAGACATTTATATGGCAAAGTGAATATGATGAATAGTCAATTCATCAAATTTCCCAATCAAAATCACACAGCTCTATTTTTCATGCAGCTGCATTGCAAATTTGAGACCAGAACAATAAACTGGGAGGAGTTTCTGTACAATAACTGAACTGTAACTGTAAACTGTGTACTGCTGTAACTGTGTACGGTAAAATCTAATTGGCTCGACACACGGGGAGCAACATATGACAGCGACAGGCGATACTCATCCCCACAATTCCTCCACATGGAAAGATCCTCACGGACTGCCCTACAGATTCAACAGCCAACTACAATGACATTTTACTCTACAAAAGAAGACGACAACCCTACAACCCATGAAGTATCTAAAAAAAAGTCAGGAACAGCCAAAACTATCTTTTCTACCATTGTTGAAACTGGTCACAGAGTAGACAGAACTGGCACTGCACAGTCTGCGTACATTGGTCAATCAAGGAAGCCCTCACTGTAGTGCCACGCAACAGTGACAGAAGTTAAACATTTTTCAACTTTCTTTTGCTTGCATCGCAAGCCTCAGTTTGCATGCGTACATAAACAAGAGTTAAATTTCATATGCACAAATGTTGTCTGTAGCTTGGCTGGGAAACGATAGCACTTTTTGTCAGATTGCAGAGGTTCCATAGGAAATAAATGGAGCATAAGCACTGTCACTCCCCGTGTGTTGAGCCCATAATAGTGTAAGAACCACTAATCTGGCAACACCATGAGGTTTTTTTTAAATATATTTTTTCAACCTGGTACTTTATTATTTAGACTTTCTCTCTAACCTGTTCCCCTTGAGTCTATTGCATACATAACTACACCATCTGATATTGCTCATTTTTATGAAACGTACACAGATAGCGAAGAGATCAGCAAATTCTGTATGGAGGTTTGTTTTTGTGTGATTTATTACTTTGTACTACGCTGCTGCAAAAACTTGTTTATTACAGCAGGCTAGGAAAATCTAATAGAAGCTGAGAAGGCAGAAGATTCAACATTTTACCAAACAATACTTCAGCACAGGCGATACTTGCTGTGATAAAGGCTTAAACTCTGATCCCTACAGTGGTCTCTCTAACCTCTACACAGTCATTCTGCTGCAACCTATACGAAAAAAAAGGTGGAAATAACATGTTGCAGCACTGCAAGATGGTAAAATTGTAACACGTGACTACTTGTAAGACGCTACGAGGCTTGATTTGTTCCCTGAAAAGTAATCAAGTGACGGAAAAGGAATGAGACAAAAAAAAAAAAAAAACAAGACTGAAGGAAGATAGAGCGATTGCTTCAAGTCTCAAAAAAAGTTTTCAGATTTAATGTTTGAGTACATTGTTTCTATGTGAAAGCATATGATTAATGCACCAAGGCTTCTCCCAGTCTGCTCCTCATGTCTGATATTACAAATGTGCTATTCGAGATCACAGATCTCCCAATAAGACACCATAAATTATGATGCTGCCACAGAAGAAATGTCTTCCTCTGTTTTTGTAATGCATTGTTTGCAGTGTTATTTGTTATTAGAAGTCTGAAACAAATGGAAATTCTATATAGTATTCCAGAAAAAACTGCAGACATAGAGCCTTTTTAAATGTGCAATGTGTCAGGTTGCAAATTAGTAAAGTTTGTAGAAGTCTTGTGTTGTTTTGGAGAGCTATAAACTGTAGACTTGTTAGGAGTTCTGTGGGTGTGATTCATGTCAAAACAATCTAAATTCAATCAACAAACCCAGAAAGTAGACTGACTCACAGACCTAATTTGATTTGGTGGGATCAATATGAGAAGTTAGTCAAAAAGTCATTTTTCAATATGCGAATGAACTAATTGACCGGTTTTACCTGCTGTCTAACATGATTGATTGCGACATGTACAGGGTGCTGATATTCATAATGTGTAATGAGCTCGTCTCCAGTATTGCTGTGTGCATCTGTGCATAATTATTGTGCATAGATTATGTTGGCAACGCAGCATGATTTACTCATCTCATCTGAACCTTCCCATAGCAATCTTTTGCAGCAGATATCTTCTATGGTGACAGTAAACAAGTGCAAAACAAATTAAACTCAGCAAATTATCGGAAACACTAATGCTTGCAGTGGCAGGCCTAATGAACTTTTTTGTAAATGAACTAACCCAACATTTGGTATTTAAGACAACCTACGCTGTATTCTAACTTGTCCACTTGATGATGGCAGCAACAGTTACAATAGCATGAATGTTGCCATACTTGATTCTGTCTTCTGGTGCATTATCTTTTTCTTTACTCAACCCAAAGCATCAGAAATGTACAAAGCTATGACATTATTCAATATGTGGTTTATGTGCTGTTTCTTGCACTCTAATCCCTTAAGGTTATTGCAAGACGGAGGAGACCAAGAACAGTCCTGTGACCCAGTTCGCCTTCACTTTACTTACCCAGTGGAATACTGAGTGAGAATGGTGATGAAAAAAGGTATAAAAGCACAGACTTGTATCGCTGGCAGATTGTTGAGCTGACTAGTCATAGAGAAAGAAAGAAAGAAGAATAAAAAACAGACCGACTGTAAAACTGAGTACATTCTCTTGCAGGAATTAGATTGGTGTTGAGGCCCTTGACCAGACAACTGCTCATCCTTACAGCTTGCTCTTTAACTGAATGTTAGGCTATCTAACACAATAAAATAAAAAATTGAAAATACATCAGAAGGATGGCACCACAGCAAGGAAAATGGGTTGTAATGGGGTATAGATGCTCGGTCTGGCATGACTTTTAGGCCTATGACACCTCAGAGGATGGGATCAGTTCTTTCCACTGTTGACACAGGTTTTGATGAATCATCTCTTGCTTCATTGCTTAAAATTCATTTTCTACATCCACTGCAAAGCATATTAGTGCTTGGGCCAGTTCATATTTGATTAGAGCAGAAGTGGAATATTTGCAGGGTTCAGTAAGTATTTTGTTTGGGAACAACAAAACTAAGGCCACAAAATGGCATTTAAACCTTGCTGGGTGGATTTATAAAAGCATTTAATGGGTTAATGTACTCTGTTCAAAGTGGAAATGCAGTTGCGGGAAGGTGATCACAGAGAACGGTGCACCTATTAAGACCTCTTACCATTCAGGCGGTAATGTTTAATTTTGTTTTTCCTTTTCTGTTAAATCATCCTTAAACGGCAAGATAAGGTGGATGACTGCAGTTGATTTGAGGTTTAATGACTGAGATGTAATGACTTTAAATTATGCAGTAGGTTGCATTTGTGGTTTAGCTTTTTTTTTTTGCTGTTGTTATACAGTCATAATCCATTGTCAAAATACATTTAGCAAATCATTTTCAGTTATTTTTGTAATATATGTTATGTTTATGACATAGCTGTGATCACATGTTGCAGATCAAGGATAAAATAAGGTGATCCATCTTACTCATAAAAATCCATAGTTCAAAAGTCAAGAATAAATCGGAATTTGATATAAAGAAGTCAGACAAGAAATACATGTGTTCAATAGTTCATGGACAACACAAGTAAAAAAAATACAAAAACATTCAAAAGTTCTGTTTAGCCAATATGACAAAACTGTGAAATAAAGATTGGAAGCAGAAGTAAACAGGAGAAATGTATTTATTATACTATTTAAAGTGAAGCAGGCAGAAAAGAGGAGAAGAGGAAATAGAAAAAAATCCACATAAACCTTTCATTAAATTGTAATTCAAGAGGTCTAACAGGGGACTTTGAATCTCTCTACTAAGCTCCATTTTAAAGCTGCAGATAATCTACTCGGTGACACTACATTACATGGTGGAGGCATGACGATGTGCTGAAATTAGATGCTGGTACCACTAAAGGCTACAAGCTTCTCTTTCACTTATTTGGTTACTGAACATATCTTAATCCTAAACTCATCAGTTGTTCATTATAAATTATTAATGTGCAGGAAGCTGCTCTATAGTTGCATATTGCCCGTGTTAGAGCCGCTTTTTGTGCCAATAACATATGTTTATAAGTCATCAACAAGTAACACAGGTTTGGAAGAGACCCTTCCAAACACGAGGCTTCTTCTCTGGGGCAACTTTGAGACTGCTGTGCCTCATTCTGACCTCTGGTAGAATTCATGAATCGACATTTAAATATACAATAGAATAAATATCCTTGTATGAATCTTAATCACCCCATGCACATCCAGAAGTGAGCATGTGCACTAGAAACAGGTGCAGCAGGCTTCTGAGCATCATTATCCAACAAGTATTTAGTGTAAACAGTTTAGGTTTTGAGGTTAGAAAGTGTTAAAGACCACATCAACATTTTTGTTAAAAAGTTTGGTGAGTCATTTATTTCTCTAAAATTTCTATAGAAAGCAAGTTTTGTTGTTTTTCAAGCAATATCAGATTTCTGAGACAATATATGTCTTAAAATCCTTCAATTAATGTTGTTACCTAAATCTGTCCAAAACAACAATAGTATTAGGATCCAGGGTTGTTACAGAACCTTCTAGCGGGATGTGTGATGCACATGCTGAGCAGGGACCTGATTACAGAGAAAGCTAAAGGGTTTGTTTTCAATAAAAAATAAAATGTGTATCACTTCCAACAAATATTTTAAACTTCTGTACAGTACGTTTTAATATTAAACAAAGACACCTGAGCTGCTTCACAGTCTTTCTGATGTAAATTTCTCTGCCCTCCTTTGTCTTTCTCTTTCACATCATTACAGTCGCGGTAAGAGTCAGTGTGTAAGATATAAAACACTCATGTGCTGTGCCTTGAAATATGGCTTCAAAACATTAGTAACAGCTTTTTCTTTTCATCAAAATAAATCTGGTAAACTAGAACTCTCACGGCTTCACACTTAAAGCAATTTGGGGGGAGCACCACCTTAAAATCCCCCCCTGATTAAAGCTGTTGCTATTTGTATAACTATCATGTTTCTTATTTATTCTCTCATTGGCTTTCATGTTTCTTTCTGTCTTAACTTCATCATGCTCCTGGTTCTGTCTCTGTCAGTTTCTAAAAAGTGAAGCCATCATATACCCTCATCATGCTGAAATGAGAAACGGTTTCAGTCCTTGGTGAGCAGACTGAGAAGACAGGAACAGAGCAGTTTTCTCAGATACAACACACTTCAAAATGTTGCATCATTTTAATTAAAATGATAACTTTGTTGTGGAACCAGCTATTATCAGGAACGAGTACAGATGCAAAGTAACCTGAAAACAAAAAGATGTTCATGCATTTGCTAGCTCAACCCACATTCACTGCACACAACAATTGCAATTCATGATTTTTTTTTTCTCTCTGTTGCGTAGTCACACTCCCCCTCTCCAATAATGGCTAATGTTTCCTAGTAGTGCATTAAATCATCTCACCAAGAACATTTTGGATTAGAGCAATATTGCCACTGAGATAGTTCTGACAGCCCGATAGCGCATCTGTTACACACTCACACACTGCTACACACTTGCTCACTCTCTCCTTGCCAGACATGGGTGTCAGCCAAATGGTGCTATTTACTGGAGCAGGACTGGCATTTCTCCAGACCATGGGGGTAGCAGGCTTGGCAACGTAGATCGCTGATGGACTCGTTGAAGCGGTTCGCCAGCATGGACAGCTTGCTACCGTGACACAGGGAGCAGGGAGCACAGCCTGAGCCGCCACAATGCTGGCAGCTGTCGGTCTCCTGGAGGCAGAAGAAACACATTAGAGGAGAGAGGGGTGGAAGGAGAGGAGGTGGAAAAGAGGAGATGTGAGGTGAGGCAAAGGATAAAAAAGGGAAAGGAGAGGTGGGGATTGGGAGAAAGACGTGATGCAGGGAAACCAAAAGAGCTAAAAGGCTCACAGTAAAGAGGAAGTCTTGACCTGCTTGTATTTCATTTTTAGCATACATTCCTGCATGCACAATACTCATTTGCGATTGGTTATTAAAGGTCATTCTGATGTTTGCAAGACTTTAATTACCTATGTCCATCTTCTGTTATTAAAAAAGCTTTATAGTCTAAAATATTTTAAAAAAATCTTTCATTAAAACTGTCTGAAAATTGATTAACTTGTAGTTTATTCATTCATTTTCCACACGGCTTAATCGAATTCATGTTTGCGGAACTTGCAGATTATAAATAACTTTAATTTAAGTGTGTGGTTTAATTTGCCTGCGGTAATAATCGAAATCTTAATTGAACATAAAACATTTCCAATATAATTTTTATTGAATGCTTCATAGCAGATGCTGGTTTTCAGGCTATAACATACAGCCAGAAAGGCTTTTCCTGTTCGCAGTTAGATTCTGCAAAAGTTACAAAGATGAGCAGCTGCTGGTGTGTTTTTAACAAAATGGGAAGTGACACACAAGCAGCTAAACGTATTTGTATATCAGTATGATTGTTGGGTATGGAATATATCCACTGGTTAAACTGCAAATACTGGATTGTGCAAAGAAAAAATAATTCACTTATATACAGAGTTTATATTCAAGACTGGACAATAATAAAGAAAAGCAGAGGAAAAAAACTTTTCCAGAAGTAAAGATTATGAAGAAAAAGTAGCAAAGATGAATGAGACTGCAATCTTTAAAGAAAATAGGAGGCAAGAATGGACTTTTTTTCTAAAGGCAGACAAAAGGAGAAAATAAGAAAGAAGATGAGGAAAGATGAAGGGAGATGGCAAGGGAAAGAACAGTAATCAGCCAAGGAGGTAAAAGGGAAGGGAATAATAGCGTGCTGGGAATCCTTGCTGGCTTGCAAGTGGCAGGCAGATGCTGCAAGGGCAGAGCAAAACTGTGGACTCATCAGTATCTGTTCACAGTTGACAGATTACACTGGGACAATGGTTTAGTGGTTGTTGCAGCAGGGGAGGTGGCACGAGGAGGAGAAAAGATCAGGATACAAATAAGGTGGCAGAGAAGGAAAACAGAGGAAGCTGTAGTATGAGACAGCAGATGATCCTGCTGTTATTCTCTGAAAGAAAAAAAGTGTGAAGATTCAAAGAAAGTAACAAGTGGGAGGAAGGAGTGAAGGACTAGTGAGACTGAGAATATCAGGAAACAGAAATGAGGTGATAAAAACTCAAGAGAATAATTTGGCCATGGACCATTACCTTGGTTTCTGTGTCGCTGACCTGCCTCTCCTCCTTCTCTACCCCTTCTTCTGCATAGAGAGCTTTATTCCTCCTCCTGCTCCCCCTGTCCCTGGTCTTTGTGTGTCCCTCTATGTCTACTGAAGGCACTGAGTGTTGCCGCAGCATTTCAGGCTTCTTCTGGGGTGCTCTTATGATGCGTAGATTGCTGGTGTAGATGATTATCTTGCCAAAATCCAACACTGAAGACTGACAGAAATTGATATTTTATATACTTTTTGCATCACTTCACACACAGACAGCATCTTGTTCAACCTAATATGACATATTTGATCTAGATCTAGCTCCGTTTTTGTTTTATAAGTCCTGTTTCTTATCACAGAGACAAAGCCCACGTGATGCCGTGGGCTTCATGTGTGGGTGGAAAGAGAATTTCAAGTTGAATGCAGCAGATGCATCACACCCCTTGTCAAAAACACAAAATACTTTATAGTTGGAGCTGTGTTATGGCCTAATGAGGCTTCTGGTAGCTGAAAAATTACATAATGATTCACTTTTCTCTACTCTATAAAATCACTTTTCATTTTTCATGGTGACATGAATGGATACGTTCATATTTCAAATAATTTATTTGTTCATTCATGGAGTACACGTAGTTGTCTTTGGTTAAAAAAACAGACATAATAGGAAAGTATGTCACCATTAACATTTTCTACTTTCTAGTACAGAGAAGAGAAAAAGAGAGCACTGAAATCATGTATCCATGAAGTCATTACACAGCCACTGCGCTATCCTTTTAATATTGCCCTAAAGAGATAAACTAACACTACATTACAGTCTTCTGCAGATAAATACAATAAATCCTGACCTGGTCACCAGAAAAGGCATATCTTTATTTAGAATATAAAAGTATAAAACTGACATCAAGGCAGCAGGCGTGATACCTCCCTGTTAGCCTGTCACTAATGAAGCTGCTGCCGCTACAGCTCATATAAGTGTCTGTCTGCCTGCTGTTAATACCTTAATTACCAAATATTAGTGCATTCGACTATTATAAGCATTATTTATCTTTTTTTTAACAAGTACATAAACTGGTTGTTATTGTGAAGCGAACTTTATTCTTAAAGCACTTTGCGAGAGCTACTTCTGATCAAAGTAAATAAAAGATAAAACAATGAAAAGAATACAATAGAACATTGCAAGCAATAAAATTAAACTCATATTGGGTAAAATACCAATGAAAGAAGGTGGGTCTTCAGAAGGGATTTAAACCTGGACATTGAAGAGGCCTCTCTGACCTGCAGTGGCAGAAAGTTCCGCAGCTTGTCCCTATGTGTCCTAGGACCTCCAGGAACAGCTGATCTGCTGACCAGAGGGCCCGAGAGGAGGGTGTATGTGTGGAAGCTCAGAGAGGTAGGGCGGGGCATGGTCATTTAACAACTTAAAAACAAATAATAATAATTCTAAAATGAATCCTAAGAAGAACAGACAGCAAGCGCAGTGCAGCTGAAACAGGAGGGAAGTGCTTTCTCCTTTGTGTACCACAGCAGATGTGCTGTGACATTTTGCACCAGTTGCAGACGGGGCAGACATTTATGTGAGACACCATAGTATAAAGCATTACAATAATCCAGCCATGTTGTTTTAAAAGCGTAAATGATTTTTTAAAAATCCTGCTTTAAAAGAAGTTTAGCCTCAGCTGGAAAAAGCTGGATTTGACCGCTGTGCCTCTTTAGATTAAAATCACAGCCAGATTTGTCACAGCTGCTTTACAGTATTATGCCAGAAGGCCAAAGTCTACAGGAGAGGTCCTAAACACCTTAGCACAGACTTTTGTTGATAATATTGTAAATTAAGTTGTTTGTTACAATGTAACACCAATTAATATAGCGCTTTTCCAGTCATGTTGACCACTTAAAGCGCTTTACACTACATAGTACACATTCACACACACACTCACACCGATAGGCACATCGGGGGGCAGCTTAGGGTTCAGACATGTAGGCGAGCTTAGGGTTTCGACATGTAGTCAGGCGAAGCCTGGAATCGATCTCACAACTTTCTGGTTGAAAGACGACTGCTCTTCTACCTGAGCTACAGCCGATGATGGCTATCCTCTCATCCATGTTGAGGCGAGGTTCCTCCCCCTCCTCACTGCCCCGCAGTGAGCATTAATATCATAATCCTTTTATACATATTCTAATAAATAAATAAATATTTAATGAAAAGAATTTTAAAATATTGTATGTACAGTTTGCTTTAGAGCTATATTTCTATAGTAAATTATTTTCTAGAGAACAATTTATCATATTATATTATTATATCGCCATCCCCAACAACAAAGCCTGATCAATATGCAAATAACCCCTAATGACAATTTATTGTATCTCAAGATTACAGAAATGTTTGCAATCTTTTCTTTTACAGAAATGTTTGATAATCTTTCATTCAAATATAACAGCGATTGTATGATTTAGGTGCAAAATCTTTCAACCGGAACTGATAAATAAATCAAACAAGTCATATTCAGGGTCTGCATGAGAATTATTTCAATTCCAAAATAGCTATATGCAGTGCATACCTTGCTGCCTCCCTCTGCTTCTTCAGTCTGACCAGCAGCAGCCTTGTAACTTCCAATTCCTCTGTAGACATTTATTCTTTGGGCAATGAGCCCAGTTGGAGGATAAACACCTAAGATTAGACGAAAACATATCGGCAATGAGTTTTATTTTCCTGGACCGTACAGTGACTGATCTGGTGCTCCATACTTAACCGTTTATACTAACCAGTCTCTCATTTTGTCAGTCTTAATCCTGAGTTATTACAACAGGGCCTGCTTTTTCATGTAAGAAAATGATTCAGTGGTTAAAAAACTAACAAACAAAGAATAATTTTTTTCAATTACATCTGTGATCATTGATTGATGATTTAATAGAATACACATAAATTGGAGAAAGAGTTGGACTCACTGACTAAACTTCAAATAACACAATTGTGAGCTTAAGATAAGATAAGATAAATTTGGTGTTGCACACAGCTTTTTATACTCACAGCTTCAGGGCTCAAAAGATAAATTAGTCTAATCTCTTAAAAAGTTAGCCAGTTGATCTTTTGCCTGTGCTGGCCAATAACATACTCAATCTTTTCTTTTTTCTTTTCTTTTCTTTTTTTTTTTTTTGTTTTCAACCTCGACATTTTAACACCAATGTTCTTACAAGTACATAAGTCAAAATGCTGCACAGAAATTCCGCAACAAAACAAAAAAGTTAAATATATAACTCTAAATAAGCATCATTTCAAACATAAAGATAAAATTTAAGAGCAAGCTCTGCAGAAAAGATTATTGGCTTCAAAGTAAAAACCGAAAAAAAGTTGAATATAGAAAATAACTTGGGCTAAATTACAAACTCAAGCTAATACTTACACAAACTCACACTTAACATACTTTATATACAAGATATTGTGAGAGATATTGTAACACACTTAAATTAATTCTGCTATTATAATAAGTTTTCCCGAGCCAGGGTCATATTAGGGAGAGAAAACGATCCCCCCTGTAAGTTTAATCCCAGATCTGGAAATGAGATTGGGGTCAAGTGATTTTGAAGGAAAAACGAAAAACAAACAGGCCATTCAGCAGCTATCTCAATTTGAAATGCATGTGCTTTTGATTCATGGCAATTATTGTTCATCATGGATATATGTAATAAAATTCCTCAGATATTTTTACTGTTTAGTAAAGTGTAATTATGTATTCACAGGTTGCCCTTTAGTTTATATGATGAGGAAAATCTCAAGGGATATTAAAAAGTTCACATTTATTTTCTTCATGGTTTCCCAATTGTATGCACTTTGTAGCCAATTAAAGCAGTGAATATACTGGGTAAAATTCATGCATAAAGAATGCAAAACAGTTACAAATACTAACTGGTGCAAACTAAATGACAGTTGATATTATACATGTAAAGATAACACTAGATGCTAAGTACCAATTTATTTTTTATTTAAATAGCTGATTTGTGTTGCTTAAAAGACAAGATAGATGGTGGACATGGTGGAGGCAGCTGACTATGTCTGCTGTCTCATTCTGGAAAATGGTTAAGTTGTCTCGACTGGTCCATGTTGCAGTTTTACAACTATGGTGTCTAAAGAACTAAGATTAAAGTTTTGGAAAGAAAGCCTGCATGGTTATACAAGCATGTAAGGGCTAAATGAAAATACATTAGCCCTGAGGTGATCAAGTCCTTGAGATCCACAATCCTGCATGTTTTAGATCCAGGCCTCTGCAGAGCTGAATGACATGTGGATGAAGGAGGTCAGTCATTTGATATGTTAGAGAAGGAATACATCTAAAAATTGCTGGATAGTAGGTCTTGAGGGCTGGACTTGGGGGAATTCTGTGTTTGTGTTAATAGTGCATGGCATGACAGTACCCCCCCTCTCAAAAGGGCGGACACCGGAAGCCCAAACCAGGGTGGGGAGGGAGGGACAAAGGCAGAATGAAGCTGGGTCCGGAGGTCGACCAGGAGGCGGAAGATTCTGAAGGTCTGGGTCAGGAGGTTGACCCGAAGGCCGCAGGTACAGGAGGTACGGATCCGGAGATCAACCCGGAGGGCGCAGGAAAAGGAGGTACGGATCCGGTGGACGGCCCGGAGGCTGAAGACACAGGAGCAGAAAGAGGAGCGCCATCCTCTGGACCATGGACCAGCAGAGGACGAAGAGGAGCGTCCCGCCTGGGACCCCGTCAGAGACGAGGAGTGGAGCGTTCACCCGTGGGACCTCCTGGGGCACAGGAACTGCAGGAGCGTCCACCCGTGGGACCTGGGCGCTGGCGTCGGATGCTGTGGCACAGGACGGGACCTGGGCGCTGGCGTGGAGAACAGCTGCGACACTAGCGTGGAGAGCAACTGCGACACTGGCGTGGATCTCCCAGGCGACGTGGAACGTAGCGCCCTGGTCATGCCCTCCTGGTCCAGGGCTTCAGGATAATCCCTGATCATCTCCATGAACTGTTCTGCTGCTGTCAGCTTTAGAAAAAGCGGGTAGTCACCAGCCATACAGTCAATATATGTCTTGGTTGTTATGTGTAGGTATCGAAACGTAGCATCTGGGAAACTTGTGACCGGGGTGACTGATGGTGGAGCTGAGGATGTGGAAGTCAGGCAGGCGAGAGGCGCAGAGGGAAGCGGAATTTTTCTGGATCCACAGAAAGTTCTCCTTGATCTCTGCTGTGGTCGGTTAGGGTCGGACATTCTGTAAAGATGGTGTTTGTGCTAATAGTCTGGAGCAGGGCATGACAGTGTTAAGCTATTAGCCCAGAACTATAGAGTTTATCAACAATGGTAAACTGGCCCATCTCAGCCATTTATTTGGAAAGATTAATTAGTTAAATCTCCAGATGCAAGCTGAATCCTTCGCCAGTCAACTTTGTTCTATTAGAGTTTATTATCATTACGTTACCCACGCTTATCCCCTCATCAATTCTGGACCTGACCTGTTAATATAACCCAAAGCTGCACATATCACAGTACTGACGTATGGATAAATAATTACTTCCACTTTTTGTGTATATCCTTCTTTTGTGCACCTCAAAAACAAAATATACAAAAAAAAAACAGTTTTCAAACAATCCTGAAACAAAAGACTAAAGGTAATGTTTTTATGTTCAAATTTTTAATCTTTACTAAAGATTCTCATTAATCAAATGTTCTTTTGAAATAAAAAAAACTAGCTATTACATGACACATAACAATATGACTATGCTTTGAAAAAGCAAACCATTATTTCATCAAAAAAAATAAAAAAGCATTTTTTTAATTGCTAATTCTTTAAAGGAATAAAAATATTGAAAAATATAATACAAACATAGCATTTTGAATGAGCTTTTCCCATCATTGGTCACATTTTATTGCCACAATTTCACTGATCCTCATTTGTTTATATAACAAAATGAACTGATCATATTGAGATGGTACTCTACCAATTGGTCATCATCAAATTTATCACTTAATACAAGGTTGCTCAAGTTTAGTCGTCTAGATCTACCATCCTGCAAACCTTTATTGAAACCTTGTCCAACACATCTGAATCAAATGAATACCTCGATGCCAGCCTCTGCAGAGCTGAACGACATGCAAGAGGAAATTCAGACATTTCGTTCAGATGTGTTGGAGCAAGGATGCCTCTAAAGTTGCAGGGTGTTAGATCTCAAGGACCAGATCTGGGCACCCCTGGCTTAAAACACATTTTCTTAGGAAAAAAATTAAATACATACTGTGTGTGTCCTGTTTCTATCATGGTCAGAAAGACATTTCAGTTATGCAAGCATGCAATCAAAAATGCTTCATACAAATCTGTTTCTTCTAGAAACTTGATTACATTTTATTCAAATGCAACCTATAATTGTTGGTTCCCATGGCTACCACCTTACAGACCAAAGTAGGCACAGTGTTATGTGTATGTGCTGCACAATGATATAAACCCACCTTGTTGGTCGCCATGTGTGTCCTCAAATCCACAAAGCTGTTCCATCTCGAGGTGGCTGGGGGGGATTTTACGGTGTATGAAGCTGTGAGGGTATTTCTCCTCTGGACTGTCGAGCTCCTGACCGTCCTCATAAACGTGTTTCAGCACCCGACCACTATAGGATGATGCCAGCTTAAACCTCACCTGCAGTGGGTTTAAGTTCTCTGCTTGTTAGAGTTCTCACATTCAAAATATGCATTAGCAGTCACATCACAGTGTTTTATCAGCAAAGTTTGGTCTTTAGAAGCGAGGAAGGTGTGTGAGTTGATAAAAGAGCTGTTTGATCTGACAAGAGAGGCATATGCAAACATTTGCAGCATGGCAACACAACACGAGGTCCTGTCGTCTCTCTCTCTCTCTATCTATCTGTGGGCAGTTTCAGAACATCAAACACAAACAGAAAAGTATTTTAAGCCATACAATCTGCCAATGATATTTCTGATGTTTTAAATCCTTGAAGAGAAAAACTGGCGACAAGTAATCTGAGCATGTGTTCATTTAGTGTGACACAAGACGGTAATTCCATAAATAGCTCACCTTTCTGGGCTTGGTGCCTTCATAGCGCTGGTTCAATTTCCTCTGGAGTTCCTCCATTTTGGATGACCGAGGAGGTAAGGTAGAAAAAGTGTCAGTCCATCTAAGCCCCTCAGCTAGGTCGAAATGACATCTGCTTGAAGAAAAGAACTTTAGACGGATGTATCGATTAAAGATTGGAGTGGAAAACAACTCGATGGTATGAGAGTCCAGCCGAAAAGAAAGAAAAGGAAAGAGTGGATGGAAAAGCTCTTTCTGTGTGTCCTGCCCCCAGAGTTTGAGTGCACCTACTGTTTTTAGAGACCCACCTTTTTAGTTCCCCATGCTAAATTATTCACAGCTAGATCATGTGTACAAAAGAGTGGCTGAGAAACCAGAAGCGCAATCATCAAATAATTATGATGACCAAAATAGAATGTACGAAGCTTTGTGCAGTTCTGAGTGTTTAAATGGGTAAGGGAGAGAAACACAGAGCAAGGTAGTGTGTGTGTGGGTGTTTTAAGTAGTTGTGGGACAGCCTGCCATTGGACTGGAGCTGAGTGCATCAATATTGGAAAGCAAATATGGCATTTCATGTCAGCTCCTGTTATTCAGACATTATGAAAAAAAAGTATTTGTGATAGTGAGCTTTAGGTGTTGTTGCTGTGAAATAAAACTCGTCCTTAAGATGTTTGTTTATGATGCTTACACATGCTAATGTGTGTCCAAGTGTAAAGGAGGCAGTCTCTGAATAAGGTAAAGTGTCCTACAGGTTTATTATCTCACCTTTTCCCTTATGGTCCAAAAGTTATGTTATCCCGCTAAAGAGGCAATCTCTTTAATATAACATGCTACATGTTTTGAGACATTTTGAGAGATGTGGACATAGATTAATGAAAGCTATGGATGTGCACATCACAAATTCCTAGAGTGGGCCATAAATAATCACCAAATCAATATTTTCAGTAACAATTTAACAGAAACATAAACAGAATACCTCATATAAAATCAACTTCTTCGGTTGACTGTTGTAGATTTTCTTTATAGGTTTCAAGACTCTCAAGGTCGCTGAATAATAAAAGCAAACAATAAATACAATACAATAAAACAGGTTAAAATACAATAGAACAACGAGATAAAAGGACTACAAGCAGTATGCTTTTTTAAACAGGTGAGTTTTGAGGTGGGATTTGAACAGGTGTAAACAGTCAATGTTACGAATGTGTG
>JBAMHX010000017.1:14184686-14207035 GCA_037177515.1 Pseudomugil tenellus | reverse complement strand
TACACATATACACAATGACTGTAGAATCTCCCCCCTCTGTCACGGGTCAGTTTAGATCAATGAAATCAGGTGTAACATAATAATACTGAGCCCATCCTAATTATCCCGTTTTTTCGAGAAAACAAAATTCGTTTTCACGAGAAAACCACTGAAAAAAAAGTATGAGAAAAGTACGACCGCTCTCGGCTTCCGTACAATTCAATAAAACACATGATAATACATTATTTAAAAAGACAGAATTAACCAAAAGGCTATCTGTAGTCCAGCTGGCCATGATGTTAGAAAGCAGTAGAAATATGTGAAAGGACAGCACAGACATATACAGTTATTAAAAACATAATACTAAGGAATAAACAAGTTCATGACACAGTACAGGCAGCAACAGAAATACATAATATTAAAAGTCATAGAAACATTAAGGAAAAATAAACATAATGATAAAAGTTCATACTAAAAGATGCAGAAATACACAACACAAAAGGTGCAGGTTCCATGTTTGCAGATGTATGTATTAATGACCCACTGTTTTACACGGTTTGTAGCATTGTGCAGCTCCTTTTCTAATTCCTGGCTCCTTTACCAATCATATGTCACAATGTTGCCAAGCAGCAGCATAGCATACGGTATTTTATGTCGGCAAGTAAGCTGCAACCTGCAGGTATCGAAGCTAGTAAAAGAAGTGGACCAGAAATAGTTATAAAAAACCTAAGAAGTCTCGGCGAACTGAAAAAGATCAATTTACTATGTGAATGCATTTAATAAGTGAGACTAAGGGAAAACAGCTGCTGTGTGGCATTGGTGGATTTAAATAGCTTCTTTTTTCAAAATGTTTAATGCTAACATAAATTTGCATCTGCGGTTTATTTGTCTTACACCAACTATTAAGCCGAAATTTAAAATTTACAGCCTGCCTGCCATCCTAATAACATCTGCATCTGGTGATACTTTAAGTAATCTGTTCATGTTTGACGTTTCACAGCTGCAACAGCTGTGTTGACATCTGTAGACAGCAGCTGTTTTTTTGTTGTTGTTTTCATCTAAATAAATAACAAAGAAAAACTAATATCTTTGTCGCTTTTGTTTTTTGTTCACTTTTGACCAATTGATGAAAAGTCCCATCATATGTTAGCTTTTGCTGACTGTGGGATAGTCATGTGTTGGAGAAGCTGCTGTCAAGATACTCAGATGGTGGCATGTGATATCCTTGTTTTATAAGCATGATGCTTCTATGGGTGTTCCATTTTTCACAGTGTATTAAGTTTGCTTAGAGCTTTTCAGTTATGGATAAGATGTGAAAATAAAATTGTGAAATTGAGAACTGAAAATGGAGAGATATTCAAAAGTGGCCAGCGACCTACCACTGACAGCAAGTCTCTGTGGTCCAGCTACTGTCTACAGACACCAACACAGGTGTTGCAGCTGTAAAAAGTCAAACATGAACTGTGTGTGAAAGCTACAATATTATGTCTATTCAATAATAGTAAGCCAGGTTCTAGAAGGTAATAAAAATCTAAATGGTCCAAAGAAGTAACTCTGTTACTTTTTTTTGTACAAACCACCTGTGAAGGTGGCCAAATCTGTTGTATGTGTTGGGTATATATTTTTACCAATCACCTTTCCTAAACCAATAATAAAAATCATCATTATCTTCAAATTCCTCTAAACTCACTCAATAGCGACTATAGATGACATGAAAAGACAGGCTGTTGTCTTTGGGCCTCAAAAACATCCAGATTAATTATAAAGCTAGACGAAATTGTCTAGCTTTATAATTAATCCGGATGGCATAAATTTGGCTTCCAGTACTACAGTGAGGAACCTTGGAGTTATTCTTGACCAAGATTTGTCATTTGGCTCCCATTTAAAAAGTTTCTAGAACCGCTTTCTTTCACCTATGTAATATAGCAACAATTTGGGACATCCTGTCTCAGAGTGTTGCAGAAAAATTAGTTAATCCCTTTGTTACGTCTAGACTGGACAACTGAAATTCCTTATTTATGGCTTTCCCAAATATGCCCTGACAAGTGTCCAGCTGATCCAAAATGATGCAGCAAGAACTTTGATAAAAACTAGCAGAAGACATCATATTTTGCCAGTTTTAGCATCTTTTCATTGGCTCTCTGTTAAATTAAGGATAGATAAAATCCTTATCTTACATATAAAGCTCATTATGACCAAGCTCCATTGTATATCAAAGATCTTGTAGTTCCATATATACCAAACAGAGCACTTCGCTCTCAGACTGCAGGTCTACTTGTGGTTCCCAGAGTCCCTAAGATAACGATCGGAGGAAGAGATTTTGGCTATTTAATTTATTCTTGTTATTCTTTACACCATGGTAATGCATTGCATTCCAGACAAGAACAGTTTATACCTACAATAATTATGATAAAATTTTTAAATACACAATACACACCATAATACAAAAGAACTGGAGTATGAAGAAGAATGAGCTATCAAGCTGCGCTCTTATGGAACCAGCTCCCAGTGTGGGTACGAGAGGTGGACACCCTCTCTACCTTTTAAAATCAAACTTAAAACCTTCCTTTTCAACAAATCATACAGTTAGGGATAGTCTAGCCGGACATCCCATGATGCAATTGAGGACTTCCAATTTTTATCTCTGCTGCTTATTTTACATGTATTGGACAGTACTGGCATCATTAACCAATTTCTCCTTTTTCTGCAGGTCTTATTTCTCCTCTTTTTTTTGTAGGTCTCTTTTCTTAATTTTTGTTTATCTGAAGGTCTTTCTGAATAACAGATGCAGTGTATATTAATCTGTCTTTTCTGTCCTCTCCACTCCCAGCCAGTCAAGGCAGATGGCTACCTTACCTGAGCTGGGTTCTGCTGGAGGTTTTGGCTTCCTTTATAGACTGGCTGACTTTAGTGTCCAGGGGCTTCATTTATAAAGCTTGCTTACACGAAAAACAGGCCTGAGATATGTGTAGGAATGTTACTATGCAAACTTTGGGATTTATAAAAATAAACTTGACATAAAAGAGTGCATACTGCTGCGCCAATTTTGGTCCTGGCGTAGTAATATTTTGGAGACAGAAAACCAGCTGCACAGCAAAAAGACAATACATTTAAGCCACATTAAACACATGTTTGTTATAATTTACACTAGACTTTGTGTTATTGTAATCAAAAACACGGAAAAAACAGATTATATACATGCCTTAAAACTGAGCTATTTATTCTATAAATATGTATTTAAACATCCGAGTGTGTTCATACTAAAAACATCATTGCGTTTATTGGTACATTAATTTTAAGAAGTTGTCCAGCAATCCGAGTTACTGAGTAAATACAAAAATATTGCCACGAGTATAATGTCACACGATCATAATGTGTCACAATGGATGTGCCTTCACTTCTTGAAGAGTAAGATGGGATGAGTTTTCAGGGATCATGAGGATTTCCTGTCCAGGTGTCATGACTGACAGATAAGATGATTTTGTTTTTACAGTTATGTATGGAAGTGGGTCCAATGTTAGAGTGCCAGCCTCGCTGGTTACCGGCTGGTTTGGACGGTATCATTAAAATTACAGGTTGGTACGGGAAGTTTCCCCGACACTGTGGGAGAACAGGCCAACATCAAAAGGTAATTTGCAGCAATGTCCGGCTTCCCAAGTGTAATCGGTGCAATTGACTGCACTCATGTTGCTATAAGGGCTTCATGTGAGAATGAGGTTGTCCATGTGAACCGTAAAAACGTTAATTGCATTAACGTACAAGTGATTTGTAATGCAGACATGATCCTGATAATCCCGGTATCACGGCAGCTTTCCTCTTGTTTGTTACATCGCTACTATAACTTCTAAATAAGATGGCTTTCAGTGTCTCCACCTAACTAACGAGCATCTCGATTTCAGTCTGAAAAGTTCAGGCGCAGTCTCAGTTGTTATGATTCACCGTACAATGCCACAAACACTCATGGATTCATATGCTGACATATTTATGAGCTGCTTTGCATTGATCGTGTATGGTAGAAAGTGGGTGTGTAGGGGTGGGCACATGAACCAAGATCACCTTAGCAACCTTTTCGGCAAGGTTGTGATTTATAAAAGGAAATTGCGTGGTTCTGATTTGAAACATGTCTTTGTTACTTATTTTACCTTTAGGGACTGTAAGTAGAATTTTTAGTTCAGAACTTTCTTATTTAAACTTTACCATCTTATACGGGTGCTTCAACAAATTAGTTTGACATTGATCAACATTTTTGGAGTATTGCCCTCATTGGTGGTTGTCAACATCTTCTGACGGTCATCCGGAGTCAGGCCGCAGGGCAGCAGCCTCAGGAGGGAAGCCCAGACTTCCCTCTTCCCAGCCACATCT
Source organism: Pseudomugil tenellus (assembly GCA_037177515.1). Classification (NCBI taxonomy): domain Eukaryota; kingdom Metazoa; phylum Chordata; class Actinopteri; order Atheriniformes; family Pseudomugilidae; genus Pseudomugil; species Pseudomugil tenellus. Next base: position 14,202,694 of record JBAMHX010000017.1, on the reverse strand, counting down.
GCAAGCTCATCGGGAGGGATCCTGAGGTGTTTCCGGGCCAGATAAAATTTCTCCAGGATGTCCTGGGTCTCCACCGGGGTCTTTTCCCGCAGGGACATGCCTGGAACACCTCAACATGTAGGCGTCCAGGAGGCATTCTATCCAGATGCCCAAGCCACCTCATCTACCTCCTCTCGATGTGGAGGAGAAGCGACTCTACTGTGTCCCTCCCGGAGAACCACTTTGGCCGGCTGTATTCGCAATTTCGTTCTTTCGGTAACTAACTACAGCTTGTGATCATAGGCAAGGGTAGGAGCAAAGATCAACTGGTAAATCCAGAGCTTTGCTTTCTAGCAAAGCTCCTTTTGCACCATGACAGACCGACACAGAGTTCGCATTACTGCAGGCTAACACCAGGCTTTGAATCGCTAAAATGCCTCCAATAGTCTCGTAACAATTAATTTTGAAAAGTGAACATATAAACTGTTGGAGGGAAAAAAATGCAACGAATTTATTCTTGTGAGGACAGTTTTTTACTTCTGTCAACTCATTGATAAACTTAGAATAAAATTTAATTTCATGCTCTCCAAAGTATTGAAAAATTACTTTCCAGACAGCCTAATCTAAACAAGTCCATATCCAGACACTACTTGCATTTCCATTACATTTTTTCGCTAAATTAAACAGATATTTGTAAAGTTTTGACAAATAATAATTGTGTTTTGAAGCTATTTCCATTGAATATTGTTTAGCACACAATCTGCAGTCGTCAAAGTCTTGTCCGGCTGACAAGTTTTTACAAGAATTACAACTCATGCAAGGTAGCCACATAGCATTATTTTGGAGTTTTCTACTTGTTGTGGAAAATTTACTATGGCTTTTCAAAGCTCTTCCCATTAATTTACCTTTTTAAATCATTGGCATCTGTAGTCTTAGATCATTGTCTGCCATGGGATTGCTGTTGCTGGTCAAGCTTGTGAATTGGAGATTTTGTGATGTTGAACTTTTGGCTTAAATTTGTATAATACCCCTGTGGTTTTGATTATATTCAGACTCCCTTTTGTTTGTGGGCACGATTGCGCATTTTGAGTTTTGGTTGAGGAAGGAATCTCTAACATTTTGTGTTGTAGCCATTTTGAGTTGGTTTATAGGTTTTGTATACCGTATATCCCTCTTCAGAGACTCTTTTGGTTGTGGTTTGTTTGTACATAGTTTTAATTATAAATATAATTGTTAGTATTAATAGTTGACCTCGTTGTTAGGACATCTTCTGTTTGTTTCTACTTTTTTTCTGTCAACTGATAGATATATCCTGTATTGGACATCTTTTGTTATTTATACTGCTTGGAACCCGGGTTCGGTGCATAATAAATATTGTTATATCTTTAAGTTTTGTACCGTTTGTTTTTTTCTTTTTTTTTTTTTGTTTGTCATTGACCCCTAAACTCTAGTAAGAGGGGTCATAACCCACAAACTCACTAAGCTGTAAGGATAATTTATTGGCACATCTTTATGTGGCAGTTAAGGCCATCAACAATATACACTCATCTTAAGATCTATGAAGAGATAATTCAGGACCAGTATCTTGGAATCACACTTTATGATGGAAAATAGCTTTAGTTATTCAATCCCTCCCTAGCTAACTCACACTAGGACAGACATCTTTTCATCAATATGGCAGCTTAAACATGTAGGTGCTGAGAAAAAAAAAACATTGAATCATAAAAGGCACTGAATGTTATATTTAAGTCACTGGTCTGATAGCTTTTAATGTCATTTGCAAATTAATCTAATTCTTACATGTTCTTTTATGTTACTCTCAGAGCTTATTATCTTGTTAAATGTATTATACATTGAGATTCAACAAAAGCATTAGATGGCTCATGAGATTTGAATGTCGTACAATAGTTAGCATTTAAAAAAAGAACAGGTTAATACCTGTACAAGAAGACAGTCGGCAACATTTCTGATGAAGAGCGTCTTCAAGACAAAGAGAAAAAGTAAGCTAATGTGTTCCAGCAGTTTAATAAATGTTTGTTGCGTGTACACATGTACAGCTGTAATGGCAGAGGGAACAGCTGATATTTAGTTTATTAAAAATTCTTTGAATTCTGAGGGTGTGTGGTTGTGTGTGTTAATGAGCTCCACTGAGTTGGTGTTTTGATGTTTTATTCTGTTAATTTATTCAAATCTAGTGCATTTGGCAGCAGCATCCAACACGTCTCCTCTCGTGCTTTATCTGGGTATAAATAAAAGCAAACATTGATTGGCACTTTGTTACTAATCATCGTTTGTTTTATATTTGGACAGGCGGATTGAGTAATGTTCCAGTTTTTATGATAACCTCAAAGGAATTCATATTCATCCAACAAGGAACCCAGAAATAAATAACAAGCTTCAGTTTGATCTCACTGTAATATTTATGAAATCTTCAGAGAAAAAAATGTCTGAGGTTGTGACTTTGTGTGAATATTTGATGAGAGAAATCCATATCAGAAAATACTATAAGCATCAGGAAGTGACGGAATGAGTTAGCAGAACTCTGCGAGCACTTACACTAAAGACAAGCAGATGAGAAGAAAGTATATAAAGTACTTGAATTAGTTAGTAATTAATGGGTCCTTTTGGCTTTAATCAGTTATCACTTCATTAAAATTTGAGCTGCATTTTCTGAAGTGCTTTCTTCTTGCTCAGAAACTTCACTTAGTCTTCTACATCACTTTATCAATAATTCACACTCAGGAATGTAAAAGAACATGATGTTCTTAAAGTCAGATTAATTACTGGTCTTGTCTGAGAAGACATATGTTCAGTAGCTTTGTGGGCATTGGAAACTTCAGTTTGTTAAGAAGACGTGGAGGATGTGGATCCAAAAGCAGACCAGGAGGACAACCGGGATGCAGAGGATTTATTAAATCAACTAAAAAAAAAAAACACAGACTAAACGGATACCTCAGAAACATACAAAATGAACCAGCAAACAGAACAGAAACCAACAGACTTAAATACAACTGAACTAAACAGGTGAACACAATAAGCAATCAAACACAAGTGAAACTAATGAAGACATGAAGCAAAAAACAGAAACACAGGGCAAAACAGGAAAAACTACAAAATAAAACAGGAAACCAAAAACCTAACCCAAAACCCTTACACAGTTTAGCAATCTTTATGAGCCACATAGACTCACCAGCCATTTATATCAGTCTGCATTGATTGGATTATGTACAGCATATACATTCACAGGTCACTTTATCATATACACCTTACTGGTACCAGGTTGGGCCTTCTTAAAGCTCCAGAACTGCCTTAATTCTTCACTGTATAAAATATTCCTCAGAGATTCAGGTCTATATAGACATATCAGCATCACACAGTTGCTGCAAATTTTTCAGCTGAAAATCCACCATGAGAGAGTCTCCTGTTAAACGACATCCAAAAGGTGCCATGCTGTAACTGTGGAGTGTGAGTGCAGTGAACTCGCTGTCATGTTAACAAAAAACATGAGCTTTGTGACATAATACAATATCCTGCTACAAGTCTAACAGAAGACAGTACACTGTAGTCATAAAGAGGTGGACATAGACAGGAAAAATACTCAAGTCGACTGGTGTTAAAAGGACATTTAGCTGGTACTAAGGAGCCCAAAGTGTGTCAAAGAAAATATTTACCCCACCAAAAGGTTATTTCCACACAAGTTAGGGTGAAATCCTGACCCTAACATCTGACTGTTGCAGCTGAAGTTAAGCATCATAAGACCAGTAAATATTTTCAACATTTTCAACCCAGTGATACAAAGTGTGGTCTTCTGCTGTTGCAGCCTGATTCAAAGTTTGATGTACTGTGTATTTAGAGATGGTATTTTGCATACTTGTTGAGTACCTGATGGCTTTCTATCCTCACTAACCAGTCTGCCCATACTCCTTTGTGCTCTGTGCTCCTTTGACATCCACAACATATTGGGTCCAGAAAACTACTGCTTACTAGATGTATTTTTATTTTTTTGGTTTATTTTCTGTAAAACATAAAGGCAGCTCTGTGTAAAAATCTCTTTCATGAAAAGTAACAGAGAAAAAACTATTATCATAAGTTCAACTTTACAGGGCGTGGAGATATGTCTGAATGAGGTAAGATTAGCAAGAAAGCAAGGGTAAAAGTCAAAAATGTCAAGCCATGCTGGATGTGTCAGAGCTCCCGTCTTTCTGGGACTTTAGTATCTGACCGCTGACATTCTAGAACTTGCCATTTGCTCCACTTGCAACTACAAGAAGACTGGTATCATACCACGTCCGGTTCAACTGTTCTTGCGTAGCTGCGATGAGCTCAAGAAGCATCTGGCTGAAGTGGTAATCTCTCAGAGTGATGTCCTCTCCAACATCCATCCTGCTGCTCAGGAAAATCCAGTCGCCCATAAACGCCAATTTCAACACGTGTCAGGTGTTTGTTTTTTTTTTTGCAGCTAATACCATAACAACTACCTCATACAGCAAGGTACTTGCTGTACCTCGTAATAAAGCTTTTACAAGTCTGATATACTACTTGTTTAAATTACTATGTATTTTTTTTAGCTCAGTTCCCCCAGTTTCGTCAGACTGAGTTATGTTTTCCAGAGGGAAAACACTACTTCTTAAAAAGTTTTTTTTTTTTTCCAAGTCAACTCTTGAAAAACAAGAAAAAATTGGAAAAAGAAGCTATTCATATCTTTGACATGCTATGCAGCAGGACCTTTCAAAAAGATCCCTTTAGAAAATGCTGTTAATCTTTACTGGGACATGGCAGCTATTGGTTTGTGTTGTTATGCATGCATGTGAATCTTTTCTCCTCGCTCAGTGGCAGACACTGTTTTGCAAGGCTGTTCAGATGCTTCAACTCCATGTGTCGTTTCAAACTGGCAGTGGATGCGCCTGACGTTCTGACTTGTTTTACAGACCCTGCAGGCATACTTTGCATGAAAATGTGCGATTCTTCAGTAAAGCTTTGCCCTGTCTCATTAAAAAAAAAAGAAAAGCCCTTTTCCGACAGCCAAAACAGACTGACTGTTTTAAAATGCCAGTGAATGGCACAACGATGTGTGATGTTCCAGAGGATTTGTCCTTTTTCGACATATGGCTTCTCATGTGGGTAGATGTATGAAAATGTCACATTGTGTTGAAGGAAATCATTAATAATGGCATCAGTGAGATTTTTAGTGCACATTTTTACCCTGTAGTCAGGTGACAGGTGGATGATGATGTAAGTGTGTTCGGGTGCACGGTATTGATGCAATGTGGCCAGTTGGTAAGTGTTATTTAGACGTTATGTTAAGATGGACAGATATATTTATGCATGTTTGTCATACAAATAACACTCCCACACACCCTTTACAGATCACTTTGCTGACATTTTATAGTGTTGTTGAATATGAATGACATGAGTCTTAATAGATAAATACCATTAAAGGCACTGTTTATTTTATTCTCCCTCTGTTTTTGCAAAGGGAAATAATGGAGATAGATGATTCATGGATTTAATCAAATAAATTCATGTGTGTAGCAGGCTATTATTGATAAAATCACCATGATAGAAGTTGTAGATATACTCCTGTGTGAATCAGAGACCTCTATAGTTTGCTTTTGTTTGTAGTTATGATTATGAACTACAGTTGAAGCGTCACATGTGAGGATGGAATGATGGAGGAAAATGTTATGAAAAGAATGGAAAATGATGAATATTAAAGATCTCACTTCATTCACACTCTTTTTTTTTTCTCTGTACCATCGCGGCTGCCTTCACAGTGCACGCCTACATATTTTTTCCACACTGCAGCCTTTTGACATGTTGTAATCACACACACACATACAAACACACACACTCAAATTCTTTGGGGTGCCAGCAGATGAAAGAACACCTACATCAATAGCAGAACTATGGAAGGATGTGTATCATAGAGATAAAAATATGCATAACATGCCAGCATGTAACGTCGCTCCATGTCATGTCATTTTTGACATATAAATACAGGATCTATGGACACATAGAAGAGTCAAGATATGAACTCTTTCTATAAAACCTAGAAGGCATATAGAAAAGTAACACGGATATATGACATGGTTGACAGACTAAAAAAAGGTCTGCAGGGATTTTTCTGCAATCTGAAAGATGATGATCGTCAACAGCTAGTGGGGATTCATCGCTGACACATTATTGTCCAAAAATATAAATAAATATCATTTCAGCATTATAATGTGACAAGGATTATTTGGTGAGAATATTACTTTATTTACCATGCAGAAAGCATGGCAAAGTTTCTGAAAGCTTTTATTTATTGCATTTATTGCAGTACTTGACATTTTCCACCAAGCAGCGAACAAAAGACAGATGTAAAAAATAAAAAGTAATAAAGAATATCAATTAAATTTTGATAGCAACAAGCTCATCTGTTTTGGTGTTACATACTAAGATTGTTTTAGATCAAGAAAGCATGTCGGCCCGTCTTAAGCTGTGTTTAAATAGATGACCTGTGGTGTCAAGTGTGAACTATCTAAGGAATTCTTTTTTAAAAAGTTGTTTTTAGCTTTGAATATGTTACCTTTGTGTCACTCCATCCTTTTGCACAATGCTGATGGCACACAGCCTTATATGGCCTTGTTTCCTGGTGCATTCAGGCTAGCTGACTAACTTATGAAAAGTGTGTGAGTGTTAGTGTGTGTATGTGTTCTTATAAAAAAAAATCATCCATGAACTGAAAAACTAAAGTTATGGAGTTTAAAATCAGCATAACTGTTTTTGCTTCATGTTGTTTAGTGCATTTTTTTTCTATTTGAATCTGAGGTCATTTAGATGATTATTTGGACAATTAAATTTAAATATTTAAATATTCCAACTGTTTGTTTTTTTCTGGGTAGGAGTTGTGCAATAGGATGAAGCTTGTTTCATACTATGTTTGAGTTGGTACAGTGTCATGAAGTGTCATGGTTTGTTTCCTGTTTTACTTTGGTATTTCCAGTGTTTGGTTTCTTGTGTTCTGTTTAGCTTTAATAATTTCTATTAATCAGTTTCACCTGGTTTTGGTTTGTTGGTTCATTTGTTCCACCTGTGTCTTGTTTAGTTTGCTAGTATTTATACTTCCTGGTGTCAGTTCCTGTTGTGTTTTATTAGTTATCTCTAGTTGTCGTCAGTTTGTCATTGTTTGCTATTAAATCCTGATCACGCCTGCATTTCATCTACCTCTTACCTGCCTTTGGGTCCCCACATCATACCTCCCTACCACCCCGGTTTGTGACAAGAAGATTGAGCTTTGAGGAACTTTGTGTGTTTTCCCCTTCACTCTTATTATTGTTTGTCAATAGAATTATGATAGGAGATTGAACATGACATCATGGTACACCATCCATGACTACTTTAGTCATATGCATTGCTTAAAGTGCCATTAAGGGACCTGCATCTCTGGGAACATATTGCTTCTTTGATTCAGCCTATAATTACCAAGGGTAGAGAAAATACTGCAATGATAGTTTAACTTTACTCACATCTTTATTGTAAAGTTTCTTGCTTAAATGATAATGACTTAAGTTGAAATCTGTAGTAATCTGCTCATTCTACATGTTAAACAACAAGATAAGGAAGTCAGTGTTTAGTTCAGTCCCCTTTAATATTACCAACTGGTTTTGCACGTTGTTGGAATATAGCTCCTTATTAATGAGGTAGCCTATAATTTTCAGCCATCCAATCCAAGCTATCAAGCTTCTAGATACTATGCTCGACACAAAGTTACTCTCCGTACAAGTTACCTTGTTGTAAAGCTGGCTAATCAAACTGTCCAGTCAATAATAATACATCTAGAAAATGTATTACTGATGGGGAGAAATAATAGATAAAACAAAAAATCCCTTATATTTTCTGCTAAGTTTAAAAACACTAGTACTATAATCTATTTATGGTTTCTTCTCCTCTCTTCACACTACATCACACATTGGGTTGTATGAATAAATATCAGTAGATTGTGACATATATATAAACTTCATTCACTTGTAAAGCAGTTGAACCTTCCAGGTATCTTTGCTTTGATAAAGGATAATATACAAACAGAGTTTGATAATTGATACAGATACTTATTACTAAGATACAACCAGGCATTAGCCAAATACTTAAAGTGTAACACACTGTTTTTAATCTGAATCCAGTGTCACATAATTAACAGTAAACAGGGTAGCTTATATTACTCTTTTTTAACACCGAATAGCAAACTAAAGAAATTGGCTATTTGTGTTGTAACTTTGAAGATGTCTTTTTAATGTCTTATAGTTACAACCTATGAAATAGAAGGATTATAATTCTGAGTCAGAAAAGGAAAAACTTAAAATATTTAAAAATGTCTTAAAACATAACATATTTAGATTTGTGGAAACAGCACGATACACAACTGAAAAAAACAATCTATGAAATCCTCACCATTGGGGGGTGTTAGCTAATTAACTTAGCATAAAGAATGTAGCAAATGTGAGGTGAACGCAAATGGAACTTGTACAAAATGTCATCATGTTTAAACAATCATGTGGGAATATTACTTCAGAAGATAGACATGGCTAAATTAATTGTGCTAACATCTGTGAGCATTCCTCGTTTATTAGCGTATTTTTATGTTCAAACTGTAATGAAGAATTTTTAAATGAAAAATGGTCAAGTGATAAATAGATGATTAAGAGGACAATATGAGCACATGTTCAGTCAACCTACTCACATACCTCAGGGAATGAATGAAAATAAATGGGCAGGTAAGTCCAGAAAATTCACTCACACTTTAGATTCATAAACAAAGTCTTCATATGTTTGGAGGTGAAGGGCCCCCTGTAAGGGGAGGCCTCTGTGGGAAGTGTCTCTCAGAATTGTCTTCAAGCTGAAATGCCAAGAAGTCCCTTTGGCAAAATGAAGGAACAATCTAAGCATTCACTTTGAAGTTGTCACAAGAAAGATGCCATCGTGACACTTTCAAAGAGAGTGTTAGTTAAAGAGCTCTACTCTGACATGACACAACTAGGGTCTGCAGGGAGAGGTCCCAAAAGGTGACCACAGAACTGAAGCAAAAGGAAGCCTTTGAGGGATTTATTTTAACTGACCTGTCATTTCAAAGTATGCATGTTTTCTTGCAGGAAGACAAAACTCAACTATCAAAGAGGCAGTTAAATGAAAGACTTGTCCTTTGAATAATAGGACAACAGTAATTCAGCTGCGCCAAGAGGCCTTGGATTGCATTTCTACTCTCTATTGTTTCTCTTTTTTATTTTGAGTGTTTTTCTCTCTCAACAAATCTACTGTATGTTATTTCAGTTGCAAGCTATTGTTTTAATTATAAATAATCTAGTTGTTTTTCTGATAAATTATTGAGCTGATTATCTGATTTCGCCAAGAAAACTCTAATTGCTACTTGATGAGTTTTGCCTTCATTTCCTTGTTTGTATGGCTCTCGTGTAAAACATTGTCACATCAGAACTAATCTGAAGTTGTATTTCACAGAGTCTCAGTTTCTCAAAATTTCATAAGAGATATAAGAAGAAATGGTTAAATTATTTGACTTTTTAAATTCCATTTTCCCCAAGATTGACATGTATTTGTGTTTGTAACACAAATTTATGTCTCAGGCAGGTGTGTGTAGAAACAGTGGTAAGGAGCCATAAGCAGAGTCGACTCAAGATGCAGGCAGCTGGAAGAATAAAGTAAACTTTTATTTAATATTGAACTTTACTATCCTGTAACTTTTAGATGCAACCTATATCCAATCCATCAAATGGCTCGATTCCATCATTTGCATGACTTTCATCTCTACAGAGGCCTGGTGACAAACCATTTCTTATAACCAGGTGTTTTGGAGAAGAATTGCATGTAAAAGTTACAGGATAGTAGATCTTGAGGACAGAACTTGGGCACCCCTGAATAAGCAACTCTTGTTCATGCCAGGACTGTACATACAGTATCTCCTTTACAACAGCTGGCAAAACCTTATGGCCTGTATACACTCTGCAAAAAAAAAAAAAAAAATATTTGGCAAGATTAATGGTTGTTGTGGGCAGGTGTTTCATACTTTACCATAAACCTCTATGGTTCCTTGCACAACATCAGCCAGGAGATTCTGCAGGGTGTTGTCAATGTCTTTATGTAGAGTTTTGCTCTTCCTTACCAACTTAGTCAGCTGTTCCTCACAGGGATACAACCTTGTTAAGCCTCTTGCTTCAGTGGAATAGCAGAGTAGCCAGCTTTAAGCTTTTTCCTTTTTATTGCACCCACTTTCGTTATCAGACACTAAATGAGAGAAAAAAAGTTCTGCCTTGTGTTGAGAACAAGCTACAAGAAGGTCAAATCTACAAAGGAAAAAAAAAACACATCTTTTTTGTCTTCCACCTGTAAGAGAAAGAACAGATTTATCTGTTCTTGTAGGGTTTTAAGAAAAGCTCCTCTGGATGCAGAAGAAGCTTTTAGTCATATCTATTTTTGGGGCTAGCGACCTGTCCATGTGTACCTGCAAAATGAGTTGCTTGGACATGGGAATGTGCTTTTTATTTGGTAGAAGAAAGGAGAAGCATGCAACACCAAGTGCCCACTTGTGCACAAAGCCGAAAATAATGTGTCAAAAGCTATTAAGATTAATTTTAAATGGTATGTTTTCATATCTTCAGGCAAAGATCTGTTTAAATCTCATACCATCTTGTAATGTAAGCACATGGAGCAGTCTCATATTCTGCACTCTATATGACCAAGTCTATTCTTTAAAGGTCACTTATTTCATTTACATAGCTGAAAAGCAGCACCAGTCTGTCCATCAAGCAGTATGAAATACCGCTGTACCATTATTTCTGCCTTTACAAGAATGACTGATTTATTCACAACAACCAGAACAATCTTCCATCCATCCATTATCAGTCCTGCTTATTGCAGGTAGCTGAACCCTATTTCCCAACAATCATTAAGCAAGAGGCGGAGTACACCCTGAACAGGTTGCCAGTCCATCACAGGAACCATCTCCTGCTCTGAGGTCTTAGTTTAAAAAGTGAACTTTGTTTGAGTTTTTAATTGACCTGTTTTACAGTATAATTAGGGCTCAAAATGGAGACATGGGGTATCAGAATCATACTTTGTGATGTATTGTTACTGAAAGTACTGAGACTTTTCTTTCATTATGTGGTATTCATGTGTAGGATACTAATGAGGATCATTTGATCAGCCTAGTTAATGTGAATTAAAAGGATTCTTAATGTCTTCATGTGAAGGAGAGATTGATTAAACAGATTCTTTTTTGTTCAACATCCTACAACATTGTGGCATGTCAGCAGCCGCCGCCCTGCATAACCACCTCAAAGTGGCAGAAACTACAGCAGAGCCTTCAGTTTTAGCTCAGGGAGGAGACGAACAGTGCTGATGGAATATTAACAGAATTTGATGTTAAATTTGAGTTGGCCCCTGCTATTTATAACTTAACTCTGCTTAAGCAGAAGTCATTGTTCATTAGCAAAAGCACAAGAAACACTTCTGGTTTTAATATTCATGATGATTGGATTGATTCTGTGTTTTGCACAAAATGAATGTATAAGAAGATATGCATTAAATCAAATGATCCTGCACAATAGGCTACTTAAATATGGACATATTTTCATTTTATCTAACTGAAATCAACCTGACTGGAGATTTTAGCTGAAATGTTTACTTGGAAGCTCAGTAAAGTGATCCAGTCTCTTGTATTTTCAGGATGAACAGATTTAATACAATCATGATTATTTTGAAATGTGCAATATCTTATTTATTTTTTTTATTTGGTACCCTTTGACCATCAAAACACTCAACAACCCTTAACTCTTTCAGTTTCTAACAAAAATATCATATTTGCCAGAGTCTTGTTCATTTTAGCTGCCGACTCCTTTTTTTTTTTTTTGGAGCAGAAACATCAACCGCAAAACAATCAAAATTAGTGTATTCATGATTATTTTTTCTTGTCGGTAGAAGATGGATGGATGGATGGGTTTGATTGTAAAAAATGTTTTATTTAATGAATTCCTCTTGATCTGATTGCAAATTCTTTCCGATCGAGGCTGATCGGATCAGCTGTGGTGTTTAAATGACATTTTTATTCTGCTGGACTTTGGATCAGATGAAAAGTGTGTGTATCTAATCCTAGCTATTGTTAGTTTCCTCTGTCTCTTAAATGTTAATGTGGGTCTCCAAATAATCATGCATTTTCCAAAAAAATCTAATCTTATAGATGCAGATCTTAATGTGGGAATTTTACTGCTTCTATTTTGGCACTATTCTAAACAGTTGTGCCACTAAATGTTAAACACCTGTATTTAAGTAAGCAAATAAACAATCCTCCATATTGATAATTACTGCATGGTGATTAGCTTTCAGCAGGCAACAACTTATTTAATCCTAACTGATGCTGTTAGTAGTGAAAAGATGTCTGTTTAGAATCAAATCATTGGTATACATCAAGAAGCCACAATGAAAAGTCCAGATGTTGACAACATCATACCCCATCCCCCTGGCAACAGGAAATGTCTCATTTTATAGCCTAAATGACCTCCATTAATCAGAAAAACATTACTATACTGTCTCATTTCACTCATGGGTCCACACAGCTTATAATTGCCTTCCCAGTACCAGAGGTGCGGCATTGACTGTGGCATAAGGGACAAACCTTTAATGCTGCATGGCCCTGCATGAGAACATTCATAGCTGCAGGTGAGGACAAAAACAGTGTAGCAGGAAAGTCACCAGGGGATGCGAGTGTTGCATTGGCTAAAAGTGCAACGAAGACGTGCAGGCCTTCATCACAGTGTGATGCTTTGTTTGTTTAAAAATTCTTCACTTTGTAGAAAGATATTATTGTGTTAAGAAATTACTAAACATAAAATTACTAAACCCTGTCCAGGGTCTACCCCGCCTCTCGCCCTGTGTAGCTGGGATTGGCTCCAGCCCCCCCGCGACCCCGTTCAGGAATAAGCGGTAGAAAATGGATGGATGGAAAAATTACTAAACATACTAAACTTGTCAGCTAGTTGAATGCCTGCAAAACAGTAAATTCACTAGCATAATTCTGTATAATCTGTGAAAAATCGTAAACATGGCTTATTTATTGTTTATTTCAATTCATTCTGGAAAAATATCTGGCAAAAGCCACTATTTAATGACCTTAAAGGATGCACAGTTTGTGAAGGCAATTTAAGGATGAATTCCTCAGCACAGAGTAAAGAGCTGCTATCGTATGAACACAGCAAAAGCAGGTAAATGTCTTTTCCTTGTTCTAGTCCCTAAAAAACCACAACCAGCTCAAACAAGGGGACAAAAGAATTTGAATTTCCTTCTGGGATAAATAAAGTATTTTTCATTTAATTATTATAACTATCTGTATGTATAACTGAGGTTTCTTAAGAAACATTATCCTCGCATTGAAATCCCCCTCCAGTTTAATACAAGAACAAACAAACAAAAAAAAGAAAATCCATACAAGTGCCAAATCTGAGGAGCAGAGCAGCACGAGCAAAATCAAAGCCCCCATCATCCCATGCAAGTGCACGAAACCTGAAGCAAGAGCGCTCTGTTCAGTAGCAGAGCACGGAAATAAAAGAGTTTAACTTCAGGCTACATAAACAGCTCAACACCACACCACCACCAAAACCATGCCAGCTGAAAGACCAAAAACCAGAGATATGCAGAAGAAGGGCAAGGATGAGACAAAATGGTTGTCAAAGAAACAACGATGTGATGAGAGTGGAAGGAAGTGTGTGGGTTTGTGTGTTATGTAAACCCCAGGTGGCCCTTGTTCTCCTGGATAGAAGTATCACTGGGGGGGGAAGGACTCCTGAAGCTTCACAGGTTTCCCTAATACTTTTACTTCATCTCCTTGGATCTCACTCATTCTCCTTAAAATCCATCTTCTGATGTCAGAAAGTGATGAAAAAGAAGAGGGATAAATAAAAGAGGAAATTGTGATTTCCCCAGGGGAACAAGGGATGAATGGAGAATGGGAACAGCAGGAGGCGGGGTAATATCTCTGAGAGACGAAGAGGAGAAGGAGTGGAGAAATGAAATGTATTAAAATGGATGCAAATTGTTGGTGGGAACTCTGCTTGTGTATGTAGTGATTTCTGTTCACGGAATGATGAGCGCAGTCATAGGAAGAGCATTTCTCAATGCGTCTCCATGTATCACCCACACACACCCACACAACACGCCTCCCAGAGGGGCTGTTATCGATAACAGCTTTTACTCCACACCTGATGCCTCTATGGGGATGGTGGTCTTCATGATGAGGCAGCAAGAAAGAACATTTGCAGAGATATTTTATGGTGCCTGTCTGACTGCTGACTTAGAAAGAGCTTTACAGTTCTAGATCTTGACCTCTACAACTACTGTGGAAATCCCAGCTCTGACCCCACATCAGCACTTAAAACGGATGTCACCCTTCTGAGCAGTTACAGGAATCAAAGCATCACCCAGATCTGGGACAACACTGCCCCCTAATGGTTTAGAAGTGGGAGCATATTTACGAGAGATGACGTCAGGCCTGGCACATTAGGTGTGTAAGGTCTGTAAATGGTCAATATACAGATTTAACATAAAAATCCTTAAAGAATTGAAGATACAAAGTCATTTTTATTATTTATTTTTAAAAAAATTAAAATAAAATGACATTTAAGAACAGAGTTATTAGTTCAGACAATGTAATCAAATGCATCATTGCTGGGATAAATTCCTCGTACGCAAAGGTTATAGTTCTCAATTTCTGTTGCAAATAGATGCTCAGTGTAATTGGTGGTGATGTTTAACTTAATTTACAAATTGTAAAACACAAGAATCTCTCCTATATAATGCAATCTAGTTTATTTAAATGGGCCAGACAGGATAAATAAAACACCCTCTAGCAACAGGTTTATTCTTCTATTTGAGAAAAAAATGTTGTCTATGGTGTATTTCCTCCACGACTAGTTGTTAAGTTCTGCACAAGCCTTTAAATGCTGCATTAATTTGAGTCGGCTGGGCTTAAGCAGGGAAGATCTAAAAACCTGCAGGATATTTGCCCTGAAAACCCAGAACTGTTCATCGGTTAAATGACTGCTTATAGATAATAGTTCAGTGTCCATCATTATGATCATTCATTTTGGGTGAGAAGTGTAAAAGCCAAGGAAGGAGGCTGTAAGGTGTGATGCAATTTCCAAAAAAGTTTTATAGTTGTTTAAGTTTTTTTTTAAAAAAAAAAAAAAAAAGTATATTGAAGGTTGCACAGTAAGCAGTTTTCTGGTTCAAACCTCTGCTGGGACCTCAGTGGAGGTGAAGTGAAGAGGTGTGAGAGGTTGTTTGTCCCTTGTGATCCTTTATTGGACTGGTAGCATGTCCAAGGAATCTTCTGCATTTTGCTCAGACTTTGCATAGATTCTGTTACCCCTTCCCTCTGTTTTTAGAGTTCAGATTTAATACCCAAAATTTTGACATTTATTGGGAAATATTTACTTATTTTCCATTTGTTGGCAATAAATTGGACCAGGATAGCAAAAGGCTGGAAAAATAATCAGTCCAAATCAACAACAACTGGAGAAGCATTTGACAACTCGTTAAGTTAGTTAGAAATAAGTCATTGACATGACTACATCTACAGTGAATATACATTATATTAAGGGTCAGGATGAATTCCTGAGTTCATAGGACAAAGCAGGAGGTCAAAACCAGGTCTTCGCGGCTCAGGGGCATTCTGCCGGATAAGCCGCATTTGCAGATAAAAACACTGTCATTTAAAGGATAAGTCATATGTGGACAACATTCAGAAATGTCGTCATCTTTTCTGGACCAAAGCTCATTTAAGGCAAACTGTAAAACTATTGCGTTAAAAATCCTGCATTTCTAATATGATGGATTTGCATTAGTGCCAATGGTGTGAATCTCTTTCACATCTGGGAATATTCCATCAATACTGAAGATACTGAAGTCAACATCTCGTCTTATCCAGACATTTCTTTCAGCAACACAATATTAATGCACATGCTCCATCCACCATAATAGGAAAAGAGTCTAAATGCATGTTTTTGGACAATGGGATGAGGCCAGAGTACCCACACTAACGCAGGGAGGACATGCAAACTCCACACAGGAAGGCCCAAGTTAAGGTTCGAACCAGCAACCTCCTTGCTGTAAGGCTGCGGCACTAAGTGCCGCTCCACCGTGCAGCCTGCCATGAAATTCAAACCAATAATTTTCTAGAAATGGCAAAATGTCTGTTTAAACATCTGTCGTGTTGTTTTGTGTCAAAGTGTTTCTGGAGCTTTCTGGAGTTTTTGACCAGTTTTGACAGTTTCTATATGCATTCTTTGTCTCTTACTCTCTGTTCTTTACCCTTCGCCAATGCAACCCTGCCTGGTCGGATTCTGTTCCCTGAGCTCCATTTCCAATTTGGACCTTCTTTCTCTGAAACATTGGAGGCTGCAGCGCTCTGTTTGATCAGCTCAGCTCCTCACACTGGCTTCCCTTAACCTAAATCCCTGATTCTACTCATTATAACTCTCCAGCCACCAGCTTGATCCCCAGCCATGTCACCTTTTTTTTCCTTTTTTATTAAAAATACCATTCTACCTCCAATCAGACTCCACTCTTTGTGTCTGCCCTTGGCCTCACTGGGTTTGTGACTCTAGTTCTCTCTTTAAAATCAAGGATTTATTCAGTCAGACAAGTCAAATATTCACTTACAAATTGCAGTAATTTAAAACATTTTTATTTAATCAGATCAGCTCACTGGAATGGGGATTGCACTATGTGTAATAAGAATTTATTATTCACATCTTTCTTAGTTTTAGACTCCAAACCAATTTTCTTCCTTATTTTATTTAAGGCAGCTGCCAGGTAGGGAAACCACATCTGTAAGAGTTAACAAATTATACATTTGCCCTTTGAGGATCCATCTACTTTGGTGAATGAATAACATTTTCATATCCACTCACTTGGTTGGCATTTCAGGGTCACGGAAGCACAACAATCTGGAGTGGATTAGTTATGTGATTGAATGCCTCGGGGCAATGTCAAGGAATGCGTGGTCAGAAAGAATGACAGAAACAGTAAATTAGACTATTATTCCACAACTCTGGTTGTAATCAGCAATGTGACCTGTATGCTAATTAATCCAGCAAAGCGGATCTGCACACTGTTGTTTCATCATTTACCACAGCAGTTGCGTTTCCTCAAGAAATCAAATGATTTGCTGGTTTTGAACATTTCTGCGCTTCTTTGCAATTACTCATACTATTAAAGGTGACATTCAAATTAAATTAGTCAGTCTGGTTTCTAAATATTGCCTCTAATGATGCTTTGCAGGCTCATTGCACCAAGATGCCAAAATTGCATCATGTTTCTTCTTTTCCAGTTTTACTTTGCCAATAATTCTTCTGATGACATTAGACATAATTAAAACCTCCATTTATTCCACTTTCCATCATATTGATCTATGAAATGTTGCTAAGAGTGCTGTGTGGTTATTTCCACTGTGTTAAAGTGTAACATTTATCCCAATTAAACTGAGTGGTAAAAAAATATGAAGCTGAGGGTAACACATTTTTTTAGGAAATTTTATGAATGAAAAGGTGGAAAAGTCATGTTTAATGTAAAGATTTAATGAACAGCAGTAACTGCTATCTGATATTCCCCGAGTATTAGTAAGTGGAGCATTTCCTCATCTGTGTAAATGCCTGTAAATAAAATTAAAATCAAATAATTTTTTTATTTTTACAAATCTGGTGTTTGAGACAGAGTAGAACCAAATATTTTCCTGATACTTTGTGTCTCACAATCTTATTTTTATAGGCACATGTACAGGAATGGGAAAACAGTAATCATTGAATATATTTAAGAATATAGTAGAAAAGAAATAAACAACAGCTGCACTTGCTTTACTGTTTCTACTCATAAAATTAAGCCCAAATACAGAGGTTGTGTGAAAAACTGAGCTAATGCTTTTAGCTTTCATTTCAATTAAAGATTAAGTAGAAGCTCTGATAGACTGGTGACCTGTCCAGGGTGTACCC
>JBAMHX010000017.1:14171425-14184586 GCA_037177515.1 Pseudomugil tenellus | reverse complement strand
ATCCTCTCCAAGGGAGTTTTAGGTCTTGCCTACCAGATAAGTTCTCATAACTGTTTTCCCTTATTAAAGCTATGCATTAAAGTTCCTCCCCATATTATCTTTTAATAAGATTTTTCAGGGCACCCTCAGTGGCTATTTCTGCTACAACACAAGTGGTTACAGTCAACAGTTTCTTTAAGTGCTTTCTAGTGCAGTGGACACATAATATGTCTGTGTCTTCATCCTCAGCTTCATCTCTCTTATCATCTGACACACAGCCAGAGGGTAACAGCAACACACCGTGGTCCAGTCCTCACACACACTTCCCTGTGGATGAAAATGCAGGACAGCAAGGTGCACACGTGCATGCAGACACACAAAGAAGAAGAATGTATGCACATACAACAATGCAGCGGGAGCACATTCAGCATAGCACATGCATTGAAAAACATAAATGTATAAAAATGTTCATGAATATTTTCAAGTAAATCCATCATTTGTTCAAATCTTACGATATGAATCATATCTGAAAAGCTGCTCAGAAATTTTCAGCCTGACCAAAGAAATTTGCCTAATTTTTTATGTAAGATCATATTATAAAATGGAAAAATATTAGTGTGTTTCAGGGATATTCGCACAAATCTTCAGTTTTTCATGGAAGTCATGCATGTGCATGCAAACAAACACCCTTACCCGTATCTTGTAACGTTCCCTGATCCCAACCCGGATGGCAAAAGTGGATCCTGGTAGGACCGGCATGCACAGACACTCTCCATACTGGTGAGCTAAACTCAGATCTAAACAGCACGGCACCAGAGCACCAAGAATACCTGCAAACATGTAGACGGGAGTACAATTTAAGTGTGTATGAGCTTTGCCTCTGCTGTATATGAATCCAATTAAAATGTTTAACAAATCCCACAAAGAAACTGAATAAATTAAGAATGACTTATTTGCTCATATTGGAGGTTAATTCAGTAGAAGCATGTCATTAGAAATATCTCCAAGTATTTCAAGCATTTGGCATTTTTTAATTAGGTTTTTCCTTTTATTTTAGTTATTATTTGTCTTTGAGATAATTAATCAGCCTGGTGATTTAATCAGAGAGAAACCCTCATAAAGTCACAATTTATTTGGAATAAAGTACAGCTTAAGATTTTTCTAAAACCCTTTCTGATAATTTCTGACAATGCCTGGGGTAAAAATATGACAGCTGTTTGAATATGATGTAAAATTACTGAGACCATTGACATAAAAAGGTGATTTTGAGAGCACAGGGTCATTCCGTGTTATCTCAACAAATGCCACAAACTTGTTTCCCAAAAGATTCTGAAACTTTAGCTCCTTATTCATCCAACACACACTTTAGATGGATACTTTTCACATACACCTAATTTTATGAGGGGTATGTCCATCCTTGTTTTTCTCCATTTTTTAAAATATTATCTTCAAAATGGCATGGTGGCGCAGTGGTTAGCGCAGCAGCCTCACAGTGAGAAGATCACTGGTTCAGTGGCCTCTCTGTGTGGAGTTTGCATGTTCTCCTCATGTTAGTCCGGCTTCCTCTCACCATCCATGAGGATGGTGACATTACAGACTACTGGAATTCCTTACTGGCATGCTCTGTTAAACCTCTGCAGATGATCCAAAACACGTCTGGTCTTCAACCAACCAAAACCAGCTCATGTCACTCCACTGTTAATTGCACTGCACTGGCTCCCAGTTGCCAGACGCATCAAATACAAATCTTTGCTTTTGGCTCACAAAACAATAACACAAATGGCTCCTGTCTACTCTGAGTCATTAATCCAGAGCGACACTCCCTCTCCACAGTTACGCTCAGCCAGTGAAAGACACCTAGCACTACCATCACTACGTGGGGCTAAATCACAAGCGAGACTCTTCTCCTCTGTTGTTCCTCGGTGGTGAAACGAACTGCCAAACTCTGTTCGCTCTGCAGAGTCCTTATCTACTTTCAAAAGCAGCTAAAGACGCAGCTCTTTAAGCAACATTTCTGCATTTCTCATCAATAGAAATTATACTAACTTGAGAAATTTGTTCTAGCTCTTTGCGGAAACTCAGATCTAATGAACATAGGGAACACAAAAAAAAAAATCAGTGCCCCTAGCACTGCAGGCAACACCTGTACCCAAATACACTACAGCAGTACGACGGCACTTATCTATGATGTCCTCTACTGTTTGATTTTGTGCTTGTGTTGTCCTTATTCTCAGAAGTAAGTCGCTTTGGAGAAAAGCGTCTGCTAAATGTCTGTAATGTAATGTCATGTAATCCATAAACATGCATGTTAGATTAATTGATCATTCTAAATCATCATAAGGAGTGCATGTGTGGTTGTTTGCTTGTTCGTCTTTCTGTGAGCCCTGTGATGGACTGGCAACCTATCCAGGGTGTATCCTGCCTCTCGCCTTCAGCTACCCGAGACACTGAATTGGATGAAGCGGTTCAGAAAATGGATGGATGGATCTTCAAAATGGAAAAAAAATTAAAATGTCATGAAGAATTTTTTTTCAGCCGATCCAACATGTAGTCAAAAACGCGTTGTTCATGTTTAGAGGCTGCCATCCAGAAAGCAATATTATACTAACCACTAATATAACCACTAATGCTCTGAAACACCATGTATGTATTTCAAAGCTCTAAAGAACCTGAGGCATAAACAAAGTTGTTTTCTGGAGGTTGAAGGCTGGCTTACGAGTCATTTTTGTCCATTTTTAAGAGACAAACATGCCTACAGTAATAATATATGACAAATCTTTTTTTGTATTTTCTGAGAGAGTTGGTAGGGGTGTATTACCATACAATATTTCAGTTTTTTATGTGGTTCACATCTTAAGATTTTGAATCCTGAAAATGGAGGAAAAATAAGGACAATCTGGACCTGAGACAGACTGGTCTTCTGGGAATGTGTGAAAGCACACATTACATAATAAGCTTGTACTGTGTAGTAAGCAAAGTATTCAGAACTAGAGCTTTATCTTGAGCTGCAGACTTAAAAACTGGGTAGCACTCAATCTTATGTCAGCATGTAGAACAGAAAATAGAAAAAAAATCCTTTTGATTGAACAAATTCATCTATATGCAGATTTTATACAATATCATCATTTAACTGCAATCACATTGTGTGTGTTGTGTGGCTGTTTGTTCATGTTACATGTCATCTTGTCTCCACAGACATCAAACAAGCTTGTGCTCCAGTCGCCTCCCGTCTGCGTGATGGTGGTGATGGTTGTCGTGGTGACGCCGAGGCCAGGCTGCGTGAGCACTGGGTCCGTCATCACAGGGAATTTTTGTGACCTCTCTTCATCTTCACATCCTGCAGTGAAGCTCCCCCCTTCCTCGTCTTGACACGCTGACACTGTTGTGGCTGACAGTTCTGGTCTGAGATGACGGTTTGAAATAAATCAACTTTCAAACAGCTTAGAAATAAATTAACCAGAAACATCTTCTGCTACTAAAATGCAAAAGATTCACACTCAAAATATTCTTTTTTATCTGTTTAACTTTGCATGGAAGCATCACTTCATTGAAGGGACTCCTAAGTTTAACATTTTTGTGCAAGATGAAGTTTTTTTTCACTATTCACCATAGATAATGAATGAAAGCTTAACACAGTAGCATGAAAGAACAGTGGAAGATAAAAGACCTGTTGATTGTTTTTCTATTTTGTTCTGTGTTGACAAGTGTCTATTTGTAAGGACAACAAAAAAACAACTTACTGATGTGTAACTGTTGTCTCCTCCATGATTTGGAGCTACTGGCATCCAGAGACGGGTGAGACAAGGAGGCGAGAGTAGAGTGAGCGGGGAGTCGGCAGGAATGAGGAGGTGGAGGAGGGGGCGGAGTGACACTTTCCCAGTGAGCGGGTGTGTGGTGAAGCAGATAAACCAGCAGCCAGATGGCTCAGCCACAAGCTGCGTGGCCAAGATAAGTCTTGTAGTTGTCCTCTGCCTGAGACGTCGCCGCGCACCTCACTAATACAGCAAAAGCAAAAAGAGAATGCAGATTTGCATCAGGGTGCATGACAATGGATGTCTGGGATGAAATAATACATATGTGCACTTAATACCAGGCATCTAATAAAGTCATTTAAATGAACCAACCACAGACAAGTTATTTCCTTTAGTTATAATAAAGTTAAACACACGAAAACATTTTGGTTTGTATAAACAATCACTTTCAAAGTCGCATTGGGTCTGAAGTCTAGTTGAAATTTTACAGCTTTAATGTTGCACTTAAAGAGGAAAAAGATGCTCATTCATGAAGTTCTGAGAGGTTAAAGAATTGCTTTAAAAATAGCAAAACGGCTGTAGTTTATCTTTTAGAGAAGACTCGTTTCCTGTGTTCTGACATTGACCTTTTAATTTTAGTTGATGCACTATGTGTGTGAAAGTGGGGAGCTCAGAAAAACAGAAGATAGGGGAGCTTTGTACGTGGTGAAAGGACACGTTGTGAAACTGTCTGGTTTGGAGACTTAATTCCAAGACATACACACTTCCCCCTCAAAAGTATAATAAACAGATGACAGTTTTATTTTGTGATAGAGTTTAGCTGTTTTATACATCACTTTCATATGTGTTGCAAAAAGAAGCATTAAAACAGGATTTTAACAGCTGCATTTTATTTGTTTTAGCTTTTAGGAAAGTAGTTTTTTCTTTTAAACCATAGATTGTCAGACAACATCCTGAAGTTAAGACTGACAGATGCTTGTTATATATTTTGTTCTACAGAAACCTTCATATAAAGTTCCTACACATAACACATCTCTAACAGATTTTAAGTTGAATGGAGACATTTATATTTAGAAAATGTATTAATTTTATCATAAAACTTGAAACAATTTCTAGAAAATAATCTGAGATTTTATTTAAATACAGTTGATGTTCTTTAAAAAGGTTAATCCAGTTAAATTGATTCATTCATTCATTTACTATACCACTTAATCCAGTTCAGGGTTGAGGTGAAGCGACTTCACACAATACGGCTATCCCAGCAATTAGCACACTTGACAGGTTGACAGTCCATCACAGGGGCTTAATTTTATTTAATTTATTTTAATTTAGCTTTGACAGGTTATTAAAATAAAATAAAAGTAACTTACTCACCTTTTGACATTTCATAACGAGTACAGTCGAAGCTTTTTATATGGTTGCCAGGTAACAAACACAGAAGAAGTATGAAGCTAACTCAGCTTAAAATATGGCATTAGACCTTTCTGTTTGTCAATTTTAAACAACTGAATGAAATTATGTCTATAAGTACAGTAAATGTGGATGCTGTACAGAATTATACACAAACACATGAGTGTTTACTGACAGTAAACTGGACTTCTCTAAAAGGTCAACACAACATCTCCAGGAAGGTTGAGGGCTGCCTCTGAGGTCCTCCGATATTTGCTAGACGATGCTCGGGGTATTTTGTAGCGACCAGTGGCATTTGCTACTGTTGTGTGTTGGGGCAGCAGGCTAAAGGTGGCTTAACACACCACACTAAACAGACTTCTCCACACAGCCAGTCATGTTGTGGGTGTGGACTGCACACTGACAGCGGTGTCAGACAGAAGGCTGATGTCCAAGTTAAGGGCTGTACTGGACAGCCCTTCACACCCACTCCACAACTTTGGGAGCACATTCGGTAATAACAGAGTTATTCCTTCCGGCTGTCATCAAACTCATAAGTTGCCACTTTAGATTAAATCTGTCATCATAGGTTCTTTGTAAACACAATGTCATTATTGTAAAACTATCTTCAATTTACCTGTATCTTTCGCATCTATTTAATTTATCTATGTTTAACTGTTTTAATACAGTAAATCTCTTTAGTAAATAATTATGATTTTGGTTTTACTCCTGCAGATACTATTTTTCCCAATAATTTTTGATTTAATTAATATCCATATTTAGCTGCAGTTGTTTTTCTCTATTACATTGCAGATCTCTCTATGGCATCTCCCTAATTGCGCAAGTCCAGTTCAGAAGGGATCAAAGTCATTTTGGGTTGTATTTGGTGCATAAAGGGAATATATTTAAGATTTATTTCATTTCCAGAAAATAAATCTATTTTCCCATGATAACATATCCAAGTAAAGACCATAAATAGGCTATAAAATGATTGCAATAAAAATAGATTACTTAGCTTTTTGTTGAAGTAAGTTGGTTTCCATTGGCTGTAATAAGAGAAGCTACGTGATGCGTCTCATTTTGAGGCACATTTTATGCTTAAGCAATACTGCAATCCTAACAATTTTTTAAGGTACATTTTCTTCTCGCTTTTTTTTTTTTTTGGTTGTTACAACATAATTTGAGTTTAGAGAATTTTTAGTTTCCTTTTAGTTTGGCTGTTTTTACAGTGTAGAAAAGATGAAGACAGAAGTTTAACTTTTCATAGTTTTCTTTTTATTTCTCTGGAAAAGCCAGAAATGCATGATCGACAGCTACAAAACAGGAAAGCTGTCTGACTGGCTGACAAGACTCAAGGGAACAAAATGCCTCATCTCTGATGTATAAAAACAACACAAAAGACACATTACCATCTATATGAAAATATCAGACAGGAGCAGTGCTGAAATGTGAAAAGATAAAATAAGAAGTGCCTAGCAGACAAATACACCATTGTGACAGGTATTTGCTCAATGTGTTTGACAAAAGATCTGCTTTAAAGATGATTTACATATAAGATCACAGATTTAGTATTTGCATCATGACAGAAAGGAAAAACAATGAAGCATAACATTAAAATTATACGATTCATTTTGAAGAGATCACAGATGTAGGTGTTATCCTCATATTCTCCTGTGATAAAATGAAAGAATCGGACTTTTGGAATATTGCTCATTTCTTGCATGGAGCCCTTAAATATTAAACGGTATCAGTGGGAAACCAGACTTCAAACTCAAATACAGTTATGTAACAATTTGAGTAGTTTTACGTTGATTTAGAGCTTACATTTTAGGTCCCTTTAATTATACTACTCCTTGAGATGACTTCCAAAAGGGGGAAAAACAACATAAATACAAAAGCAAGAACATCTCTGCAGGTTTAAATAATAGAGTATTATGCAACCACAGATCAGTTTTCTGTTGTCTTCAGTCAAAAATCATCTGATTGTAACATAATGGTCTTCTGTGTGACAGCAAGTGCTCCTCTAATCGATCAAATAAACCAGAGTATCCCCAATGTCTGCAGTGAGGCCATTGTCAGCCAGAGTGACCTTCTTCTCTTCCAGATTGACGTTGAACACTGATTTGCTGGAGATGAGCAGCTTGCCTTGCTCCTCCTGTCCCAGGACGGGCACCCGGCGAGGTCCCAGTATGGGGTCCTCATACCTCATCAGCTTCACTCTGGACAGATCTGGTGGAGTGAAAGCAGACGATTAGAGGTGTAAAATATGAAAAAATACAAACTTAGCGGAGGTGAGACAGTAGAGGAGTGATAAACATGTCATGGGAAAAGGCTAAAGAGTGGAAGAGATTACAGGTTACCAAAAAGATTGGGTGTTGAATTGTTGGATGTATATTATGTTTTAACATTTATTTGTTAGTTCATACAATAATAATAGTTTAGAGCAAAACTACATTCAGGATCTTATGGTTTGTTTTGAACCCACCAGATCCCTGAGGTCATCAGGGTCAGACCTACTTTCTGTTCCCAGTCTGAACTAAACATGGAGAGGAAGCATGTTTTTTTTTCCTCAAATGTGAAAACTGCAGGTCTGCCGAATCTTTCAGCTGCTTTAACCCTTTAATTTCCTGCTCTAGCATGTGGTAGAGGTGATTATGATGATTTTCTTTAATAAATTGTGGAAAAAACCTGCCTAAGCCATGTCTACCACTCTGTTTTGGTATGTGTTTGTTCTCACACCAGTTTCAAATTTCCACAAGTTCACTGTTGTAAAGTTGTTAATAAATGACATCTCAACCTTTGCTTAAAAAAAAAAAAAATCACATTATTTTTGTCCAAAACCAACAGAAAAATGCAAAGAAACATTTTTCTTAAAGTTTAAAGGGTTAAATCAAGGTTCAACATTTTATTTCCTGCCTTTTAGCAAAACAAAAGTTAATTTCTCACATTAAAACTGATTTATATGAAATAAAGTTATCTAATTTATTTTCAGTTTGTTTTAATGCTTCGTGCCCCCAGCTGTAATGCATTTTTTTGTTTTATGTAAAGAACTTTCATGTGTCTTGTACATGAAACACACTAAGAAAAAAACAAACCTGCCTTGCTTTGTCTTTCTTTTCTAATCAGTATGTTAAAAACCAAAATCAAAAACGAAAGATAACAGCAAGCAACTGAAACACGACTCATCACAGAAGGCAGAGCACCAGTTTTTATCCAACTGACCTTTAATGAGTCTGTTGACTCTGGCTAAGCGACGGACTATAGTGTCTCTGCTGTCCCCCTGTCTAATGTCAACCTTTGTTGAAAACAAGCCGTTGGACGGTTGAGGGTTGATCAGGGACACACAGACTCCGGGCTAGGGAGAGAGAAGTATCAAATAAAAAGCACAACGCAATTAAACGATTAGGAATTCACAATACTGGAATACTGGCCAATATTTGATATGTTATGACTCATTTTCCTGATAACGGATGGAGATTAAACCCCAACACCATTCCCATAACTAATAATCTTGTGCATCTCTACAACTGTATAACATAAATGATTCTGGTCAACACTGACACCATTAAACATATAGAAGTAAAGAAGTAAGAAAAGAAGTACAAGATTTATTTATGACTCTCCCTGCGAGTACATGCAAATTAACGTTGAGCAACCAGAGCATTTACCTCAGATCTGAAAATGCTGAACGGTTTCCCAGGGCAACAGTCCTCCTTCACTTTGTCATCAGCCTCGGATGCAAATAAGACATCAATCTGCTCCAACTGTCATGGAAAAATGATGAGAAAATGTTTGTGCTTAGCTGAGCGGTATAATCCACTAGAGTGTGTGTATACAGGTGCGTTGTGTGCTTGGTATGCACACTATCACATCCTGCTGGGGTTAACCAAGTTCAGGCAGCAATCTGAGGCGTAACATCTGGATTTCTTATAGACTGTCCCATTTCCTTCTGGACAGTATTTCAGTGAGAGAACAAAGGGCTGTGTACTATTTATCAGCAGAGAAAATTGCTAATTAAAGATATTTTGTGGAAAATACAACAACAGATCTGTATGTTACAGATGTTAGTGTCAGATTGGCTGTTTAAAGTGACAAGTTATGCATTTCCAACATGTGTATTCCAGAAAGAGGGATTTCTGAATATGAACAAAATATTTTAAAGCTGCTTCACCAGTTCAAAGCTATGGATTTATCAGAAATCTGTCTATAAAGTAGCATAAGCTAGTGAAACTAACTGCTGTTTTAACATCTGATTGAACCCTCTATCTAAGAGTTGATCTATCAAAAAATATCCCTTTCAGTCCTTGAAAATGTAGCACAGTTCTTTAGCATCTGGGCTTTTCTGTTAACTTGTCCCGGGAATTAGGGGTTGGACTTCTCCTCTGATGTGCAACACAGAATGATCTCCTTCCCAGAGTCTAAATCTGTGGCGATTTTCCTGAAATATTTTTAAGAATTGGGGTTTCTGTTATGACAAGTCCAAGCTTCTAAGTAGACAAATGTTTTAAGGGAATTCCTATCTGACAGCTGAGCTCAAATTCATTTAGCTCAAGTGGTAAAAATCAGATTTTAAGCAGATTTATTTTTGAGTAAAACAAAATGCTGCTTCTACATATCACAGTTCATGTAGAAGCAAACAGAAGCTGGTCAAGTAAAGCTGAGTTAGTTCTTTTGTGGTTGCAAAAGGCACTTTAATTGGATGGTGGGTCACAACAGACCTCCAGAGAATTAGTTAAGTACACCAGGTTCTCCATGAGGACTGCCCGCTCATCAAACTCAAGCTCCAGATCCAAAACTCTGGGTCCACTCTTTTCTAGGTTCTCCTGAAAAAGATAAAGCAGAATGATTTAGCATTAGTAATCCAGACAACTAAATAAAGACATGTAGGAATGAAAAGGGTTTTATTGTAACAACTACTCCAAAGGGCATAGGAACTGCACCATGAAATGAAAAGCCACGCTGTTTGGAGAAAAGGTGTTGAAATCACATCTCATGAAACAAAGCTGCAATACTAGTTTCCAAGACAAACCACAGATGAATAATTATGACCATTTATTATGTTCAATTTGTTTAATCAAAGCCATAAATAAATCCGACAGTACGTAAGATGCACATGACTTCTGAAACTTTAATAAGCTATTTGCTTCTAATCATT
Source organism: Pseudomugil tenellus (assembly GCA_037177515.1). Lineage (NCBI taxonomy): Eukaryota > Metazoa > Chordata > Actinopteri > Atheriniformes > Pseudomugilidae > Pseudomugil > Pseudomugil tenellus. The sequence goes on along the minus strand of JBAMHX010000017.1, from coordinate 14,174,311 downwards.
CATTAGCTACTTTCCTTTAACCAGATATACTCTTCATCAGAACAGAAAGACAACTGCAGAGATGATAAGTAGGGATTAAACAACAAGGAGCCGTGAATTACAGTTTTAATACAGAGTCCACAACACCACAAGGTGAAGCGGTGTGCTTATGAAATTGCAGAATTCTCACTGACCATGGTATAAATTGATATAGTTGTCCATTTTAATGTCATGTTTAGGAGGTAAAGGTTACAAAGAGGAGGTGGTAAAGACTGTTGAAGCTGTTTGTCACACTTTTTTAACTCAAACATATTGAAGATAAACAGTAACAAGAATGTGCAAACACCAGTTTCATCCCAATTATCAAGGCAAACAAGAAAAAAATCAAAGCTCCATCCAAGCAAAGGACATATACTGACTTACTGAGGTAAGTGGCTCTTAGGAAACAAACTTAAATGCAATGTAAACAATGTTAAAAAGAAGGGAAAAGTGCTCTAGATTTAAATTCAATGATAAAAACCAAAAAAAAAAAAGTTAGTAAAGTACATATTATTGGTAAAAGAAAGAACATGATGGAAAAGCTTTACCTTGATCATGGCTACAAAAGGCATGGCTCTCTTCATGTATTTCTTCAGCTCTGGCAGGGCCCCCAACTCACTCGCTATGACTTTGTTGTCAGGAAGGAGACCATTGTTACTCTAGTGAGACAACAAGAAGAACAAAACAAAAGTAGTGAGGAACTGAACTAACGGCCTTATGAGAGATCCGTAGAAAGATGCACAGAACAATAATATCATGAAAATGGGTTGAGTGTCTTTTGGTGCAGAGTGACACCATGACCTTCTGTGTCTTTACAAACTCAACACTGAATATTATCAGATGAGGTGTTTGTTTCTCACCTTGTAATGTTTGCCAAGCAGCGACAGGGCACTGTGCTGCCATGGTGGGTAGCTCTTGGCCACGTAGATGGTGCAATGGGAGGGCTTGGCAGGGGGCTTTGAGTCACCTTTCTGTGGAGAAGAAGGGACACTTTGTCATAGAGGATGTCAGAAGCATCATTTGTTAATTTTATCAGGCACTTGTAGCAAGCCTCAGTTTTTGTTTGGGTCAAGCGGGACCAGTGAGCGCAATTTATATCATGATGGTCAAGTCTACACCAAACCTTTACTACATGTACATTTCCATAAAATAAATCTTGATGGGGGGCGCACACAAAATCAAATGAAGTTGATGGATTTCCAATGGAAATTAAAACACTGAAGAATGTTTAAAACAGCCCAGGTCACATCTTTGGCTCAGATATTAACATGGCGGCATATAGGTTGTAAAAATGTTTAATACTACTCAGGCTGTTCCTTTTCTAAAGGTCAGAAAATACTCTTTTTGTCCGTTCGTGGCACGTTGTAAATAAAAAGCATTTCCTGCCTTTTTTCTAGTCTCTTCACACTATTCTTGCTGTTTCGTTTCCATGGCAACAAAACATTAGCTGCAAATCGATAACACTGGCGTAGAAAGCTACGATACTGCCTGTCTTAGATATTGTCAATACTTGTTTTGCTTTCCCCTCAGCTACTAACAGCTGTGTATTGAACTGCCAAACTGTCAAACAATAGACTAACTTTCCTGCTGTGAATACAAAACAGATTTCAGTCTTTACGTGTGTCTGAAAGTATACAGGAGGCTGCTGGAATCACAAGGCCACAACATTAATATTCCACAAGTGCTGCAAGTCAGATTATTGATGTGTATCATATAAAAATGAATTTTTTCACCACCTTAAAATTCCTACAATCTCAGACGTAAATTATTCACTTTTATCATTCTTTATTCATGCGTGATAAACTGCTGCAACACCCCAGCTCTACTTTTTACTGCTGAAGCCTTTTCTATTCAAATTTCTTATTCTGCAGGTTTTTAATATGTTTTCATCACTGTGGCTAAAATCCAGCTGCAATCAAACTGTTGAAAATGCCCTGAAAGAGAAATGCTTTAGAAACACTTCATTTCTCACACTCAGACTTGGCCGTTACATAAACTGTTAAAAAGAAACCAGATCAATTCTCAAATCAATTTTCATTTTCACAACAAAAAAGTCTTTGTGGTTGTGAGACAAACACGCGACAAGACTTGCATCTTACCTTGTTTTTGGGGGGAAGCATGTACGCTTTGAGTCGCAAACGGAGGTCGTGAGCAGTTTCCATCAGGTACTGAGAGGAACGGATCAGAATCTCATCAACTGGTCCTGCCAAAGGCCAAGATGCCTTCATCAGAGAACCGGTCTAGAACAAGGAGGGATGGAAAGTTATTCAAGAAAGAAAAACTTGCTTAGAAGGTTTTGGTATAAATGGATTTTTTTTATTATTGTAAAACCCAGGCTCCACAAGTTAAAAGTCATCGTATATTCTGAACTAAACTAAGAATTGGAACCACCATATTATTTGTGTTAATTGTATGTACTTAGCTTGTGGTACTAAGGACATGGTTTGGAGGGAAAAGTTGTGTTGCTAAGCGACAACCGAAAAACCTCTCTCAAGCACAGCAGCACTCTTTTATATTCATAATTTTGAGTGTTAAAAATATTCTTGGCTCTCAGTGCATCTGGGAGCATAAACAGTGCGCGTGTGGGTTTTTCATATTGGATGAAAAAGGCTCAGTATGAAAACAGACCCCCAGTGGACTTGCACATCAGCAGTGGAATTATGTTAGTGGCCATTTCACACAGGTAAATGAGCAGGAGTGTGCAGCCACGTGATCCTGTGAGCTTAACCTCTCTTGATCCCCGGTGTACTCGAAAAATAAAATGAATATGGCAACTTAAAATGTTTTTCTGTTTCAGATAAAAGGATACAACCGAGATAAGAATGGAAGATGAACAGGAGGAGAGGATTTAAGCCTCATCAGGGTATG
>JBAMHX010000017.1:14159228-14171325 GCA_037177515.1 Pseudomugil tenellus | reverse complement strand
ATGTGTCTTTACCCTGCCGAGTAGACCCCATGTGTATTCACACAGGTGTGGGCAGATTGGAGCCAGCAGCAGTGTTTGCCTCTCTATGAACTGGAAGACAAGGTCTCTGTGCATCCCTTCGATTGCAAGCTCACGATACTTGTCTTTGGCAGCCTGAAAACAAATTCAAGCACATTTTAAAAACTATTTTTAGTCATCCGATATACATGAATAATGTCACAAATTTCACTTTTCCATTGCAGATTTCTAACTGCACTTTTCTTCAATCACATGTGATAGAACAAATTTTGAGTGGGTGCATGGTCAAGTCATGCTAAGTAACCCACTTCAGCTCACATACAGATGTTCTAATATCTTCCTTTAGCTTAATCGCCATCCAATTAAACTCTCCTGACTCCCGACACAGCCAAACAGACCTGACCAACACTTTACCACCTTCATATTTTACATATAGGATAAAGTTCCTTTTCTTTCTTTAAATCTGATTTAAACAACTTTTTAACAATTGGCTTAATCTTTCATCTGTTACAAAAGTATTTAATATTTCCATTTAATGTCTGCTGGGATTGGCTCCAGCGCCCTGTTCGGGAATAAGTGGTAGAAAATGGATGGATGGATTTCCATGTAATAAAATGGCCACATATTAATATACTTGTCTAGTTATATATATATATATATATATATATATATATATATATATATATATATTCCCAAATTGATTACACTTTTAATAAGTGCCACTGTAATCTCATTAAATTTTTAGGAACACGCCTGTCTTGAAGCTATGAAAATAATCTGAAAGCACTTTTCTAAAGCAGTACTGCATAGCTGAAATGTGTACCTGAAACTCGAAAAAGCCACTCTTCAGTGCCTCTTTGTACATCATCCTTTCATAGTGCTGCTCCGTCTTTAAGATGCCAGCATTCATCTCACTAGATATGACAAACATTTTTTAGTTCCCATAGTCGTCATATTGGTAAGTCATCAATAAAGCACATAAAACAATAGATACTGTTATTCAGCTCTGTTATATTTAGTAATCAAAGTTGAAAATCTGAAAACGTTTCTGTGTGTATTGATATTGTAATAATCTAACCACAATCACTTTTTTATTTAAACCAATAACATCCATGCCTCTTAATAAATTCCTTTACCTACCTGGCAAAGACTCTATCATTGAAGGTGTCTGCAGGGCCTGTCCTCAGGTTGTTCTGGTTGGCAATCATCTCTTTTACCCACTCTACCCACGTGTATAGGCGTAGGATGCCAGCATCAGCCATGGTCTCAACAAAATTGGCATCCTCCACTGTGTCCCCAGCATCAGCTAAAGCCAGACGCATACCTGTGGTAAGAAACAACAAAAGAAGAGAATCAAAGCGACAGGTGAAAAACAATGCAAGAGAAATGTTACATTGCCCACTGCATTTATAATAGACATTTCCATATAGAATATCTACATATCCATCAGTTTGGGTCATTCTGTAAATCTAATGCAAAATGCTTTAACAGCTGAAGTTCAGAGGAATGTGAAATATTCTACGGTCCATGAAAGCATCAATGAAGAGATGCTATTCTGGAATTTAGCTTGATGCCAGCATATGTTGTAGGAACATTAAATCTTTACTTTAACTCTCACAGAAAGACAGCTCTGCTTATAGCGACACAAAGGGCTTGTCTGTCTATAAATATGTCAGTTAGTTTGGATGATCCAGAAGATGATTGGGAGAATCTCATACGGTCAGATGAAACCAAAACAGAACTTTTTAGCAGTAACTCAACTTGTGGTGTTTGACAGAGAAAGAATGCTCCCAAACACACTGCCCGGGCAACAAAGGAGTGTCCTACTCCGTCTCCAGATCTCAACCCCATAGAAAATCTTTGGAGGAAGTGTAAAGTCTGTGCTACGCAGCGACAGCACTGACACATCACTGCTCTAGATGAGATCTGCATGGAGGAATGGGCTGAAATACTATTAACAGTGTGCAAAAACTGTGTGAGGACTTACAGAAAATGTTTGACTTCTATCACTGCCAACAAAGAGTATAAAACACAATACTGAGATTAACTATTGTTATTGACCAAATACTTATTTTCCATCATTATTGGCCAATTCTGACAATGAATTTTTTTCCCTCACTTTTATCTCTCATGATTTAAGTGTACCTGTACTTTATTGCCCCACTGTAGATATATTTATACATATATTTAAACAAACCATCTGCAGAGAACTTGTCAATGGCTTGGCTGAGAGTGAGGAAGTTTCCTGTTGACTTGGACATCTGGTGAAATTATGGTGGGAAAAAAAGAAAAAGAGATGTTAGCAACCAGAATATTGTTTTATAATGCTATATTAAAATGTGTGACAAATGAATGGCACAAAGAGAGGATACTGTTGTTAATAGTGTCCAACAACATCAATTTATTAGAACTGGAGTATTACATTTAAAAGGATTTATGCACCAAAAGAAAGTTCATGTTGCTGAAACTGAACTGCTGCTGATACCATCAAATTAAAATTGATTAAAAAACAAATTACTTTCCTAAAGTTTGATAAATGAGTCTTAATTAAAATAACAACAATGAAGAGGCGTTAGTTTAATCTTGCGTTATTGATTTATTTAATAAAAATGTTTAACACACCTTTTCAGAGTTGAGGAGTAGATGTCCATTGGCTCGTGCTGCTTGTGGCCACTTCCCACTGTAGATAAAAGAACCATTTCTTATTAGGGTTATTAGTAACATGTAACTAGATTATAAAATGTTTGCTTCCTATGATCTGCAAGTCACCATTCTTCCAGAAAATGGTCCTTTCAATATCTTTGGCTATCAAATTTAAAATACTTTTCTATAAATGGGGAAAACTCACTTGTCTTTGGGCCACATAGCCACATGGTTGTACAGGTAGTAGGATAAGTGGTTAGGTACCAAATCTTTGCCAGATACGCGGACATCCACAGGGTACCAGTACTCAAACTCTCTCCTCAGCCTTTGTAGATGTTCTTTTGGAATGTCTGTCTTGGGAAATGGAGACGTCTTAAAGAAGATAAAGTCCCACACCTCTCTTGTCATCTGCTCTGGCCTGTGCAGGAGGGGGAGTGAGAACAGGATAATTGTCAAGGTTGGACTGAGAAGATCCCTCTGTCTAAGGGAGGCGAGAAGAAGCATTTATGGATAGTGTAACTGAGGCTTTTATATAATCCAGTATTTGACAGCGTTTCTCACTTCTCTGACATAAGAATGAGATTTTAGGACACCAAAAAGAAGTATGAGCTACAGATTACACCATGAATTCATATAAAGCACAAAATAGTTATTACAGATTATTATGTTATTATATTAAGTGTAATACTACTAACAAATATTATTATTATACTCTCTCATTAGAATTTCAAATCTACATGCTTGGAGATAAAATGAGAAAGAAAAAAAAGATGCCTAGACAGTAAAAAGAGAAACATTGGTTTGGGCTTAACACTTATTTATTTGAATATGGTAACAAGCATGTGTGTGTGTCTGTGTGTGTGTTGCATACATACTTGATGGCCAGAGGCGACTTTCCCTGTCCATTGAGCACACCTCCCTGGAGGAGGTGCGCTACAGTGTAGTAAGCCATGTAGATTGTAGAGTCCGATAGCGACTCAATCAGCCATTGTTCATCCCAAGGCAGCCGTGTTCCTATGGTAACCAGGGGGCGGGCACCGATCCAGACATACACATACAGACAGAGGCACACACGCAACCATGAAAGAAAACGCAAACGATCAAAACAGACAATTCTCAGGATTTTTTTTTTTGTTTTTGTGAGTTAGTTAAACTGATTATATGTTTATGTCAAGACGCAGCAGATTAAAAAAGGTACTGGCATCAATGAGTAATTCTTTGTAAATGAACGAAAAATCTCAATCAGAATCCAACCAGAATGAGTAGTTTGAAAAATATCACTGCAAACTTTTCTTTTACGCACTCCTTTTAGACATATTGCCTTTCCATTTCTTTAACTTATAGAGGGAATTGCTATTAGTTTGTAGACTTTGCACAAACTCCAGACTGGATTTTACTCCTGTTCAGGTGGAAAGGCCAAGGTGGAAAGGATCAGTTGATTGCTGCATTCAGGCTACATAGTACTAGGATGCTTGTAAGTGCAGCTGAAATCCAGTACAAGCTGGAGCCGACTTTACGACTGATCAGAAACTCTCGTCCTCAATCACCAATGCAGGTCTTGGATGTTTTCTTACCGCAACACGCCTGATTCAAATGAATGAAATGAAAAATACTTTATTTATCCCTTTTCAGGGAAATTCAAAATGATGAGTCAAGTAATGAGTCATTAACAGAGTTGTGCAGAACTAAACAACAAGCTGACGGTGAAGCACTTTGTTTGCATCAGCTGTGCAGCAAATGGAAAACATCTAAATCCTGCAGGACACTGGGCTATAAAGAACAGACAGTGATTCATGCCAGTCATCAGGTTTTCCCGTAATCAATATAAAATCTTGGTGAAAAATTAATGCAGCTGTGGAACAAGTTGAATGTTGCACAGTGAAGATCATGTAAAAGCTGTCAATTCTGATAATATAAAACCTTAAAAATGTTACTACTGCTCCAGCTCAGAATATTTTAAGACATAGACCATGTGGTTTACCGTGTCTGTATTAAGACAAGTTTAATTCAGTTTATGCGTCTCATTTCAATAAAATAACAAGTAGTGCCTATTGTCTCATAACATCACAGACGTGTATTTTTTAATTATCTTGTTAATTATATCACTGAACGCAGAGTGTCTGGGATATTATGGTTTCATCACGACCCCCGCCACATCCGCTGCTGCTAGATGTCCATCACTGGGGCCCCGCTCTGGAGCCAGGCCAGGGGCGGGGGAAGAGGATGTGTGTTTGGGCCTTTGCCTGTGGAGCTCATTCGGAAAAGCTACAAGGGCCGCACCTCCTGTGGTTTCAGGGGAAGGGTCTGGTGAGGTAGAGGTCTGGTGTGAATTGGCCAGAGGAGGGGACCCTGGCAATCTGAGCTTGTGCGCGAGGTTGAGAGGTTCCTGCTAGATTTAGTTGGACTCACCACGGCGCACAGCTTGGGCTCTGGAATAAGTATCCTCGAGAAGTGTTGGACTTTCTTCCACTCTGGAGTTGCTTCCAGTGAGAGGCACAGAGCAGGAGTGGACATACTGATTGCCCCCCTGCTTGGTACCATTGGGGTTCACCCTGGTGGACGAGAGGGTGGCTTCCCTCTGCCTTCGGGTGGGGAGACGGTTCCTGACTGTTGGTTGTGCTTATGCACTAAACGGCCCTTCAGAATATCCACCCTTCTTGGAGTTTTGGAAAGCGCTCCTGTTGGGGACTCTCTGCAGTAATGTGGATGTTGTGGTGAAAAAGGAGCTGAGCCAGAAGGTGAAGCTCTCAATTTACCAGTCAATCTTTCCTCCTGCCTTTCAACAATGGTCATGAGCTACGGGTAGTGAAATGGGTTTCCTCAGCATGGTGACTGGGCTCTCCCTTAGAGATAGGGTGAGAAGCCCGGTCATCCGGGAGGAATTCAGAGTAGAGCCACTGCTCCTCCACATCGAGAGGAGTCAGATGATGTAGCTCGTGTATCTGGTTAGGATGCCTCCTGGACCCCTCTAGCCATTGCTTCTGGCAGCATAGGGCGTGTTTAGTAAAACAGAAGTTTCTTTTTTAAAATTCTAGTTGCCTTTCATTAAACAAAAGATGTTTCCCTTTAAAAAACTATCCAGTTAATTTAGAAAAGCAGCTGTTTTTGCATATTGCTTTCTCAAATGATCAGCATACACATCCATGCTCCTCAACTGGGCTTTCATCCCCTAAGCTCAGGTATGTTAGTCTCTTGCTTTTTGTCCCCAAGTTGAAATGGAATAAAATCCTTCAAGCTTGAGCAGTAATTTACACTCCCAGTGATGAACACATTATATTTACAAACAACAGCAAACATGGAATTCGGATAAGATGAAATAAAATAAATACCCCCTCTCTTGCACATTCACTTCTTTTCTATAATTTAAATAAAAAGACGTAATAAATGAAAGACTTAAAGAGCAGAGGACGGATCACATCTACATTATTTTCTTAAGAGATAAACATCTAGGTGGGGCACATTTCTGCATACTACAGACCTATTTATTCAAAGTAAATTATAAGAAAACACTTATTAGTGTACTTCAGCATTAGTTAAAGAGTGTAAACAATGTTTGTTGAGAAAAATCTTGAAAAATTAAGTTTACTTTTGCAAGTACTGACGTATTTGCACAAAAAGCACCTCAGAGAGATGCTGTGTAGTATTCTGTTTGGTCAACTTCACAATTTATAAATATGTAAGCATGTTTCTACAGTTAGAGTCTAGGAAGAGTCTAAACTTTACAGTCCTAGCGGTGAAATATGGCACGCAGTTTGCCTCTAAATCTTTACTTGTATTTAATAAAAGGAATAATGCTGTTTTTTGAGGGAGTTTTATCAACAGTCCTCTGTCTCCATCTACAGACAAAAAACATACACTCTACTTCAAGAAATTCCAGATGTGTTTCTACCTTCAAAACACAGTAGATATATATATATATATATATATATATATATATATATATATATATATATATATATGAAACAAAAGAGATGTTTCTTTTTAATTAAGAAAAACTTAAAAGCAGAATCAAATCTAAAACAGTATAAATATTTCATAAGTGATTAAACATTGGCAGTGCAGACAGTCATTGTAGAAGAAAACACTTACCGAGACCATAGGTCCGAGAGCAAGCATGTTCCTGGAGCCAGGCCAAAGTCGCTTCAAAGTTTCTCCGAGTTTCTTCACAAAAGCTAGTATTTTGAAAAAGACAGTATTACAAAATTTGGTAAAAATGGAAAAATAAATTTCTTTAGCTTCTAGGGCTTAAAGAAAATAGTTTGTGTCTTTCTGGACAATTCATACTTCAGGAGAAGCTTTGTCTGCACCGGGGATTACGGTCTGCGTATATGTGTACCGGTTTCTGTGTGTGTGTGGTTATGTTCAATGAACAAGTGAACCAGTTATTTTATATTTAGCTCCACTTCTCTGGGGTATGTAACAGGCTTTACTAGTTTGCCAACTGATAATTTTCTGCATAAATACTGCAAAGAGCAAAACTCCATAGTAAAGGAAATGTCATGCTGTTGGTAATCGCTTACGTTTCCAAACCCTTCAGAGCTTCATTGGCCTGTTGCTTCCACTCAGCATCTCCATAATCCAAATACCTGTAAGACACACAAGTAATCGTTTCATAAAAATCTTCACACACTCATCATTAGAACATTATGATTAAATAAAAAGCACAAATGAAAAGAGGACGCTCACCATTGGTCACAGAGAGCAACCACACATTCATCAGCCGAACGTGACATGACCTGCTTTTCTGGCTCCATGTAGATCATGGCCTCACCCTGTCACAGAATAACATGGGAGAAAATAATTATATCACTGACTAACTCTGCAAGTCTCAATTCAATTTTGCATGAAACTACAACAGTGAACTGATGTACCAAAGGTCAAACTTAATACAAGGTACATCTGGAATCTTTACCTGTAATTGGTTAAAAGCATAAACGTCTCACCTTCTCAACCATCATCTTCTGGATAGGTTTCTTCACATCTTGGACCTTCTGTCCCTTGTAGCCATCAACAAGCATGATCTGAGAAATGAGAAATTCATTTACAGTAACATTTACACTGATGCATTTCTTTCACCAAACTATAACATATGTTGATAATAACCCAGACAGGATTTTATCCAATCACAAATGGAATCAACAAACAGAAGATGCTCAATCTACATAACTGTGTACTGACAGCTATTTAACAGGTTTTTCAGTAGCTGTCGTGATGTGTTGCTAGGAAATTAATAATAATAACTAATAATTATAAAATTATATTGATTCTAAACCTGATCTGTGGGTAAATTGTGGAAATATTTCAATTTGTGCACGTCTTTCAGAACTGGACAAAGAATAGAAAATGCTACCTAAAGGGCAACACATAGCCAGGAGCCACTCAATGAATAATTCAGCATTGCCTTCAGGGCTTACATGATTTACAATTTTCAAACTTCAAGTCAAATCATGAAGCTGTACATATTTAGAAAGTAAAATCACCCACCCCTTCATAAAATCCCTTCAGGTAGACTTTCTCTTTGGCCTCAGCCAGTTTGTCTTTGTCATTCTGGCTCTGGATCTTCAGCTCATCACACACCAGAGGAGCGGAAAGGCTCCCGTATCCTGGGATCTCGATGATGGGGACCTGAGATGTACATAGATAAGTAAAACTACACATTGCAGCACTGAGCAACTGTGACTAAAGGGTTCAGTGCAAATGAAATAAGACTTTTACTAATGACTTACCGGCTCAAAAGGCAACACCATCTTGTCCTCAATGCCATACTTTTCCCGTAGAGCCTTTGAAAAAAGCAAAAATAAAGAGGATATTAATAAAATAATATTATTAAGAATGAATGGTGAGGTTATTCGCTTCTACGAAAGAAGAGGATGATTTGATCAAATTAATAGAACAGCAGACCTATCCAAAATTAATTAACAAGTTAATCCCAAAGTTAAAGATTTGAGGATCATTTAAATATTTGTCAAATTACCTGCTTCTTTTTAATGTCCCTTAGAGCAGCAATGTCATCAGGAGCATCAGATGGCACACTGGTAACAACACCAGTACCTAAAGAAAGCACAGATATGACACAACACCATTTTTTAAATATTTCACATTCAGTGAGTACCATATGGTTCCACATTTCATTAGCAGCACTGGAGTAACTCTGTGAAACAGGAAACACAAATGAACATGATCTGAGTTAATGTTTCCTGTTACACTCCCTAAACTTTAGAAACAGGATGGATTGCTGAACAAAATTAATTGATTCTTATTCTAATGGAATTCTGACATTTCAGTTCAGTGATTCACAAATTTTAATTAGGATTATTTATGAAAAAAAGATCATGAGGACACATGAATACATTAAAAAAAAACAGCAGCTCTCAGCAAGATCAGAATGCACGATACTTCAAACAGAACAGCAGGGTCTGTTCTACTTCAAAGGAGAAAAAGCAGCCATTACTTCCATGCTTTGACATCGCTATGAAAAACTCTTCAGTTCTACCTTGGCATGATATTTTAGATCCCAATATGTTTCCCTTTCTGTTAAAACATGATAGCGAAAAACAAAGCTCCATGCAGATTCTGTAATTGTGCTTCTTTTCTGTAAGTAGATGGATAGAAGATAAAGGTGGAAAACTGGGAATGGCACTGGTTAGATCAAAAACACATTTTCTGAAGAATTGTAAAAGTAATTTTCTGTAAATTCTTAAAACAAGTTGATTCAACCTTGGTGAGGACAGATCCCCAACATATGGCTTCCTCACAGCAACCTCAAGCACCATGCCTGATATCCCAGACTGGAGTTTATGTAAAATGGGACTGGAGTTGATGAGTGGAGGTAAGGGGTTTTTTGGTGATTTATCGGTATGATTTGTGGAAGATCATAAATGATTAGATGTGTGTTTTTAATTTGGTTATTATATGTTTGGGTATGTAAAGGCTTATTTTTCTAATTTGATGTTGAAATTATTTTCATTTGATAGATATTCACTTTTATAAAAAACACACTGTACTGCTCTATAGTATGAAACATGCTATGTAAAATAAATTAATTGATTTAATATATTTGATTTCGGTCTCTGGACTTGTACCTTTGTCTTCTTTGATAGTGAGCATTGGCAGAGCATAAATGATCTTGTAGGAGGTCAGAGGAGCACTCAGGGCAGAACCAAGGATATCCTTAATAGAAAGAGAGAAATAAAAGTCTGATTTAATTTACTCAGTCACTCATTCTTCATCCAAACAAGACACAATAACCAAAAATTAATTAGGAAAGATTCAAGAAGTGTTTGCATTTCAATGTTTAACTCAAAATATCAAAGGAATTATTGTGCTAATTTTCTGTAATTACCTAAAGTAAAGAAAAGTACCTGTCCTAAGATTTCCATGACAACTGGCACCACTCCGTTTTCTTTAGTGAAGCCCTGGAAAGACATGTTCCTGGCAGACCTGCTGGTGGAGATGAAGATGTCTCCACTGACCGTTTCAAACGCGACATATTTCATGTCGGGTCTCACCCAGCAGTTGGTCTGACCGAACATGGTTTCTGGTCTCAGAGTGGCAGCCACGAGGAAGATGTTTTTGCCTTTCATGCCACTGTGGGGAAGACAGAGAGCATCAGAAACTGTTTACTGAACTCAGGAGGTAATATTCATCAAGATCTACAATTTTTACTTCATATTCTCTGCAACTTCCTTTGATTCCACACACTCATGAAACAAAGTATTATACTGAACATAAAAGTTCACTTGAGCATACATCCAAGAAAGATCACTGGTAGAAGAATGTTTAGTGTGTTTGTGACCTCTTACCTGCTATAGAAAACTTTGGATTTGAATTTTGCTGTATAAGGTTCAACTATCTTCATCTTAATGAGAGTATACTCCTGTGGTCCAACTCCCTATGAAATTGTACACATGGGATAGAAAATACATCACACAAATGCATCTCAATAATCAATGTTTAAATAAAGAAGCACTTGAATAAATTCAGCACACGGAAAAAAGTAGACGCTGAATTAAACCAACAGAGACTCAACATCATGATATCCGCTTTGTCGGGGGGATACGACGCAGAGATAAAAATAGAAGAGTAAAGCAGAATCATTTTAAGAGGCATTTGTGTCTCTAAAGTGTGTCAAAATTAGCTTTTATTTAGCTATAGAAAAAAATCAGAGTGGTAAGTTTTAAGAATTAAACACATACCTCTCCAGTTTGCCTGTCATGGTCCATGCATGGCTGGCCATCCTTGGGAGAGTAGATGGTATACCTGCACAGGAGTCCAGAACAGCCACATTACACCACAGAAAGACGACTGACAGAAATCTAATGAAATAGCCAGAGCCTGAGGTTAAATCGTGAAATAATTTTATCTACAACCTCAACACTAATTTTACCTGATAAAAAGAAATGGCAGCATTAGAAACTGCTCCACTGAAACCTTGAGGAAAAACTCACCTTTTGCCAAATTTGATCTTTTTTCTCTCTTTCAGTGTTATAAACTGCCACCTGACGAAGGAATCGTAGAAGGGGTTCACATCAGTGGTGATGAAAGAACGTCTCCAGTCCACCTATGAGGGGTTTATCTTCACATTAGCATTTAGGTAAAACAGACTTTTAAATTATTTTAAAGAAAATATTTGAGTTGGACAGTTTGATTACTAATCACCTTGACTCCCATCTGTTTGAGATCTTTAATGGCCAGAGGAGGGAAATACTCCAACCAGTGTTCAGCATTGGCAAACTTGGCAATATCTCGATCATTCAGACCCAAAGATCTCATGATGTCCCACTGAAAAGTAGAAGTTCCAGACTTGGCCATTGCTTTGCTCTAGCAGAGAAATAAAAGAGGGTTAATTTATTGTAAATGGATTTAAGTGGACAAATAGTTTAATCTAATCCATAGTTTGGTCATGATTCCTTAACAATTAGAATTTAAATATCATCTCTTTGTAGATTCAAGTTTTCTTAATATGTTTACCTTCAATGTAAAAATACGATACTGTAAGATAGGTTTATAGACAATATGCACCAACTTCAGAGGCAGGTTTAATTACATAGTACATTTTGAGTACAGGACAACTCAGAACCATTTGTATACAACCTTAAAAGCATGACAGCAAAGTGAAGAAAAAAACTTACAATAATAAAAAAAACTGACAATAATAAAAGATGAAAAACAGAAGAATTAAAACCAACTAAAAAGACTGAAAGAAATTAAAAAGAAACAACTTGGAGCTTATTGAATGCCACACAAAACAAGTTTATATTGCAGATAACATTGAATACTTTTTAACTCAACTTTAAACCGAATAAATTTTTTTTAAACTTAGCATCATTACAGGTAGCAATGAAATGTATATTTCCATTTATTTGTTTCTCAAAGTGAATAAACCCTAACCCAATTCCTGGTCATTGTTGAAAAAATAGATTATTACTGAACATAA
>JBAMHX010000017.1:14146233-14159128 GCA_037177515.1 Pseudomugil tenellus | reverse complement strand
TATTTGTTTCTCAAAGTGAATAAACCCTAACCCAATTCCTGGTCATTGTTGAAAAAATAGATTATTACTGAACATAAATACATATAAAAGAGACAACACTGTATTGTCACACACAATTTCATCCTATCTGTCATTCTCACCTTTTTGCCCTTTGCTTTGTCCTTGATGATAATTTCTTCAGAGGTCTGTGACTTTTCCTTCTCTTCCTCCTCCTCTTCTGGAAACTGTGGAGGGTTTCCATACAGCTCCATCTCTCTCTTCAGCTTGTCTGCACAGGCCTGGTGGATACGAGAAGGATTTATTCATTACACAAGGAAAGGCAAGGCACTGTGTCAGGTAGCTTAAAATAATAAATTAAAGACAGAGATAACTATGAATACCAATTAAGCTGGATATTAGTGCAAGATATACTGATATAATCTTGCCTACTTTAATTGTGCATGGTAATAAATAAATAATTGACACCTGTACTGATTTTTAACTTGAAAAAAAATCTAAAATACTGTCAGCTTAGAAGATGAAAAAGAAGAATCTATATACTACAATACTAAAACCACACTGCTCTTTGAAAGCAGCCAAAACAAATACCGGTACACAATGTAATTTGGATTAAATACAACCACACACACATAGCCGGGGAAAAATGCACACCAACCTTGATTGGCATCCCAGTGCAATGCAGTCCAAATGGAAAGAGACATTTCTTTCCTTTTAGAGACTGGTAACCAACAGCAAACTGCAGCAATAGGGAAGAGTGGGAAAAGCTCAGAGGAAAGTGAGAACAAGATCTTAATATAATTGTATTTAGCACTTCTGATGCCTGAAATCCTTCTAGCAGTTCTGTCCTATGTATATCACATTAACCAACCAAATCAGTGATCTGGATTTCTCTCCAGTCTCCTAATAGTGACTTTTACTTTAGAAGAAAAGCCACTATTGTATAATTCTCATATGTCGGTGTTTTTATAAAGCTTCCTTTAAAACCAAATCCTTTAAACTCTCATCTAGTCACATTAGGTAAATATGGGTTTTTTAGTATGTGAAACATTTCATTGATGTTTTCCTTTTTATTGATCTTTTCCCTTTTAAATTAAACTGAATATTTTAAATGATAAAGTGAAATAGGTTTTTTTAATTATTTTACTTACCTGCTTATTCATTAATTGTATGTAAAATAAAAAAATAAGGTATTTTAATTCATCACAGTTTGACTCTGCTT
Organism: Pseudomugil tenellus; assembly: GCA_037177515.1. Classification (NCBI taxonomy): domain Eukaryota; kingdom Metazoa; phylum Chordata; class Actinopteri; order Atheriniformes; family Pseudomugilidae; genus Pseudomugil; species Pseudomugil tenellus. The sequence goes on along the minus strand of JBAMHX010000017.1, from coordinate 14,157,909 downwards.
CTGTGTAGAAACTTACCTCACACTTTGACAAACTGAATGTGTGGCCAAGATGCAATCGACCATTCATGTAAGGATAGGGAAAGGTGACAAAATACTTGTTTTTGCTGCAAGAAAAACACACACACACACACAGAGAGTGAGATACACACTTAAGTTACAGACCATGAGAGAATAATACTTGTAGTCTCTTACACAACATAATGTGATTAATGGGAAAATGATTAATTAAAAAGACTCATTCTATAGATGTTTATTATTCAAAGCTTCAACTTTACTTGTGTCAGCAAAAAGTCAGTACATCACTTACAGTACTTTCAAATTCTGCAGATGTTCTACTTCAGCAATTTCCAAGGTGCTTTCTTTATTTTACCTCTGCAAGGAGTTGCTAGATATTTATCAGTGTTTTGGTTTTTTTAGAATGGGTCTTGGTCATGGCCATCTGGATCCAGGAATATTTTTGAAGGATTCGTTATCATTAGATAGACTCATCTTCATAACATGCATATAGAATAAATGTCCAGGGAGCTTCTCCAAAACATACTGTAGAAGTTTCCTACAGCTTTCACGACATATCAAAGATAAATCTGGATCTCGACAAAAAAAACTAAAAAAAAAAAAATAAAAATAAAAAACCTCTGGATGCTATGATCCAGAAAAATAGAGACACCATCATATAGCAAATATAAATTAATCTGGGAATCTAATAGTTTATAAATATATAATAGATGTAGTGCTATAACAAAGGATGGAAATGAGCTGCTTGGCGTAGGTCTGAGTTATCCGATTGTTTTCCTATTTTATTGGACATTTAACAAGGAAAGTCTATTGAGAACCAGTTCTCGTTTTGAATGACGACATGGGCCATGGAAAGAGTAGCAATCACCCCATTTCTAGATAGTCTTTCACTCTTCGGTACCATAAATGCTTTAGTGTGACTAAAATAAAGCTGCTACTCACTTCACACTTTCTCCGACTGTTCCTGGTGCGTCACTCTCAAATGCTTTCTCGCGATCCCATTTCTCCTGGATTTCTAATTCAATCTTTCTTAGGTAGTCCAACTTCGCTGTTCCTTTTCGCTCCTTCAAGAACATGAATATATATATATTTTTAAAGGTATACGTTTATTGCAGTAGAGTTTGTACAATAAAAGACAAAAGTAGATTTGAAACAAATTGATTCTTGTTAAAAGGAAGACAAAAGAAAATAGTTTTCAATTCAGGTGTAGCAGTTTGCTGCAGCTGGTTGGACAGCTCATGTTAGCTAACAATGCTAACATGAGCTACAGTGACTTAAATGTCCTGAAATAGAAATGTAGTTATTTACTCTAAAGTTATAACCATTCAGAACTGATGCTACTTCATAAATTAACCTACCGTCATTCTGTTTTTTGTTTTTAAAAGGCAGCTAATTATTAGTCAGTCAGTTGAAGAAAAGAGAGGGCAGAAATAGTTTCCAGTTTGACATGAGAAACCACGCCACCGGTGCCTGGATGATGACACACGATCAGCTTTTCGCGGGGTTTTCTGGGAAACGTAGTCTACCAGGACTTTTTACGTGTCGTGTCTGAAAATATCCAAAAAACTATAAGCTTGACTCAAGTGGTAAAACTTTTATGAATAGTATATGTATTTTTAAAAAATACGGATAAGTTTGTCTGGATTTAATGAGTCGTTAATTCAAAAAAAGAAACAGCATGATCGCAACATTATAAGTAAGACCTGCGTCACGACATCTCGAGTTGTGTTGCCATGCCGTAAAATATTTTGCACCGACCTGCCAGAGAAGAGAGACAGAAGGCCTCAAAGCTTATAATATATAGACGATGAAAGTTTGCTCGTTAAAACGCGCTTTCTTTTTATAGACAGCATTATAGTCTTTCTCACGATGATCATAGAGAATGTGGAAGCCTTGAAGTCATGGCTGGCAAAACTCCTGGAGCCGATGTGAGTGTTGAATTGAAGTGACATTTAGCTTGCATTCTACGTTAGCTAACTAGCATGTCAGTTAGCCGGGCATCAATGGGGGACGTGCTAGAAGCAGATGGTAGGGTATTGCACGAGTTAGCAAATCATAACTACCGCTAGCCTGTCGTGCAAGAGAGGTGTTTTCATGTTGCATAGTACAAAAGCAGATAAATTAAAATGTGGGGTTATAATGGATAACTCTATACGTATGTTTGGCCGTTAGTTTATCGTCGTTAGCTATAATATGACACGGATAGTGTAACTTGATCACAGCCTTCTAGTTATTGATTTATCTTAAACGCTTAGCTTATCGTGTGATTTTCATTTAGTCAGTTAGATTACTATTGTATTATTTGGACAGAATATTTGGCCACGGTATCAAATTGCTTTTTGAATCACCATAGTTGCACATTTTCATTACATTACACTTTCGTGTATCCATATCAAGTTTTATATGGACGCAGATGATCAGTTCTACAATGTGATTACAATGTGTGGAGGAATCAACAGTGTAGTTTCTGGTTAATGAATGACATAGTGTCGTTCAGTCATCATACACTTTGGGGGTTTTAAGACGTGCTGCTGAAAGTTAATTCAGTATCTCACTTATTTTCTTCCATTTATAGATGTTCGTAAAGAGACTGTAACCAATGTGATGTGGTTTGTTCATATTTATTTTCGTTTTATGCACACTGATCAAAAGTTTTGTGAGTTTGTACTTAAATTTCTTCTTTAATTTCCTTATCAGGTGGTGTTAGCTATGTGTAATCTCGACACTGTTTGGTTTAGGTTGAATGAAAGCTAAGTTATATTTTGATTATAGAGTAGGTGTAACCAAGTCTGGTCTTTAAGACTACCCTGCTACTTTTAGCTGCAACCCTTCTCTAAAACTCTTTAGTCAAACGAATGGGTCGTTTACAGACTTCTGCAGAGCTGAATGACATACAAATGAGATAATTTAGCCATTCGATCCAGGTGTGTTTGAGAAGGGGGGATTTAAAATTTGCATGATGGCAGACCTCAGGGTCTGGATTTGGGCACCCCATTTATAGAGCGTGTTTATTTTTTTAAATGATGGTTATTTTGTTACTTATAATAAGGCTTTGAGATTTTTACAGAGCTATATCTTGATCTCTTATAGTCTCATTGTTGGCCAAAAGGACTCTTAATTTAACTCTGTCATTATATTAGTCTTTAAAAATTGTGTAGGAAAACACAGTTTATTCAGTCTAGAATTGGGAAAATTAAAAAATGAAAATGTAAAGCTTTCTACATCTTAATAACTTGTAAGTCAGGCTGTACATATATCAGCAGGAAGTCGCTGTTCACTAAGCCCCTGTTTCCACTGAGCGGCTCGGTTCGGGCCAGTACGGTACGGATGTTTTGGAATGGTGAGCGTTCCCATTGCAAGTCGGGCTGCCACTGTGTATGTGGGCTGTAGTGGGGCATCACACTAGACGACAATAGATGTGACGCTACAAACGACAATGAAAAAGCACAACTATAGCTGGGAAAGTTTGTAGTTCCAGAGCCGACCAGACCTTATTGTTGTATGGAGGAGTCTTTTTTTTCCTTTTAGCTTTCGAATGTGGAGGATTGGTTTTCTTCTGCCAGTGACATTTTTCTGTCCACCAATCAATGGATTGTATCGCCAGTAGCTCCGCCCAAACATACCATACCATTTTCCTTTGGACCTACAAATAAAAGGGGGCCAGAAATTGTGGTGTTTGGTTCATTTGTTTCCAATGCAAGCACACAAAATGGCATACCAGCCTGATGCATACAGTTCAACTTTGCAGTTTGTATCCCTCCTTTATCAGCCAGGGAATTGCTCAAATGGTTTTTTGGTAATGTGTTAATATGATTTACTTGGTTAAGCTGATGAATCACTTATTTTAATCTGCAGATGTGATGCTGACCCATCTGCGTTAGCCAACTACGTGGTGGCTCTTGTGAAGAAGGACAAACCAGAGAAGGAGTTGAGAGCACTCTGTGCTGATCAGCTTGATGTCTTCCTACAAAAAGGTATGATCACAACAACAAAGTGCATATGGATCATAGTATTTTAAACCATTTTTGGGGCAAGTCGGTTCTCATTGTGCTTACACTGCAATCTAATCTATCCTAATAGATTCCAGTTATTCTCAAAAAGATAGTCAAGTGGCCCAGATTGAGCAAAAGCAGAGTTTTTGAAGTTGAACCACTTCAAGTAATGTGTGTCACCGAGAGATAGTGACATTCAATAAAATTTTTATTCTACAGGCTATCAAATTAAATGAGTCCAAGGTGTCTGTGTGGCAAAACAGGTCAAATATTAAATTTAATTATTATTATTAAATTATAATTAAATTATTATTAATTTAAAAATGGAGGAAGTGGCCTGATATTTAAAGATTATAGTAGCCTATGTATTTTCATATCAGGTTTATCATCATAATTTCATTTAGCTGGAAAATCACATTTCTACTCTGGATATATAACCCTGATCGCCATGTTCACAAGTCCAAATTTTTGCAGGTGTTTATAATTACTACAGGGTAAATATTTATAGTTTATTAGGGGTTCGATGGGACAAAAAAATGCTGGTTAAAAGTAATAAATTTAAAGAAAACCAAAAAGCTGTTTCCAACTTTGTTACAGTTTGCTCTTGCATTAAGCTACATAGTGGATTCTACTCTATAACTGAATTCATGCCGACACTTTTCATTTAAAAAGTGTAAATAAAATAAAAACTGATGTTGCCTGAAATCTTTGTCAGAATAATTTTTGCGAACAGATCCCTCCTTCAAGCATTGCCTCATGAAAATTCCTCGTGTAAAAATGTAGTTTTGAAAAGTATCAAGGAGACCTGCTATCTACCGGGATGTTTACATTTTAGTCCACAATTTTTTTTCCTTACAGCTCAAGTAGGAGCTGTTTAAGATCTGCAGACTTTATGTTAAGATAATGTTCACCTGTTTTTGCTCTTGTCCATTCACCAGCAGCCAGACTCAATGTCACTGTGGTGTGTATGTATGCTGACAGTGTGGGTGCACTGTTTCTATTGTAAGCTATCAAGTTGGAAGTAAGATTAGCTGCATATTATCAGTCCTTACTACGGGTGCATCCATACTATGACCAGCAGAGGGAGTGTTGCAGGATATAAAAATAGCCTACTTAATGTGTGTGGCTTGTTGTGCCAAAGCAACCCTTCTCCAAAACACCTGAATGAAATGCACGGCTTGTTACCAAGTCTCTGCAGAACTGAGTGACATGTGGATAATTCAGCCATTTGATTCTGGTGTGTTGGAGAAAGTATCCATCTAAAAGTTACAGGACTGAACTTGAGGACTCCTGTGTTACGTTCAGCATCCGCGTGGTTAGCTTATGATGAGTTGTGCTCTCTGCCCTTTGCACACCTTTATCCTACATTTCAGTCCTGGTAGTACAGTAATGTGTGTGCAGGGTTTTGTTAAAGTGATGATGAAGAGCTTTTTGCAATTGTTTTGTGAAAGCAATGACAGATTCTGATCAGTTTTCAGTAAAACCAGGAAAAACACCTCGTTTTGCAGCTAATGTTTCCTCAGTTACATTAGCAGTTAAAAATATCTATAAAGTCTTATTTTGTCAATTTATTCGTTATCACAACAGATATTGTCCTGGCAGCTTTTCACTTTTATGCATGACGGTTTCTTGTGCCCTTGCAGAGACGGTAGGATTTGTTGATAAGCTTTTTGAATGCCTGACAACTAAGAACTACCTGGGAAATCCTGCCAAAGAGGCTCCTAAAGAGGAGGTGAAGCCACCTCCAGTCAAAGCTGATGTTGTTGAGGTAAGAAATGTGCAAAGTTGGTAACATATGAACTTTTATTTTTAGAAGAACACTTTATTTTATCATAACAGTTTATTAATGTTATCTGTAATTCTTTATCAAATGCATTTGTTGTTTCCCCTTAAGGCTGAAACTCCAGAGGAGGAGAGAGACAACAGGCGAAGGAGAAGTCCCCTGAGAAGCCGCTCTGAATTCAACGAATCCAGGTATGGTCACAGATCTAAAGATTTGTTTCACCTCACATTAATGACAAATCCACACATGGCTTTTATTCAATGTGCATACAATGAACAATGTGTTTACACCTTGCAGTTATGTTGAGATCTCAAAACATGAAACCATTTGCATGTTTAGTTTAAATCTCACGAGTAATGTTTTTAGCTTGATGAAGACACTGGTGTTTATGAGCATGTCCCCTGGCTATGATGCATCAAGTCACAACAGAAAGAACAACGTAATAAGAGTTGAAAGTTTAAAAGTATCTCTGCTTAAGATGAATAAATCATGCTAAATCAATAGATTTGCTGTGTGTTAGAGACTTAATCGTGTAGATTTATTGTAGGGAGTATAAAAGTAGAATAAACATTTTTTAAATTATTAGTAGGAAGCAAACTTAAATTATTATGAATGGATCAGATCAGAAATGGGAGGTTTTAGCAACACTAACATGTTCTGCACATTGAGAACTAAGGAATGAATACCGCTGATCTATGCTTATCTGAGTTTCCTTTTGCAATGCAGTAAATTAAAGGTCCCAATTCAAAAACTAATTTCAAGATGTATATTAATACGCAACCAGTAGCCGTGTGGTTTTTATATGCAAAGTGAGGAAAAGCACTTCATCATAGATCTTTGAAGCATGTGTAATACAGTAATCTGGGCCTAATTTTGTCTCACCACACAGGAACCGGGATGACAGGAGGCGAGATGAGCGTAAACGGCGTGACTTTGAGCGGCACGGGAAAAGCGGTGGCAACTCCCATCGTGAGTGCGAGCGGCACGAGCGTCGCAGGGGCAGCCCCCGCGGGAGGAGCTACAGCAGGAGCCGCAGTCGCAGCAGGAGCCGGAGCGGCAGCCGAGGGAAGAGCAGGGACAGGGAGCACAGAGGAGGCAGAGGTGAGAAAGTTCTCCCGGCAGCCAATAAGAACAGCACAGGGGAACACACTCAGGTGTGTCAGAGCTCTGGTAGTATAGTAGGTATTGCAGAAGCGCTGCTGATACCAACCTGGATGGGAGCTTCTTTGGATTCTTAGGAGGGTCTGAATGTGGTGGATTAGATTTTTTTTTCTTTAAATTATTGGTCAGTGGTATCAGGAATTAAATGATGTGGACAGCTTTGCAGTTGCATCACTGGGGATTCAGCAATATGGGCTGGAATTGGCCTCATTATCCACAAGGTTAACCTGCAATTTAATAAAAAAAAAAAAGCTTCTGGTATTAAACTTTTTACCTTATAGCTACTTGATTTCTTTTTAAATCTCTAAACTTTTCTTAAACAGAGTTCAAGTCAAAGTTTGAGGTGGAACGAAAGGATACAGACAGCTACAACTCCTCCACCACATCCAGCTCGCAGCAGCAACACTCATCACCTCTTTTGCCTCTTCCTACACCTCCACACACATTTCCCCCCTCTTCCTCATCATCAATTGGTGTCTCAGGACCCGGAGCAGTTCCGACCGTGACACCGGCTCACCTGCCCGACAGCACCACAGACAGCTGGTCTGGTTACTACGCTGCTCAGAGGCAAGATGGTGTCGGCAAGGCGTTTAGCAACAAGAGTGCTTCACTGAAGCAGCGCTGCAGAGATTATGACGGTAGGAGCAGCATTTATCTTATCCTCTTTTGTTAAATTCATGCTCTTTTATCATGTTTTCAGAGCCGTTTATCTGGCTTAACGGCATTTTACACTTTTTTGTGTTTTGGATGTGAATGGGGGGTGTTATAGTTAAGTTTGATATTTACATTATTTTCCAGTAAATGGTACGGTCAGTGTCACTTTACGTCCCAGGAGGAGTTTAGTGCCTTGTGGAGTCTCTTCACTAATGACCACTGTTTAGCACTCTGTCCCATGTCCCCTGTGAAGAACAGGAGAGCATGCAGGCTTCGTCTACATAGACACAGGAGAGTTTAAACATAACCCAGTGTCCCTGAAGTACACTGCTGTCACAGTGCTCAAACACAGCCACTAAGGGACCCAGTGTCTTAATGAGACTGTTGGGTAAATACATGTATGGCTTTATGTGTCCTTACAGCTTTAAACGTGGATAATTTGTTTAATCTATTTTCTTTTATTTGATGTTATAAAGTTTTTAATTGAATGGTCTTTTTTTTATGTGTAACAAAACAAAATTTATTATTTAATAGTCTTTGCTTCGGTAACAGCTGTGTATGTAAGTTATGTGTTTACTTTTGTCTCTGTCCTGCAAACAGAAAAAGGATTTTGTGTGCGTGGAGACCTTTGTCCCTTTGACCACGGCAGTGACCCTCTCATTGTCGATGATGTCAGTCTACCCAGTATGATTCCGTTCCCGCCTCCACCAGTTATGCCTCCCACCGGCTTGCCCATGCCCCCGATTACTGAGCCACCCCCTTCCCTTAGGATGCCATCAATCCCCCCCTACGGACAGCCGCCACCACCAGGCGTCTTCCCAATGACGGGTGAGTATTAGCGTTGCAGTTTGTTTTAGAAAACTTTGTTCATCCTGTGATTGAGCAACAACGACCACCTTCTGTCTTCTGTTCTTGGTGCCGAGTGTTTAGAGCTCAAGTTATGCTGTCATCACCGGTGTCTTTTTGGGTTGAAGAAAATAGCAGAATAGCACAATCAGGGCTGGTGTTCTTGTTCGATGAGGTTTTTTTTCCACTCTTTGACGAGTTATCTTCCACTCGGTGGATAGTACACACACCTATACCAGAGCGAAGTACAGCAGATCATCAGGTGTAAGCATAAGCGGCTAACTATATTTTGACTTGTACAAACAGACATGTTTTGTGGTTTCATGTTATGTCAAATGTAAACTGGCTTTTTTTCAGATATCGCTGTGTGTTCACATATAAACGGCAAATGTAAAAAAAAAAACGTACATATGTCTTGGGCAGCTGTAGATGAGGAGGAAGAGCAGTCGTCTTTTAACTGGAAAGTTGTGAGATTGATTCCAGGCTTCCCCCGACAATGTGTTAGTGTTCTTGGACTGAACCCTAAGTTGCCCCCGATGTGCCTTTTGGGGTGTGTGAATGGGTGGATGTGTAATATGTTTGTAAAGTGGTCAACATGACTGCAAATGTGCTGTACAAGTCAATTTACCATTTATGTACATGACTTTTTAAGTGGCTGCCTGTAATGTGGTCACTGCTGCACCTGAGGCCACTGGAGTTACTTGCAGATATGTTTCTGGAAGAATCGTGGCCATTGATGTACCGTCCAACCATACTTGGCATGTTAATTTTTTCTCTGCCCACAACCATTTTTATACAAAGAAAATGACTTTTAATCAAAGTTTATCACTAAACTGGAAATTAAAAGCCTAAATGTTTTAGGGAACATTAAAAAATGGATTCTGGAGCTATTCAAACAGGTCACATGGTCCAATTTCAGATTTGTATTGTTTAAGGGAGATAAAGCAGGAGATGAAGCAATTACCCATCATGCCTAGTGATCTGAGTTTGCTTCAGTTGGTCACATTCAGTATTTTTAGAGAAAAATAACATTAAAGTTAAAACTCAGGACGCTACCTGGATATACTGAATGACCAGAGTTAGTAGAGCCATTTCTCTCCTGATTGCACCGGAATATTCCAAGATGACAGTGTTGGGATTCATTATAGTTAAACTATTAAACGGCTGCTTAAGTAACATGAGACATTATTTTTACATATGAAGATGGCCACCACAGGCTCGACATCTGAGTTTATACTTGTTTATTCCATCCTAATGAGGCTTGACAAATGAACAATACATATGATTAACAGAATCCTGAAATACTTTATTTTGTTCGTCAGACTGGAACCTTTTTGTTTTGGACCCATGTTGCAGTTCCGTCCCACTCTCCCAGTCCCAGTAAAGCTGCCTGTGTTGAACAGAAAGCCTCACTCATTGTCATGCATGTACTCAACCTGAGACATTAGTTTGGGCTTGTGTCTCCCTCAGGACCCCCGCTCATAGCAACCAGTAGGATCGAAACCCCCAACCACCAACCTACAATCACTACTTCTCCCCCTGTTGGACCGCCCGGCTTGGGGTTGCCACCTACTCTTCCTCCTCCTCCTCCTGCTCCTCAGCCTACCGCTTCATCTTCATCAGTGTCTCTTCGCCCCCAATATGCCCAGTCTGAATGTAAGAAGCGACCTATTTCTTATGCAGGTTGGGGCTGTGTATGTTTTAAAGGAGACATGAGCTTTTTTTTAATTATTTATTAAGTGTGTCTTAATTTTGTGTTATTTTTAATGTTCCGGGTTATGGCATAGCTGCTTTTTACAGACTGCTGTGTAATCTGCGTTTGTGCTTTGTGTCATGTAGTGTGTGGTCAGCATGGTTGTAGTAACAATAGTTTACCAGAGGGTAGTGCTGTTTAATAACTTTAGAGATGAGTTTCAGAAGTAGTGTTGTGAACTTTGTCCCTCTCTTTGGACTATGTCTTTCATCATTCTGCTCATGAATAGTTTAACTTGGATAAAAACCTGTAGGTTAATTCAAACAGTGTGTGTCCGACACAAGCTACAGCTAACTCCTGATAACATTTTGATTTTGTGCCTTTATTTTCTGTGTTAATTTTTTTTTTAACAATAAATATTTAATGGAATAATACAATCAAGCAGTATTTAATGGGTCACAAGCAGCTTAGAAAGTTTATGTTTGGGGAATTAGTTTGCATTGCATTTTAAAACTTGTTTGTTTTTGTCTGTTTTGCACATTAGACAACTATGATCCAGAAGGCTACAACCCAGAATCTCCAGGCCTGACGGCCGCAGGTCATAATTCATATCGTCAGTTTATTCCTCGGGTTCAGAGCCAACGCTCCAATCTCATCGGCCTCACTTCTAATGAAGGACAAGGCTCCAGAGGTAACGGCTTTTTCTTTCTCTGTACTAATGTTTGTTTTTGTTTTAGTTTTTTTCTTTTTTTCAAACCTTAATCTTGCAAATTGTATTTTCAAATTAGAAGACTTAATTTAAGGGGAAATGAATATCAACCCTCTTTACAAGCCCAATCTTTTTTCTTTTTTTTTTTTGTCATTCTGCATTTCTGGCTTGTGTGTTTTCTAGCTGCCAACATAGTCATCCAGACGGAGCCTGCCACTGCCGTCAGCTCTCCTGGAAGCAACATGTCCCGTTTCAGCACAGAGCAGGACAGCAGGAAGAGAGCCATGGGGCCCACATCCGAGGGTCCGGCGGTTAAAAAACCCTGGATGGAGAAGTAAGGGGTCATGAGTTCATGCGAGAAATGAAATAAACTGCTTTTAATGAAATGTCTTAAACTAAATTCTACACCGCAGCTCTTTTTTTGTGCAGATATTTAAACAAATTAGCCATTTGAAACATGATCAAATTAATACTCCATTTCCTAGTACTGCTAAGAGAGCTTTTTTTTCAAACCAGGGTGACTCAGGTCTTTTGTCTCAGCTGTAGGAAGTACACTCACACACACACACACACACACACACACACCCTACATCTAGGTTGTTGTTCCACTGCAAATGCTCTACTTGTAATACAGCCTGCATGTAAACCACATTGTCATTTTTTACTTTCCTTTTCCTCCTGTAAGTTAATAAGTCAAAGCTTTCTACACAACAGCATCGATCACACCTCTTAGTATCTTGCTTAACATGTGGTGGGGGGGGGGGGGGGGGGGGGGGGGGGGGGGGGGGGGGGGGGGGGGGGGGGGGGGGGGGGGGGGGGGGGG
>JBAMHX010000017.1:14123630-14133682 GCA_037177515.1 Pseudomugil tenellus | reverse complement strand
ACGTGACGTAGGAGTCACTGAGATGCTGTGCGGTTTAGGAGCAAAACCATAAGGCCATGGGAAGGGAGGGGGGCAGAGGGATGCCGGGAGGCACTGCCGACTGTAAAGAGCTCAGTCTGGTGAAGGAGAGCAGAGGAGCTCTGTGGCTGTCCGCTTCCTGGCTTTCATGTCAGGGCCCGCGCTGCTCGCCAGGTGCTTGTGGGGAGGATGATGATGATGACCATGAACGGCAAACAGCACTTCTCCATGCACCCGGCCCTGCACGAGCCCAAGTATCCCAGCCTGCACTCAGGCTCGGAGGGCATGCGCAGAGTCTGTCTTCCCGCCCCGCAGGTACGTTAAGGTCGGGTGGAGAATGGCTGGAGTGTGCTGGGTGACAGGAGAATAATACAACACTGGAAATGTCTGTAAAGTTGATTTGACAGGACTTTGTTCTACCCGCTATCTCTCCCCCTCTCTCCTCTGTCTGTATCCCACCCCTCTTCCTCTCTCAGCACCCCCTCCCACCTCTCCCTCTCTCTCTCTCTTATCACACATGTCTCTGCTCTTGCTTTCATATTAATTTTTATGACCTGCGCTTTGAGGAGGCTTCTCTCCTCTCCTCGGCGCTGCTTGCCTTTGGAAAATGTTTTTTAGATCTTGAGAGCTGCCTGACAGAATTCCCCACTGACTCCAGTATGCGCACTCTTGCTTGCAGCTGCAGGGCAATATATTCGGAGGCTTTGATGAGAGCCTGCTGGCACGGGCAGAGGCTCTGGCGGCTGCTGACAGCATTGTCTCTCACGGCAAGAGTCACCCATTCAAACCAGACGTGACTTACCATACCATGAGCAGTGTCCCCTGCACCTCAGCCTCCTCTTCTTCCTCTACCACGGTGCCCATCTCCCACGTTCCTTCTACCATTGCTTCCCATCACCACCACCACCACCTCGGACAGACCCTGGAGGCCGGGGACCTTCTGGATCATCTCTCCACCAGCCTGGCCGTGACTGGGATGGGCGCCCCGGAGCCTCCAGGAATGACCACACCGGCGCACCACCACCAGCACACACACCACCACCTGCAAACCATGGGGCAGCTGCATCAGGCGATGGCCACCATGGCCCACCCTCACTCTCTGTCAGTGCACGGCGGCATGGCGTGCGTCAACGACGTGGAGTCGGATCCAAGGGAGCTGGAAGCCTTCGCAGAGAGGTTTAAACAGAGGAGGATCAAACTCGGGGTGACCCAGGCGGACGTAGGGTCGGCGCTGGCCAATCTCAAGATCCCTGGAGTGGGGTCCTTGAGCCAGAGCACAATCTGCAGGTTCGAGTCTCTCACCTTGTCTCACAACAACATGATTGCGCTCAAGCCGGTTCTTCAGGCCTGGCTGGAGGAAGCAGAGGCTGCGTACCGGGAGAAAAGCAGCAAGCCGGACCTTTTCAATGGGAACGAGAGGAAAAGAAAGCGCACGTCCATCGCAGCGCCGGAGAAGCGCTCTTTGGAGGCTTACTTTGCCATTCAACCTCGACCATCTTCGGAAAAAATTGCAGCCATCGCGGAGAAACTGGACCTGAAAAAGAATGTGGTTCGAGTGTGGTTTTGCAACCAGCGGCAAAAACAAAAACGAATGAAATACTCTGCGGTGCACTGAGTTTCACACATCATGAATAAAATAGCCTACTACATTTTTGATCGAGTGATTAATAATAACCCCAGTAGCCTAATTTACAGGGATTTGTCAACAGCTCTCAACTTGGATCATTTCCAAAAGAAAGAAAAAGATAAAGAGACTGACGTCTAGTTTTCATTTCGTGTCATTCACTCTTTATTGCTGCACTTTTCTTCCATTTTGATGTCAATATGAAAACGCTAAAAGTGTAGATCTGTAAAGAGGGGGCTTTGATGTTCATTATGTATCTTGCACACTATAAAGGAATTTTCAGTAAATTAACACCGTTTATCACATTCAGGGATCTTTTTTAAAAAAAATCTGTAACTTAAAGTTTACAGATTGCTTTTATGGACTAGACGATTTCACGTGATGTTAAAGGAAGCTTAAATCACAATTATTTATAAATGGAGGTTTTCTTTCTGTATTTCTGGTTGAGATAAATTGTTCTCCACAACATTTGTGCAGAAGTCCACCGTCATATGTTGAACTGTATTTTCACTTTTTAAAAAAGCTTTACGGGGATGTGAGCTGAAGGAAAACGAAAACGTTAAAAATGCACTTTTTAACAACAATTTTTGCGAATGAGTCCGCTCTTTTGTGAAGTGTATGGTCGTGATTTATGCACAAAATGAGTATTTACAGCAAGTCTTTCACATATGACACTGAGCTTGTTTATCCTGAATTATTTAGACATTGAAATGACACAGTCTTATTGACACATCCGCGTGGCTGCTGCTATATTTTATTATTTTGATGTGAACATTTTTTTTTTGACGAACTGCAGGTGAGCAGTTTATATTTAGGCTACTATAGCCCAGCTAGATATACCTATCACTGAAGTATTTTTCCCTCACTTTTGTTTTCACTTGAAAAAAAATGTGTGAAATTTAAACTAAATAAATAATTGGTTATTTTCTAAAATTTATCTGGAGCGGCTGTATTTTGTTTTATGCTGAAATGTGTTGTCTAAAGACTGCGGTGCAAAGGCTTGAATTTAAAATGCAATCCTATGGTAGTAAAATCTTTTTAATATTGTTTTATGAGCATTTTTTTATAGATCTCGAAACCTCTGCAGCACTGAAATATGTATTGGCGCATACAAACAGCATTAAAAGAACAAGGGGGGCCTTCTTTATCACACAAGATTTTCACGCCGTGTAGCGATGAAAGTGTGTCTTCTACATGCAACTAATGGCCTCTTTTCTAATCAGTGCGACTTCAATTATAGATGTTTTCGTGTTAACGGGTTATGTCGTGCATGTGGTTTTGAGATGATTAAGTAATGACGATGCAATATTAACTATATGTTGGTATAGAACCAAGTAAGACGGAGGAACTGGGAACTCTAGTGACATGGGCCAAGCTGGATTCACCACATGTTGACCCAAAGAAGGAAAAAAACCCTTTTCTTTCTTTTCTTTAACTTCCTTTTCTTTTATTTTCCTTTTAAACAGATTGGTCAGCATTCTGTTTTTTTTAATCATATCTACTTATAAATAACCATTTTGCAAAGATTTAGACACAAATGTGGTTGTTCTTTATAATTTACAATAGTTTATTTTTGTAGGCTACATTTTAGAGCTTCTATTTACACGTGAACGTGATTGCAGGGTGCTGAATATAAAACAAAAGAAAAGAAAAATGTTTGTCGTGTCAGATCTAAGCATAGCGTAATTCAGGGGTTTTCAATTCAGTCCTACGAGGGCCGCATTCCAGCAGGTTTTCCATGTATTCCTGCTTTAGCACACCTGATTCAAGTTAAATGCATCTAACAGCCCAAGAGATTCTGGACAATGACTGGTTAATTTGAGTCCGCTGTGTTGGAAGATGGATGCATGGAAAACCTGCTGCACTGAATTAAATACCCCTGGCGTAATTCATTGTATGCAGTTTTTATTAAAAACAAACAAGTAAATAAATAGCCTATATTTAATGTTTGTATCTACAGTAATCACTTTGCGAAATTTAAATGGCAAAGTCTTCCCTTAAAACAACCCTTGTCATAGTAAAAATAATAGGCTATTATAAAAAATAATAATAATAATAATGAAATGTTGGATTTGAATGAAACAGGGACAAAGAAGGCAGAGCTTCTCCACCGGAAGCCTCCACATGACCTGCGGGTTGTGGGAGTTTTCCCGGTTGTTCCACCGAGCAGCGGGATCGATACTTTGCAGATCTCCGCTGAAACGTTGTGGCTTTCATCCATATTCTCTTTGATGATGAGGCGTGATTAATTACGTGGTGCTGACGGGAGTTTGGGGGGGGGCTGCAAACGCTAATTGTTCTCATCACTGATGCGTCTGTGTGAAAATCAGCTTTTCTTCAACTAGACTGTTAAACAGGGTTTTTTTTATTTTTTTAAAAAAGCAAATTTTCTGGCGTAAATGTTTGCTTGGCGGTGTGAATAATTGATCCTTGTAATAGGCTGTATTGATATCATAACGTCCTGGCTCGGCGGTAAGTTGAGCTGAAGGCCTGGGAGCGTTAGCGCCATGTGGAGACTGAGGGCGCTTCAATTATTCAGCAGCAGCTGAAAGGTGCGTTGCTGTTTCTCATGCAATAATCGAGGTGTGGTTAGGAAACAATTTGAGCATAATCTGTGTTAGAAAGGTCAATTATAATCAGCCTACAGATCCACAGTTTAAATAAATGAAACTATGTATCCAGCACCAAACAGACATGAAGAAAAGAAGTTGGGAAGGAGAGAGTGGAAGATAAAAGCAAGACACAGAGAGGAGAAATTGTGTTCACTTAAGATGTTTTCATGCAAGGAAGACCATTTTTGACAGAATGAGGATGGAAGCTCTGTTTAATTGTTGAAGAATGCATGCACTTTTACAGTGTACACACATTTACACACACACACTCATGCAGCGGGTGGCTGTCATCCATGGGAACAGACCGGGGGAATGTGAGGGGAGGGGTGGGAGCCAAGACACCCCAAACTCAATAATTTATTGGATGCCAGTAGCAACAAATGAGAATGTGACCAGAGAGAAGGAAGACAGCAACCTCTCTATTAGTCACCTTCAGTTATCATCAGAAGCCAAACCAGCGTAGGACCAACCTTTACGGCTGCATTCAACACACACACACACACACACCTGGGTGCAGCATGTGCAGACACACATGCACACATATATCAGGTTACTCTGTAGAAACATGAGGCCAACTTGAGGCCAGTGGATATCTTCTAAAGGTATAGAAAGAGATGCTATCTCCTGTTCCTTCGCCATTTTCCATTTTATTTCTTACAGTTTAAGACCTCACACTTTATGACTTCCTGTATATTGGAGATGCAACTAACAAACTACTTTCTTTTTACTACATTTGATATATTTTTTATTAAGTATATTTTCATAACAGATCTTTAAATACAAAATTGTCCTGATTTCCTGTAAATTGATGTATCTGGATAATTTATTGATTTTTACCAGCACTTGGGAAAGTTTGACAACATCACTGGCACCACTTAGACAAACATGTGGTTGCATTTTCCTTCATTCCAAATTTCTGCAACTTCGACTAAATCAAATAATTTTTTTCAATTTGTCCTGCTACTGTTGCTACTTTTGTCAAACCTCAATTTTATATGAATGTATTTGAAATATACACGTGATCAAAAAACCAATGATCCACACAGGTAACCCTTCTGTTTGCAGCTGCATAAGCTCTGCAAGCAGACATGGTAACTTTTCAGACGCTCAGTCTGCTTGAGGTCAACCTGTCTGCACATTATCACAGTGCATTGAGCAAATGTTACAGAGATAAGCACACACATATAAAGGTTGCTACACAGGCACCACCAGAGATATAATTGTCTATTTAAGCATATAATAAGTGCTTCAGTTATTTACTTTACCTTTAAATTTCTATCCACTGAATGGTGCCGTATCGTACGTTAGTTTTCCACTTCCAAAAACACAAAAAGAGAGCAGGAGATCAGAAAACCAAATGAGCAATCATATATTAAAGACACTCACTTATAAAACTCACTTATATGCACTTTCTTAATTCATTCAGTGGGTCCGAAGAACAGTATTATACACCCCATTCATTATTCAAGTCCTCTCCATTATCAAAGCACCCAGAGAAATAAGACTAACCCAGCCAGAAATAACTCACTGTGGCGTGATTTTCTCTCCTCTTTCCTACAAAGCACTTAGCTGGTCAGGTGCAGGCCTGCTCACAAACTCAGATTAGAGTATATGAAGATATAATCACCACACAGGCTGACGAATAGAATAATCCTCTCCAAGAAAATCTAGGTGCAGTGTAGCAAAAGAGGAAGACAAGAAAAAAAAGTTTTTCCAGAAGGCATGAGGAAAAAGAATGAAGTGATTGCACCCAGACAGAGGAGATTAAAATAAAACAAGAAGTTATCAGGAAATGCTGAATGAAGTCAAATGAAAAGGGGAGATTAGAGGAAGTTGGAGGGAAATATGTCATGTAGAAAGGAAAGAAGGACAACAGAAAAACAGGATAGCAATAACCAGAACCTAAGAAGAAATGATGACTTGGATAGAAAAAAATGAGGTTAAAAAATAAAAATACATTGCAAATCTCTCAAGACAGACATGTCTGATACTAAATACTGTCTGGATTCAGTTCTTTTCATTTCCAACTTGATCACGTCAAGGTGAGTGCATCCCCACTGGCTCGGACAGTCTGACACTAAACCCCTGTGACAGCAGGGGCACCCGGAGGACCCACTACAGAGAGGACCAGGAGGCGCAAGGAGGCTCCAAACTCCTGCAGAGCAGAGAAGTCATCCCATTCAAAGTCCTGTCCATTTAGATTTTCAAGGCCTCTGCTCATTAGCGTTTCACATGACATCTTTTATTTATACTCTTTAATTTGTGCGCAGGGCAAACGGCAGTGTGGCTTTCTATCAGATCTCAAGCAGAACAGCATGTCTCGGCATGAAGATAAGATTCGCTGCAAACAAACTTAGAAACCTGATGGAAAATAAATGTTACGTATCGATTTTGTGTTCACTTTGTATCTTAACAGTGATCAACAGTTTCAGTCTTGTCATCCTTCATCACCCCAGATAGGCCGATGGAGGGCACGTGGGAAAATAAAAATGGCAGCTCTATGGTCTGTGTACAGTCTTGTCTTCTCTTCCCCCTCTATAAGGTTGTGCCTTTGAAGATAGACGTGAAAACTGAGCCAGGACACAGTGGCCTCAGAAGGAGGTCCCCAAGCAGATGTAGCCACCTGCCCTCCCCCTGTCTCCTCCCCGATGGTCACAAGCCCTGAAGACAGCCCCGAGGCTAATCCACCAGGAACACAATGAAATAGCAAAGGCAGCCAGCGCTGAGTCACACGTGAACAGATCAAGGAGAACGTATCAAAACGGATTCTATAAAGGCTCATAAATACAAGTAATGACCCAGAATCTGCTTGTACACACTTAAAAGATTTACACGTAACATGGGCTTCTATGTGTCTGGTCACAAAACAACAATTTAACTCTTGTTAGGATATGTTTGACACCGTTTAGTGAATAATAACATCATGAGCTAAATCCCATCAGCTCTGTCAAACCTCAACGTGTCTCGATTTAATGCTGAACAAGAATGATGCAGATTTATACACACATAAGTACATTTTACAAAAGCATGACAGAATTTTTATAGATAGTTTTACTTGTCACGTCCTTGTACTGGAGACGAATCAAAAAGAGTGAAATGTCTAATTTCTGTATTCTTTAAGCGATGAGAGTATTGTTGGTATGGCTTAGATCCACTCTTTCCTGCATAAAGTTAATCTGTATGATCTTCCTCTTTCTCATGTGCTCTTTTTTGTTACAGAACTTACAATGGCATGTTACGGTTTTAAGCAGGAGGACTCTAAATCCATAACAAGATTTGAGATGACCAATAAAGAGTTTGTTTAGAAAGTGTGCTGAACTGAGGCTGTAGAGGATTTGCTACTGATGGTGGAGATGAGGAAGAGGTGGCTGAAGATTTCCTCAGACGTGGTGGAAAGCATATGAGAATAGATCCAGGCTTAAAAAAAGGGGGCGAGACCATTAAATCAAATCAGCCAAAGGTGAATAGAATGAGCTACCAGTCAAGACTGGGAAGAGCCACGAAAGCGAGGAGCAGGAAAGAAACAAAGTCAGGAAGCTCAACAGACCAACTGCAGCATCTTTAGTCTGACATGCTTCTGTTACGTTTCTTACAACACCAAAGAACGGAGGCCACTTTTAGAAGAACATTGTTCTAACTTTTCACTCGACCCAGTCTGCTCAGGCAGGACATACTGGCCCACCTCCGGACCATATTGTTGGACATTTTCATCTTTATCAGCCAGGTTTCAGTGGCGTAAGCTGAAGTGATTGATGAATTCGGTATATATCCCAAGAGAAGTGTCGAAGTATCATCAGTGCACGCAAAACCCTTCTGATTGGCTATCCTAAACGTAGCATTGGTCACTCACCTCTGTCTTAGTTCAGTTTGGCCAGAAGGACTTCTAGGAAATGAGTTTTTAACTCAGCTCATCAGGTTAACAGTTACGTATTGACATAACTATTTCTTCACAAGCTTAATTGACCCCATTCAATATCCAATAAAAGCTGAGAAAACAGCTCATATTCTATAAAAGATCTGCTTTCAGGTTGACTTCATCATTAAACCGCAACACAAGTTTCTGGGGAGAAACAACCACAGAGCTCACCAGTTTATTCTAAAGCTCCTTGGATTTTTTATGGTGGAGGTTTTGATTATGTCTTTGTTAATACATGAATAATTTATGGACAGAAATTTCTTCTATCACAATTATTCCTAGTTATCTCAATAACACCTGGCAAGAAACATACTGATAAATTGTCATTATTATTTTCGGGTTTGACTTTAAAGTTATGGTGACATGTTTCTGAAAAAAAAAAAAGATCTCATAAAACCTCGTTGTAGCAAAGAGAAAACCATCAACAGGACTGAAATATCTAAGAGTAAAACAAAACATGTTATTCCCAATTTACTATCATAAATCTATGGTTATCTCTATGGAAACAGCTGCAGCAGTCTTTATGACTGATCTTTTGCACTCTGTACTCATGAACGTTGCACATTTCACTTTGAACTTTTCATTTCTCTATCCAAAGGTGATTATATTCAGCTTTTGATGCATGCCACAGAATACCCTGGGAAGCTGTGCAGAAGCATTGTAGTGTTTCTCAGCATGCATTAGGTTTTCATGTTATTTATCACCTGTCTGAGTCAACAAATGATGCACCCTGTGGTTAAAATGATCAATAAAAATACAAAACGTGCTTTTCTGCTGACTTAATCTACTGAGACTGAAGCTTTGAATTGTTTGGTTTGTGTAAAACAGGTTGCAGTTACACAAAATTAAGCATTATGGTGCAATCAACTGGAAATATGAGGTTGTTACTTGCTAAAAGCAGGTTGTCTGAGTTTCATTATTATGTAGTTTTATGCAAAATCTACACACAGTGCGACAAAGCTCACAAGCTTTTATGTATCTGTCAATAGGTAGGCTTTAGTTAATGCAATCGCTAAAGCTAGCTTTCATCTGGCCCTGTAATATTCACAAAAGTAATAATGAAACATTGCAATCAGTAGTTTTATCTGTATTTCAGTTAAATACTTACAATCATGTCCAGAAATATGAACTTTGTGAATGTGTGACTTTAGATTTTAATACAACACTTTTAGATCCAGACTCTTCACACAAGCTAAGCTAATCTGAAGAGTTTTTTGTCCTTTGAAGTCCTTCAAAAGAAGCAAGGAGAGAAAGGTTACAGAAAGTATCGGGAATATTCCAGCAGTTCTATAAAAAGCTCTGTTGAAAAGGAGAGTGATTCTCTTTATTAAGTAATGAAGGAGCCACGGTTCAGTTGCGCACATACACACAGACGAATGCCACACAGAGAACTAACCACCACCAAGAGCAAGCCTCCCCATAGCTCTCACATTGCATCAAGTCACTGAGTGATGGGTACATTGTCCGAGGCAAGGGGGAAAAGAGTGGTGAAACATGTTTCTCTCAGAGAGCGAACCATCTCACCACAGCCAGGAAGAGCAGCTGCATAAATGTATTTCTGGGATAACGCGATTAGCTTAGTGCACTGCACGAAGAAGGGGTTCTTTGGAAGTTCGTTGTGGGCTGAATGATTTACACAATCATCAATATTTGAGGGATCATTTGAACTTCTAAACGTTTCTGTATTGCTATTTCAGGGCCCATCTGTGCTTCTGCACAAATAATAAATAGTGGTTCCCTCTGGTCCAATCGAAAAGTAAATAATCAACAGATGGTCTACCGCAGGGGTGCCCAAGTTCGATCCACGAGATCTACCATCCTGCAACTTTTAGATGCAACCCTTGTCCAACACACCTGAATCAAATTAATGGCTCGTTACCAG
>JBAMHX010000017.1:14111920-14123530 GCA_037177515.1 Pseudomugil tenellus | reverse complement strand
TTAAAAATAAATAAATAAATATAAAATAAAGAATTCTGATTATCAAGAGGATCTTTGTATATTCATATATACAGAAAAATCCTCTTGACAGAGAAAAATTGCTCAGCACAACATAGCAGTAACATCATCATTTTGCCTGCTTAGATGCTGGAGAAGACACGTTTAAAAAAAAAAAAAGTTCACTGTTCACCATAAATGAACATATTCAGTGAACCCCGTTCATTGAACGCGTTGAGGCACAAGACTGAGTGGGACAATAACCTGTGGAAGTGGCCGCCTGTGCAGTATGGCGACATTTGGAACTATTTAATAAACACTCCTGGGTTGTACACAGCTGAAGCCTTGAAAGCTTACAAATCACTGGATGGATACTTTTTTTCATTTGTGGGCAATTCCGTTCTTCCTTCTGCACTGAAGGACCATAATCGAAATAGGGCTTGTCTCTTTGGGTGAGTTTGAAATATATAAAACATAAATTATATATTTGTTCTTTTTTGAAGAGCTGATCTGAAGCCTGTATGGACATTTATCCGTGTGGTGGGGAGGGCATAGGGATCAGGTGCAGTGTGAACTGGGCAGCAGCTGGGGGCAGGTCCGATCCCCGGTTGCAGAAACTGGTTCCGAAAAACCAGTTCCAACCGAAAGCAGTTCCGACTAGATATAGTTGGACTTGCCTTGACGCACAGCTTGGGTTCTGGAACCAATATCCTTGAGAAGGGTTGGACTTTGTTCCACTCTGGCGTTGCTTTTGGTGAGAGGCGCCGAGCGGGTGTGGGCAGACTACTTGCCCCCGAGTTTGGAGCCTGTACACTGAGGTTCGCCCTGGTGGACGAGAGGGTAGCCTCCCTCTGCCTCCAGGTAGGGGGACGGGTCCTGACTGTCGTTTGTGCTTATGCACCGGGCGGCCGTTTAAAGTACCCATCCTTTTTGGAGGCCCTGGAGGGAGTGTTGGAAAGCACTCTTCCTGGGGACCGGGGGTGGATGAGATCCGCCCGGAGTTTCTTAAGGCTGTGGATGCTGTGGGGCTGTCTTGGCTGACACGCCTCTATGGCACCGCATGGACATCGGGGACAGTGCCCTTGGACTGGCAGACTGGGGTGGTGGTCCCCCTCTCCAAAAAGGGGGATCGGAGGGTGTGCTCCAACTACAGGGGGATCACACTCCTCAGCCACCCCAGGAAAGTCTATTCAGGGGTCCTGGAAAGGAGGGATTGCCGGATAGTCGAACTTCGGATTGGGGAGGAGCAGTGTGGTTTTCATCCTGGCCGTGGAACAGTAGACCAGCTCTATACCCTCTGGATCTGGAGAAGGCGTTCGACTGTGTCCCTCGCGGACTCCTGTGAGGGTTGCTCCGGGAGTAAGGGGTACCGGACCCCCTTGCGCGAGCTATTTGGTGCTTGTACAACCTGTGTCAGAGCTTGGTCCCTATTGCCTGCAGTAAGTCGGATTCGTTTCCGGTGAAGGTTGGACTCCGCAAAGGCTCCCTTTTATCACCGATCCTGTTCATTAACTATATGGACAGGATTTCTAGGTGCAGCCGAGGCATTGAGGGGATCTGGCTTGGTGACCTCAGAATCAGGTCTCTGCTTTTTGTGGATGACATGGTTCTGTTGGCTTCATCTGGTCGTGATCTCCAGCTCTCGCTTGAGCGATTCGCAGCCGAGTGTGAACTGTGTTGGAGCAGTTGTCTCGGGGGCACGTCCGAAGTTGCGCGTGCAGTCACTGGTTACAGTTGCTTTGCCAGGCTTACGGGATTTGGTGGCACCTGAAGACTAGGGGGAGTTTAGTCAGTTCTTGTTGGCAGTAAGAGGGACAGAACTTTGGTGTGGTTTGTCGTCGTGTATGTTGTGTGTTATTTTGGCTGTCATGTCTGTAGCATTCCTCATGTGTAAGGATTAAAACGGTTTAATGGAATTACTATGACAATATTAATATGAAATATTAATATTAACAATTAGTAATTAATTAGTAATTATAATTAACCTCGAGGCACCACCTCCTATTTTCTAGTTTACTTTTGTAACACTATAGGTATATAAGGAAACCTTATTAAGATGATGAGTTGCTAACTCAATCAAAGAATAAAATAATTTATCAGTCTCAATAAATCAATCAGTCTCAAATGTTGTAGTTGTAAGTTCTAGTTTGAATTGACTTGGATCATGACCACAGGAATCAAGACAGACAACGACCAGACAGTAAAAGGGGTATTTATTATCTAATCTACAGGTTATACATGGCTTAATATGAGAAATAATAAAACATAACGAACAAGACAGACTAAACAAACATAACATAAACCAGTGTTGCTGTGAGAGTTGATGACAAACCTGAGGTGAAGAAGTTAAGATTGTGTATTTTTTAAAACTTGTGGTCAGTTGTCCTAAACAATTTTCTGTGTGTAAGCTGATTACTGTTGTAAGTGAGCATTTCCAAAATCTTTATTTTGAAACCCTACTAAACAACAGATAAGAGAAAGCTGTTTTATAGCTTATTGGGCACCCACCCGAGTGATACCAGGTGTGATATCTGACAGGGGGGTGCCTTCCTGTGGAGAGGAGTTTACTTTGAGTGCTTCAAAGTTAACTCTAATCTTGAAATAAAGAATTGATGTGAGACTTTCTGGTGAAAGTTCTATTATCTAAACTGGATAGCCTAATCAGATGTCTTACTGTCTTAAGATGGGCCCTCAGTTGCAGGTAAGGTCCTTCTTACCAGCTGATGGGGAGATCTGTAAGAGACAGCATGAAAGGTTAGGTTGTTCAGTTGTGATAGGTCAGTTCATCTTCCAGGTTAACCGCCATGTTGCTTTTGCGTTTTGTCTGGAGATGTTTCTGAAATCCCAGATTTGCATACTCACGCAACTGTTGAATTGTTGCAGTTTGCAGATTGGCCAAGATTCCCAGGTGTCTGGTGACGACTGGGTGCAAGTTTTGGACAAAAATAGTTTTGAAGTCTATTTTTTAGTCCATCTCTGGGTAGCTCTGAGGAGTCTGGAATAATAAGCCTGTGGGTGTTCTTGTCTTCCTTGCTTGGTCGCAAGGGACATAGTGAGGCGGTTGTGTTGCATATCCTCTGAAAACTCTCTAAAGCTTGGCAGAGAACAAAGGAGTTTTTCTGAAGTGCATCTGGCTGGCGCTCAATAAACTTAAACGGACGGACCCGGCTGAGCGTGAGCTCGAGGTGCCAACACGGTCCGCTCTGACCTGCCTGGTTCAGGGGGTCTCTGCAAGTCTGATGGAAGGTTCTGTGGAGACGTCATGTCTCACGTCACTAAAATAATCCTGTTTACATTCGTTAAAGAAGTGTTGGATCTCTGGTTTTCTGTCTGGTCTCTAAGAACTGCTGCAGTTCTTCCTTAACCCTTAAACTTCCACATTAAAAAAGGCCCCAAAAAATGTTTCTTTGCATTTTTCTGTTTGTTTTGGACAAAAACAATCAGAATAAATATGTTTTAGCAAAAGATTGAGATGTAAGTTAGTAACAAGATAACGACAGTGAACTGGTGGAAATGTGAAACAGTGCTGTTAGAACAAACACTTTGTTTGGGTTTTACATACCAAAACACAGTGGAAGAGATGGCATAGACATGTTTATTTCCACAATTTGTTCAAGAAAATCATCATAATGACAGCAAATTTACCTTTACCAAATGGTAGACCGGGAAGTTAAAGGGTTAATGTTTGTGAGCTGTTCTGACAAACCTTGTTTCTCTCTGTAGACTAGATCTAGTTTACCTGTAGTCTCAGCTAATTGTGTCTGCAAAAGCTGGATCTGTCTCTCCTTCAAGTCTAGCTCGTCTTCCTGAGCAGCTATGTCACCTTCCAAAGACTGGACCTTACACAGAGCTTCTGACAGAGACTGCTGCGATTCTTTGCAAATCTGTTTCTCTTCAGTCAGTTTAGTCTGGGTTGTTCTCAGTTTCTGTTCAAGTTCAAGGAGGGACTGTTCAAGCTCCTTGTTCTCCTGTTTAAGAGCCAAATTCACCTTCTTTGAGGCACTTATCTGCTCTGTCAGTCCAGAAATGCGTTCATGATTCTGACTGACAGCTTTTTCCAAGGCCTCAAACCTGTTTTGGAGAGAGTTATCTCCGGGAAGCTGTGCAATTTCCTGCACAGTCATTTTAAACTTGGTTGAAGCTTGCTGCAGTGTTTTCTGAGCTAACTTACAATGGTTAAAGAAGACAGCAGAAAAACAGCCAAAAGTTTTGGTAAGAACCATTTCTTTATGTTTGTTCTTGTCTGCTTCAGTCATCAGTTTCTGGTCTTGGATTTTCCTGTCCTAGCTAGGTAAAATCTCCTCTAATAAGTCAGGAATGGTGTTCTGTGCTGACTTCACATCTCCAGTGGAGGTTCTAGAATAAGTCTGGGTAGCCATCTTGTCTTACATAAGGATGGGACGTAGGGTTTTGATTAGTTCAACTGAGAGTGGGCTGTCTATGTATTGTCCCGTTGAATCCGGGACAAGCCTGTCTTTGGGGGTTCACAGCTTTTAGTGGTTCCTTCTGGGGTCGATGGCTGGAGGTTGAAGGCCGAGGGTGGAAAGTTCTATAGTGTCCAAAAGTGAGGTGGTTTTAAGCTGTAGTGGAAAATCGAACTTCGGTTAGGAGGCACAAGTTTGGTTGCAGAGTGGAAGTTTTAATTCCTCATTCTAGGGCTGGACTGAGTGGCCATGTGTAGACCATGTGGCCCTCCTTTGTTCTCCAGGAGCAGGACAAAGCTTTTCACACATGCATAATCAGCTGAAGCAGGTAGTGGAGAGGTAGTTTCAGAGCGTGATCCAGGAAGGGCAAGAGCCAAGAGGGCAGGAAAGAAAAAAAAAACAAGAGTCAAGAGGCCAGGGAGAGCAGAGCCCTTTTTTAAGATAGGCGGGCTGAGTGGGCAGGTCTCGATGCTGCCACCCTATCAGGGATCTGTGGGGGTGATTTCAGCTCATGGCTCCTACCACAGAATTACCTGTGCATTAGCTTAGCACCAAGGGATATCACATTTAAACATAAAACACAAATTAAAGTCCTTAAATCAAGAAATAAAAGAATAAATGCACATACATGGAACAGAATGAAAAGATTTTCAGATTTATCAAACTTATGGTCAATCTGTAGGATGTAGGTGAGATTTCCCAAAGATAGGGGGAGAGCTTGGCAACACTTCCTTATTGCCTGTGTTAGCAACCAATAAGGATTGGGTGAAATCGCCAGCTTGCAGGTTACATGGTCAGATTGGGACTTTGGAGCCTCTTGGTAGTCTGTATTATGCTTTGATCCTTTACCTAACTGTTTTTTTTTTGGCTGGTTTGGGCTCATTGGTGGTTGCCAGTTTACTTGGTGGCATACTGGTTCATGCAAAGTTGTTAGGGCATCATCTGTTCTATCAGGTGCAGGAGGTGTTGCTCTGGCTTACCCCGATTGCCTTCCTAGGCATTCTATGTCGCCTGATGCGTTGGTTAAATTTTGCTTGCTCTTACTTATCCTTAACCATCCATCACATTGAAGGTTCAGTAAAACAATGGCTGAGGTTATTTATGTGGTACCTTCAATGCGTTTTTCCTCCTGTTTGACCATCATAATCATCCCTGCTGTTTTTCTTTTCCTTGATTTAATTTCTGGGTGCAGTTTGCTGTTTGTGACCTACTGGGTTTCAATGATGGTGAGTATGAAGCAGTATTCTTGTTGTGACAGTGATGCCTTTTCTTAAGGATGGGGGTGTGGCGGCACCAGCAATGTTTTCTATTTGCCCCAATTAATTTGCAGGTGCCGTCTGAATTGGAGCATGAGCAGCACATGGCTCCTGTGATGCTCTGCCTCTCTTAAAAGCTCCACCAGTGTGATCTCCAGTGTTTTCCCGGGACAGAGATCCTCAGAGCAGGCGCTGAACTTTGAGTTTTTTTGGGCTGACTGAGAAAAACCCACACTTATTTGACCTTTACCACTAGTATTCCACCTCATCTATGTTACTGTCTGTGTGTGGGACGTAACACAGGACATGCTGGAGAGATTATCTCTCCCGCCTGGCCTGGAAACGCCCTCCCGATGAGCTGGCAGATGTGGCTGGGAGAGGTAAGTCTGGGCGGCCCCGCGACCAGACTCCAGATAAGCGGAAGACGACGGTACAGTAAGTTTGTCTATCATCTATCTCGTCACTTGGCTGTTTTACAGGGTGGCCGGCACAACAGCGCTGAGCTAAGATACTGCGTCCCAGTTTCAATGAACTGACAGACAGCAGTGATACCATCAGATCTGTAAAATCAATAAATGATCTCATCTTGCATCCTAAAATTCACATACGGAGAGGCACGCACATTGGGCACGCAGCAGATTAACTAATTCCCCTGCAGAATTACATCTGGCACAAATCAGTTTGTCTCCACTGCTTGTAATCATGATCACAAACATATGTATGCACCTGTTTGGACTAATTCCTCCCCACCTGGGTTGCTGCTGAGCCTGGACCACAGCTGGTTGCAATTGGGACAATTAGTGGCAATATAAGACAGCTCTTTTTTACCTGGAGGACAGCTGATCATGGTGGAAGTGGTGAGCATGGGTAAAAGTATGAATGGTATTAAAAGGTAAAGGGGTGTGTATAGTAATCTGATATCAGTTATAATTTTTAAAGGTTCAATCACTCTGTTTCAATCACTCTGGTCAATCCTGAGAAGGCTCATCTTCTTTTAAATGAACTTTGTTGTGTTTCTTTGGAATTTTAATCGTGATTTTACATTTGTTTCTCTTTTCTTTTTAGTGTCTCCTGTTGCTGTAGAGTGTTACTGCCCCCCTGGTCATCTTTAATTAGTTCCAGACTAAGTTGAATTTTAATGGTTGTTGATGCATGCGTTTTTAATCTGGTTGTATTCCCTTTTGCAGTGCTTTGGAGTGTTTTTTTTTTTTTTTTTTTTCAGCTGATGACGGGTTTCTTGACGATCATTACAGGTGGCAGTCTGACACTATTATTAGCGTAAAGACAACAGGTTCATTCTGTTTGTAAAACCTACTGCACCCACTCGGCATAATCTTTGTCTATTTTTAAAAATAGATGATGCTGCGCTCTAGGTAATGTATACTACAATAGCAGCTGCGGGTGTATCTTTCTCCTGCCAGCCTGAAACTAGGTCAATGAGCACGTAATCGTGACATCACTCGTCAATGTGTCTATGCAAATAAAGCTGAATTGAATTTAATGGCTGGATTGTGCAAAATTATTTTGTGTGCCTCCAAACTAGCATGGGCACATGTCATTTCCAACACAAAATCGCAGAATTAGCGATAAACTACGTCACCTATGTTGTTTTATGGTACTGCAATTTTTTAAGTGTTACATAATCACATGGCTTGATGAATGTCCCATCCATCTTCTATGCCCGGTTGTTTCAATTCTGGACTGTGGGCAGCTGGAGCCAATATCAGCAAAACAAGGCAAAAGGCAGGTACACATTTGTTTTCCCCATATAAAAAAATGTTAATCTCAGTTTAAGAATGTTATTTTTTTTGTAACTTCAGTTACTATAATTTGCTCTAGAAATAGTCAGTTCGCTTTCTGCTTCATAACAAACACATGATCAGAGTACAAGTTATTGTTTTAACAACAATAATTATGTGTGGTTTTGAAATGACTTTTGGGTTTGTTTAGGGGATCTCGCAGTAATTAAAATCATTGAATTAATAATTGACTTGGGGAAACCACAGCATTAACAAGCATCAACACATAAAATAAACCTGACTACAACACACTGTTGATGCTGCATAAGAGGCCACAAGAAATAAAATATTCCCATACAAGCTTCATTTATTGGCAGTAAGTTTTATTTTTGTGTAAAACAGTCATTTCAATGCTGAGAAAATTGCAATAAATATTTATCTCCCATCTACATTAAACACTGTTAACTTATGTTAAATAAAATAAATATGTAGAAATGAGTGGTTGATTGAATAAAAGCTGCTAGAGCCACAGCTGATTAAGGACATCAAACTGAGCATCTAAAAGTAAATAAATGCAATATCTTCAAATTATTGAATTATGTAGTACTACTTTGCAATTGTACTGTATTTGTAACACAATAAAATTAATCGGTTGTGCAACAAAATGAAAAAAAAAAACTAACGAAATGAACAAAATGTAGAAAAAACACAAAATAAACTGCAGCATTAATTATTCCATCTAATATCATACTGCCTGTGTGAAATTTAAAAAAAAAAAATCAAAGATACCAGAAGAATGACATCTAATAAGGGCTGGTTACTTTGTTGAGGGATGAGTGATGTTTCTCCCATAAGTGTTAATCCTCCTACTACAATCAGTGAGTTTCTCCAGCAGAACTGTAAGAGGCTTGCTTACGTCTGATTTTGTAACATTCTTCAACACGTCATCACAGTTAATCTGAAACAACACATCAAGTTCAGTACATCAACATTTAACTTTAAACATCAACATTTAACTTTAAACATTTAAAAGTCTTATAGGACTTGTTCTGACGTAAAAGTCATTTTATTTTGGGGGATTTCTAAAAACCTGTTCTCACCTTTGTGTGTGTGATGTACACTTTTAGGTTTCGCATCACCTCGGTGTCTTTATGATCTTTAGAGTGCTGTTGGTGATGATCAGCCAGGATCTGATGGACTTTGCAGAAGAAAGCATCCTATTGGGAAGATGAGCAGGATTAATGAATAACTCTTATAACACAAATTATAGATGAAATTCTTGCATGCAGCTGCCGTTCTAATGCAGCTCTACTCACCTTGCATCCAGCGTCCGCCAGGTCTGTGACGTCCTCCACAAAGTACTCCTGCGACAAAGAAAATGTACATTAGAGAACATTTTACTTTTATCATGAGAAGTTTGATAAACTGTTGCAGCAAAAGCATGTTAACCAGTAGACACATTCATCAGATAAGCTCTTACCTTTTGGAGGACTTTGCTGTAATTTAAAGCTGCATCTATAATACTGTTGCGAGTTTGCTTCAAAGAATGGGCAGCAGATGGAACCACCAAAGAATGGGCAGCAGATGGAACCACCAAAGAATGGGCAGCAGATGGAACCACCAGTTGGGCCAGGAAGGAAAGCAGAAGAAGCACCGACGTCTCCATACTTGCTGATTGTTATGGAAGTCAGGAAGAAAAAGCTTCAAGACGTCTGAAATGCTTGACTGCTTACTTGTAGCCTGAAGTTTGCTGTGAAGAACTGACTGAGAGCTGAATTTATAGCTGCTTTGCCCACGCCTCCATCACATTTCCTTACTCAGATAGACCAAATGCTTACAATGCAAGATCAGTTATGTGGTTAATGAGCAAAAAGAAGAAAGAAAAACTAGATTTCTTTGAGATAGTTGAATTAGTTGCTGAAATAATTTACAAAAAAATTGTGACAAGACAGATTCCATTTAAGACAACACCTTCTGTATTTCAGAAGAAATTTAATGACATGTAACTTTTAGTTGAACCAAAGAAGAAAAAGTATATTTTAACCACTCAAATTTAGAAAAGTTGAATAATTTGAATCAATGCAGTTTCCTTAAGTTTCCAAATATGTCCAGAATTTTTATTTTTAATGTATGTACACAGAATTACACTACCAGTAGTACAACATCAGGAAGAAGCTACTAATGTAAAACACAGATCATGTCTTCTGGTGTTAGTTTTGTTTCTCGGGAACCTAAATTACTTCTATTAAAAAAGCAGAATACAGTTATCAGTGTTAAGGGTTAACGAAGAGTGATACCTTGAAAAAATAGACCGAACATATTGCAAAACTGAATTTTGTAGCAGTAAAACAAAGCATAACCACATTTTTAGAGGACTTCACATGTTCACTTGTTCATTCAGTGGAGATAAGCTGAGAGGGAGGAGATGCTGCACTTTATAATTTCAGAGTTCTGGTCTTGATTCTTTCGGATACGATAGAAGTGTTCAATGTAACTGGATCTTCCTAGTAGCTCCACAAAATCTTCATCGTGTGTGATGATGAGCAACTGGAAGTTGCGCTGACGAGAGCGACTCTTGATTATTCTGGAGAGAGGATGAAAGAGACACATTTACATCTCATATGGTTCACTACAATACATGGAATAATAGCATGCAACATAATGCCATTAGTAAATAATAAACTTCTGTGCAGAGTGCATCTATGTGGTGGTCAAACCTGCTAATAATTTATCTAATCTTTCATAGTTTTATGGCAAATTTGTACTTTTTAAATCTAACCATCTATAGGTAATAACTAAATAACTGGGAAACAGAAACAGTGCTTGGCAATGCAGCCTGAGCAGGAGGTAAATAATGTTTTCACCCTCATCTTCATCTCTCTTTCATGAAAAGATTAGGTTTTCATTTTCATCATAATCCAGGTGTATTATGTCTTCCACAAACAGGATTGTCACTGCCAGGTCCAGCTGTGAGTCGTGTATGGCATGCAGCTTTCAGTCCACATCTGTTTTTTGATTGTGTCTGTTCAACTACAAGCTACTTGTGGGCAGTACGCTTCATTGCTTGACAAGCTAGCAATTCATGCAAGCCCTTGTCAATGACAGTTGGCTGTGTTTCAGCTCAAAACAACTCAAGCTAACAAACTAAAGATACTTGCTCAAAAGTTGGTTTCCACAGATGCCAATATGACCTGCATCTGTTTCCTCGTTGCAAGAGAGAAAAGCAGCAATTTTAGTTAGTTACAATCCAGAGAATGTGTATTATCTAAACATGATAAATCATAACAGATACAGTACTACCATGCACATTAAAATATGTAAAATATAATCTCGGTTAAAATAGTTTTGTCTATGGCAGAGAGCAAAAGCAGCTAGCGTTGGGCAATAAAATGTTAACTAGAAAGATTCAGTCCATACCAAGATATGCTCAAAGCAAGAAGGGCTTTTTAATGATGCTGCGTTGTAGAAAAAGCTACTTAATCATAATGTGATGAAGGTATAACCATAAGCACCTAATCAAGATTGATTTCATGAGGCAAATGAAGATGCAGGAGGGTGTCCACAGGAACACAAGAATAACGGAATGAATATAGAAACATTTATTGTTATTGTTTAAGTTTTATACTACAGTGCGAATGACTCACTATGCTTCCTACGTTCCATTCTTCCGTCCACACCTTTTAAGACCACAATCGAAGTAAAGGCTTGACTCTTTAAGTGAGTTTGAAGAGAGTGTGTGTATATAACAGAAATGATACAGTTGTTCTTTTTTGGAGAATTGATCTGAAGCCTGTATAGACATTTATAAAGCTGAAAGGAGCTAACTGACAGTGGTTACATATCGGACTGAGAGGATTGTTTTGTGCATCCATTTCACAGTGACTGTTGCCTCATTTTCCAGCTTTGACTGAGGTCAATCAGACTTGTTTTATAAGCAAGGAGTTTTATTATTTACCAAAGCCACAACAATCAATTCTGTTTCTGTCAATCAAAACTGTTTCTGATTCCCAGTTATTTAGTTATTACCTACAGATGCAGTTGGATTGAAAAACTAGGTCAATGACCACGTAATCGTGACGTGACTTGTCTATAGTGTCTATAGTGACTATAGTGAACCTAACAAAGCGTTTTCACAAAGCGGCGACCCCCAGCCTACAATGCTATCGCTTACTCTCTCTGTCTCCCAAATATATA
>JBAMHX010000017.1:14077041-14098795 GCA_037177515.1 Pseudomugil tenellus | reverse complement strand
GAAACGCAATTTAATTCGAGTAGGGCTCTATTGGTCCGGGGCGTGCGGGGGCGAGTAGGCACTATGGAAATCCGGCAATAGACATATGCAAAATTTAAGTTATTCACACATCACAGTGAAATCTCTCAAAACTATACTGAAAACATTCACACATTATAGTGAAACTTCTCATACAGTATACTGAAATTATTTTATACACCATACTGAAATTCTCTCTCATACACTAAACTGACATCACTTACACACTATAAGGAAATTCCTTAAATTAAATTTTTACCACAGTTTTACTAAAATTTGTTTTCTATTAGTCTGTGAGAGAAGTAAATTTCACTTTAACCCATTTCAGTTGAAATGAAAGTCACGGCGTAGAAAAAAAGAGGGCAATTTAAAAACAAACTTCAGAAGAAGAGGTGGGTGTTTCCGAGATATAGCAAGCTCAAATTGTGACAGCAGCAACATGTTGTGCCACTTCGGGCAAGGGCCACATTGCTAGAGCCTAACAGTGTTTGCCAAGGACTGCCACATTTAAGCAGTGCCCGTTAGCATTGAAAAACACTCACTCCACAAAGAATGGGGTCGCTGAGGGTTTAAATAACGAGGGTGCAATTACCGGGAGAACAGTGTGCCGTAATTCTCAGGTTTTTGGTAACTTTTTAAGGGTTGTAAAGACAAGGGCATCTACCCTACAAGAGGCTGTCGCTGCAGTATTTGAGAGGGCTGCTTTGGATGGCAAGTATTTCTTGGCACAGCACCTGTCAAGACACCGATGCATATTTTGGCACAATACCTGTCAGAGCACTTGCCATGAGCAGCCACAAGTTACCACAACCCCATAACAGCAATCTGGCCATTGCTGTTATGGTTACTTAGGTCAGACAGTAATGAAAGACAGAATACAAAGGAGTTGTCTTAAGTTCAGGAAGTAGTGGAGCTGTACATACAGGTAACTATCATAATAATAATAAAACATATTTACATTGGCACATAAGTGTGGAAGTCAGCTAACTCAACAGCGCTGCGCCGGGTGACACAGGAGTAATTGAGCAATTTAGAGAATGATAGGGATTCGGTTCATTTCAATGTTTATTTTCCACTATCACTTATGTAACACACAATTTAATTTTACATAAGTTCAGAGTGAATGGGGGATAATATCTCTTGGAATAAAACAATTTACAAAATTATCTGCAGACTCTGATTCTGTAATACAAGAGTTTGTATAATCTTCTGGACAAACAAGTGATATGAGGTGCACTTGTGCTCTGAAATTATACGCTGCTTTGTATCACGTAACATAATGTTAATAATCTCACTTCCCTCCACTGATTAGCCCTACTTTAACAGCTGCAGCCGACTGAGCTGCAGGTTCTGTGGTGGCCAGAGCCAGGCAGTTACCTTGACATCCGTTTACAAGAGATATTAAATAGTCCAATCATCTGCTTATTGAGAAAAACTTGCTATTTTGTCAAAACCAGCATTAATGTCTTGTTGAATTAGCCGATATCCAGAGTTATGTGCCCATGTAAATGTGTTTTTTATTATTATTATGACAGTTGGGGCTGTGGCTAAACTAAATCGTGGCTAGTAGAATTTCTTCTCTTAAGTTTCAATTTTATTTTGTGTTGTTTTATTTTTGACTTATAAATTAAAAATACTCAGTCCTAGTCAGGGATGTGATTGGCCAAGAGCTAAAAAGAAGGAAATTTCCAGTGCATGCTAGGGGGGGTCCCGGAAAAACTTTTGAAATCCAGATCTTCTTAGATAGCATTTGAGAGGACCTGGAGGGAAATTTTGTCATCTTTGAGTCCATGTTTCCAGGCCTGATATACTTGAAATACTTGTTCTGAGAGTATATCTGATAAAGATAATATAAACCAAAAAAATCCATTTTCATAAGTATGGAATACAG
Organism: Pseudomugil tenellus; assembly: GCA_037177515.1. Lineage (NCBI taxonomy): Eukaryota > Metazoa > Chordata > Actinopteri > Atheriniformes > Pseudomugilidae > Pseudomugil > Pseudomugil tenellus. The sequence goes on along the minus strand of JBAMHX010000017.1, from coordinate 14,096,886 downwards.
AAAATATTTATAAATATATATTTAAAAAAAGACTAATTATCTAATCCAATACATATATCTATTCTGTGATTGCTTTTGTTAATTGCCATTCACTGCTACACTCAATTCCTATTTAACTCAATTGCCTTTAGTCAAGATTTTATGACACTCGTTCTGTCATCAATAAGGTAAAGGACGTAGTTTTGATTTCAAAATATTTTTCATGGAAGTAATCTTTTAGCTCACTATGTTTTCTAATAGTTATTCTAGCTTCCTATTTCTACTTTAAGAATAAATTGGCTCTATTATGCGCATTTCAAGCTAAAATTTTTTATTTTTTTTTGGCGAGTCCACGAGGGCGTGAATTAATATCACTTTTTTCCCCAAGCTCCTTTATTTACATCACATTGAAGGTCGCTGTGGGTTTCTGCTAGAAACACGCAGAAAGAGAAAGCACACTTCTGATTGGACAACGTTACGGGAGCTCACAGATCAGCTGTTTTTAATCACAGAAACAGTGGCAGGACAATTAAACCAAAGGTACTCAGCCAATAATGTCAACACAAAACTTGCAGCCGTACATGTTATAACCCGAATCGGACCAATAAAACAAAGTTAACAGGTCATAGATGCAGCAGGACGTGTGTGTGTGTGTGTGTGTGTGTGTGTGTGTGTGTGTGTGTGTGTATGTGTGTGTGGTGTTCTAGCTTGAGTCAAAGTCGATACATTATTAGCATTTCCACAATCCAGTTTCATGTGGCTACTTGGGTCTTTTTAGCCCAGTTCCTGCATTTCGATCAACTACATATTCACATCTATTGTTTCATGTGGTGACAAATCACCTGGATGTTTTTAGCCTGGTTATTATAGTAGCTATACCTCGTTAGCATGTTGAGACGGCAATACCGAACTGCATACATCAGCCAATATTCACTTTAGTCCACTGGATGTGTTTGCGTAGAAAGCATCCGAGTCATTTATCAGAGTAACTTCAAACTTACAGGCAGGACAAGTTGGTCACATCGAGGCACTAAGGACTTGTTAGTTATACCCACGGACCTCAGTCTCGTACAGAATCATCATTAGTGCATGTTCGAAAGTGTGCTGAGCTCCCGGGAAAACAGCACACATGCACGAGAAGGCAGCACCAGATAGGACGCGTTTCGGGACATGAGGCCGGAGTAGAGGCGGTTCGGGCAGGTTTTACAAAAACCGGAAACTACGGAATTCATTTATTTATGAGTGCAATCAATCCACCACCCATCCCCCCATTTACATTTTCAAACCGGATTGGCACAAATCACAGGGGTAATCATTTTGGCCCGAAAAAGACAGAAATCCGGCAAAAGACGGAAGAATCACATTCCTTCCTAGTAATTTATCATATTAATCAGTAAACCTACATTTATTGATGTAGTGCTAATAAAATAAAAACACAGGCCACAAAACCTCTAAAATAAATTCCCATTGATGACAACAGTACATCTACATGTGTGTACTTTTAATATATCATGTGACTTAAGTCTTATCTTTGTGGTTTCTACCTGAAAAAAATATAAAATTAGTAAATATGGTTTCAATTTGTGTCATTATACGTAAGCATTTTTTCAGTTAGGAAAGTTTTTCAGTTAGCTGAGCTGTTTCTTTCCTAGAAGTTCCCACTGACGCTTGTCAGAAAAATTCAGTAGCCTTCAGTAGCATTTTTCCTTATTTTGGTATTTTTATTCTACTTGCATTACAATGTTTTTGGATGTTATGTGATAGACCTACAGAAAATAGTCTTATACTTTTTACTGTAGCTAATTTTTGTTGATCAAATCCTCAAAAGAAATTAATCATTTATTTGAGGATTAAATAAAAATTAACTTGAGCATCATGGAGATCTAATATCCATGTGGAACAGAATGGGAGATCAACACAATCTACACTCATGGGAACACCCTAAAACAAACAAGGCTTATTGTAGCAACAAGCTCATCATGCTGCATGCCTGAAGAATTTGTCAACAAATCCAAATTAGGAAGCACAGCAAAAGTATCCAGTTAACCACAAAGCAACCTTTCATCAAGCTCAGGCACCTTGGCAGTCTCAAGATCCGGAGAAATGGCACCAACTGGATGCATTACATCGTGGTCAAATAAACTCATAATAAAGTTTCAAGATACTGGCATGGTTGCCTAGATTTCCTGCACATTGGTTATGAAATTAAAAGGAACCTACAGATGATATTCTTGGAAAAACTTAAAAAAAAAAAAAAAAAAAAAAAAAGATATACAGACTCATACAACTGTCTCATTAAGCAAAATGTTCACCATGATGCAAATGTCTGGAGAACTCTTTTCAATGCGCTCAGATTATTAGCAAAGAGTTTTGGTGCGTCTTACAGCAGATATTTGTTTTGTAAAATTTTCAATTTTATTAGGACCTATTTTCTGTTTCAGCATTTTGAACTTGTTTCTTTTCAAAATATTTTTCATATTATGTCATCGTCAACAAAGATTCCTGTTAAAAAACAAACAAACAAAAAAACAAGAAGTTTGTAATAGGTTATGCAAGGACACTACAACCCACTTCCAAAACGGTTCTCCCCATCTACCACGATACTTCACCAGTGGCCATCAGAAATGGAGATTTTCCCCATCTGCCACTTTTGGACTAGTGACACAATGTCACATTCCCATGGTGCACAGTCTTGAATACAGTCTCTCAATTTGGTCAGATCTCCAAAAAGGGGTGAAGCTACTGTTGCTTCCTTTTTTAATTTGATCACTTTAAACTATTCTAAACTTGAAATAAGAATGGTAAAGTAGCTAAGGGCCATAAAGGGCAATGATACATGAGGGCCTGTGGAGCAGAATACGTTGCCAACACAGAGGTTCTAAATATGCCCGAAAATACTCTGACACATACACAACTTCAGGGTTAAAACTTACTGATCGAGAGCTTTGTAGTAGAGATCCAGGTCTTTTATGACCAGTTCTGTTGTCCTCATTGTGATCATCTTGTTTTTGTAGCGCTCATCTGCTTTTTCGTACTGCTCTTCCCGCATTTCTTTTCTGTAATGGATAATAAAAAATTTAAAAAAAAAAAAATCAAACTTTATTTTAATATTAAAAAATGGTAAAAGGTGAATCTTTCAACAGAATCCATAATCTAAAATTATAAACGTGGCATACAATGTCAACTTCACAACTGTGGTTCCCATTTTGGTTTCTGAGCCTCTCGAAAGACCCATTTATGCTCTATGCAGAAGATGCATTAGATGTATTTCATTGATATGTTCATATTCTGCCTTATTTTGCATCCATTTTCACAGCCCTTGTGGATATGTATCCTGATGGCCCAAATGTGGTTTTATAATCAGAAAATGTAGTGGCAGTATGGATTGTAAGGGCATTATTAGAGCAGCACAGTTGATGTGCGACCTGAAAAAGTAACAATGAAAAAAGTAGAAAAGACCCATTTAATTGTTGCACAGATTCCCACCATGCCGCCTCCCTGTATGTCGCAGCCTCCTGGGAGGGAAACGGGCTCAGCCAAACACCTGCTCCCTTCCCCTCCAAGAAATATTTGTTTGTGTCAAAAGCTCTGAGGGCATGTTCAAAGCCCTGGAAAAGGCGTGCAAAGACTGTGCCGGTGCACCCCGTTCCTAACCTCGCCAAGTGGAGGAATATTGGACCAGCAGAGAGCTCGGTGGAGCCACAGGTGAATCCGAGAGACGAATGCCAGTGTTTGAGCTCACATCAGAGCCTAAACACAAACATTCCCTCCTCCCCAATGTTTTTATTAAAACTTTGTTCTGCCAAAGGTGTAGCCCTTAAAATAGCAAACACAAAAAATAATAAAAATCACCGAAAAGACTGGGGCTGTGCAGCTGCACATGACCCGAGCAAGAGGGCGCCCTTGCTCTATTGCTAAGTCAGCAGACCAGCAGAGAAGGAGTGAGCGGTGCTGCAGATCAGCTGGTATCAATACACCCCAGGTCTGCAAACCGAACACCCCTCGGTCCACTAGTGGAAAAAGCATCAAATGGCAAATGTGTGGGGCGTCAGATTGGGTGAAGATGGTAACCAGAGGTTACAGGCTCCACTTTGCCTCCATCCCACCCTGTTTTATGGGATCCTGGTTTAACAGGAAGGACGGGGAGAAAAGGTTCATATTTTGGATGAAATTTTCACTCTGCAGAAAAATGGAGCCATTTGTGGATTTGTGGACAAAATGGTGGGCCAGTACCTCGTTTTACAGTTTATGAAATGCACACGCCATCTCCGCCCAGTTTGCAGAAGTTTAACCGCTCTGTGGGATTTAGCCGTAGTGCTAGATGAGCAATCACGCCAACCCTTCGAGCCACTACAGCAAGCTGAGCTGAAGTGACTCTCTTTTAAGACAACTTTGCTGCTTGCGTTGGTTTCTGTGAGTGACATCCAGGCGTTATCCATTAATCCAGCCTGTGTGCAGTTTCTAATGGGGGAGTCGAGGGTTCTGCTGAAGCCGAACCTGGCTTTTGTGCCAAATATTTGCAACCCAGCTCTACCCTATTGGCCCATGGACAAAACAGAACAGTTGTTTGTATCCTGGGCTCCAACCCACAAGGTGAAGCCCATCACCGAACAGAGATTATCTCATTGGATGGTGGGGCTATTACCATGGCTTATAGCATTATAGGTTTGGAGCCCCCTGCAGGTTTATGTGCTCATTCCACTGGTGAGGTAGCAGCATGGAACAGAAATTAAATGAAAAAAAAAAGTCAGAAGAAACTACTACAGTTTGCAGCCACCTATTCCAGAATGTATTAATTTTTTTTATCCTGGGTTGGAAGGCACTTCTGTGGAAGACATCTGTGCGGCTACTGACTGGGCAACACCTCACACTTTCACTACATTTTACAGATTACTGCACTGTCACTGTCTCACACAGTGCTTAGTGCAGGCTACGCACCTGTAAAAAGACGTAAAGTTGGAAAATGTTTTTTGAGGTAAGCTTTTCTGGCAATACAGCAGATAAGCAAGATACCGAAACAAATGTTTTTAGAGAACTTAAGGTTAAGGAATAAACCCCGGTTCTCTGAAACATAAGTGAGACATCTCACCAAACCACTTTCCCTGCCTGGAGCGAGGAAGAGATGTGCTTACTCAGACTAAAGTGAGGCATCCAAGCCCCTTTCAGGCATGCTCTGTTACCTGGAAATTATGTGGACATTGTCTTTTCATCCTTCATGCCTGAAAGGTACAGTCCAGACATCAAGCGGGTAGATCTACGCTGACTTGATCAGCTTGAAGACTCAGTACACGGTCTGCTTAATTAACGGGTAGACATGTTCAGACATGCATGTTAATGTGCGGGGATTAACCTGGGAGGTGGGGGGATCGGGACGGGAGGGCAGATGCTACCTGCGAAGAAATGACATCATCTCCTACAAAACGTAAACACGGAAGACTAGAAACATAACATGAGTAAATGAACGATAAGAAAATAGCAAGAAACTGGCAAGACAAGAAGTCAAAGAACTCCTGACAGCAAGGGCTGATGAAAGTATAAGACAATGTGTGCGGGGAACAGCGTGTGATTCTGTTATTTATGACCGCATCAGAGCCAAGTTGGAGGAGCAGAAACAGCACGTGATTAACATGCTCAAAACTACGAAGCGGCAATACTACCAGGTCAGCAACCATGATAGATGGCGAAGCAAGCGTGGAACTAGACATCGCGACAGTAAAATCAGCCGTGCTCAACACCAGGTAAATTATATTCTGATCTAATATGTTTTGTTGTTGTCATTGTTGTCACTGTTGCACAACGATACACCACATTCAGTTTCCAGGTTGACAGTCTTACACGGACATTTACCGCCTATGTCTGAAGGCAATTTTACATGTAATCTCCAGGTAATGGATATGCATGTCTGAATAGGCAGGTCCGGGTAAAGTTTGAGTGGTAAATGTCCGGACATTACCCAGTTACTATGTCTGAAAAGGGCTTTATAGTGGGAGGAAGCCCCTGCCCGGGGAGCAGACGTGACCTGTGACTGCCAGTCAGGACTGGCGTAATATAAAATGGCTTCAGGAGAAAGCGTCTGGGGGCGTGTCCCATTGTGAGACACCGAAACAAATGTTGAAAGAGAAACAGAGTTAATTCCTTAACCTTAAGTTATTGTATTTTCAGTAAGTTGTCGATGCAAGCTTTTTTTTTAGACACATTGGGGACATTAACCCCAAAGTTAGAGAAATATAAAGCACAGCATCTTCACCTTTCAATTCCTGACTTGTCCAAGCTGTATGCATGTCAGTCTTTAATTAATGAAATATTGTTTTAGCTGATATTTGCCCAGCTTTTTACTTTAACATTTGTACATGCATAACCTGTATTGAAGTATCTCTTCTTCAAAACCTTTCTGGCGCCCTAGTGCAATGCTGCGGTTCTTCTTCGAATCCTCCAACTTGCGTTCTACTTCACGACGTTCTCTGAAAAAAAAAGAAGAAAAAAAAGCTAATTAGGTGAAAATTTTACTTCTTCCTGTAAGAAGTTTACCATGCAAAACTGCAACTCATTAAAACATGATGAGGAGATTAAAAAGATGTGGGCTATCTCAAACAGTTAGCTCAGTGTGCAGTGTGCAACGTGCAGCTTAGTTCCTCGGGTTTACAATCAGATTAATTTGGCTTGAAAATATGATAACAGTGCAAAGCTCTTACAGCCGCAGCTGCGACACTTGCATGTTGCCCATGTCTTTCATTAGAGCTTCACGTTTGGCTGTAACTTCCTTCAACTCCTCAACACGCTTCCTTAGGGTCAGATTGTCCTGTAGCCAGCGCTCTTGAACCTGTGAAATACATTTCAAAATGCAAAAACCTATAATTTAAAGGATTTTTTTCATTTAACTTTTTAATATAATGATCACTTAATCTGGCATGCAGGCCTTAAAAGAGAAAGACATGCAGGCAAGAAAATTAAAAACAGAAAGACCCCAAGTCAAAATGTTTTTGCTATTTGGCAACACAAAAAGCATCTCTACTGTACTGGCTGGTATCATAATAAATACAACTTGCAAACATCTACATTTATCATTATTGTACAGCAAATAATATAAGTTTTATTGTTTATAAAGTGATATGTTTCACAAAAAAATGTTTATTTAATGTTTAATAATGTGGAAATGATTGGATTTAATTAACAAGAATTACCACGTTCACTTTTTCAGTTAATCTTTAAGTACAAAGAGATTGTTAAATGAAATGACAATTAGTTAGCTTTAATTTGAACAAGTTCCACTATATTATAATTGCTGCAGAGACTGAAACAACACCAATTTAAAACAGACATGGAATTCAGACAACATATTAGTAGCTAATGCAGGGTAAACGTGTCACATTGATACAGCGCAAATCTCTGCAGTTTGGCGTTACTTTAATCTGGACAAGAAGCCACTTGTAATGTGTGCAAATTGTGCATTTCATGTAGTGGAAAGGACAGAGCTGCATTCAACACTATGAATATGAAACACGACCTGAAAAACAAACACTGTCCAATATTCAGAGTTCACTGTTGGGAACGGTCATTTGATACTGAAAGCTACTTAAAAAAATAAAAGAGAAACTGCCTGAGGACAGCGAAAACGGCAAAAAGATCACAGCTAAGATAGCTGAATTTATAGCACTGTATGACCAGCTGCTTTGGTTGCAAACGTTGGATTTTGACATCTCGTGCAACACCTGGAGCCACGTATGAGTTGCCTTCTTCTCACTACTTTACAGACAGCGCTCTACCTAGCATTCACAAGCTACGTGACCACCCGCTTGTCCTTCTGTTCGAGGCGCCTGCTTTTGAGTTTACTACAGACATATGGAGTTTGTCTATTTGTCCAATGTCGCTGTTAAGCTTTACAGCACAGTGGGTCGACTGCAGTTTTAATTTACAAACTGTGAGCTTGCACGCTCAACACCTTTGTGGATCTCATACAGTTGAGCGTGTGAATCAGGTGATTGAGGGGATGCAAAAACAGTTGGGGAATAGCAAAGCAACATGTCCATGTAATTTTGCGGATCAATGCACAAAATATGAAAAAAGCCATGTATGTCATGGGAGTTCCGCCCACGCTTCAAGTGGTCGTGCACGAGGGTCTGCTCTCTCAGCGTTGTGTCACTGAGACACTGGCTAACACCAGGAAGACAATAGGCCATTTCAAACATTCTCCATCAGCATATTCACACTTGGATCTTAAAAATTTCAAAATATAATTTGGAGGTTTTTCTTCACATTAATGTATTGCTTGAGTATTGGGTCGGGATTCGGTATCGGCAGACTCAAAATCTAATGACTCGAACTCAAAACTCAGGGCCAAATGTGATCGAGACATCTCTACTTCTACAGTTGTGAATGACTCAGGAGCCAGTACCTTTTGAGTGTCGATGTCCTGACGGATGCTTCCCATCTCCTTATTAATCTTCTCTTTATTCTTCTCTGCTTCATGGAGCTGAGTGTTGGTCTCTTGAAGTTCTGACTCTTTTTGCTGCAAGAAAAACAACTGTTCAATGTTTTCATAAAAACAAGTAAAAATAATTGAGCTTTTTATAAAAAAAAAAAAATGTTAGATGGAAAAAATCATGCCAACAGTAGTTAATGTGTTCATAAAAATACTTAAATGTTTAAAACATTTTGCCACAACATGAAAAATTACAAGTCTAATGAATCGTGCGCAACAGTGGTCACAACAGTACCTCTTTATATTCCTCTTTCCCTTCATTGATGTATGTATTGATGTCTCGTTCCAATCCAGTGACTGATTTGACTTTTTCTTTAATGGCATTAATCTGTAAATGACACAGTTATAACAGTCACTTTGCTGGGAGTTGGCAAAGCTAAAAAATATTTGACAGTATAAACATTAGTAGAAATAGTAGAACACAGTATTTACGCTTTTACTTTACATAATATTAAGAATGTTTTGAAGATATCTAAAATATTATCGCCTCTAGTAATGGTAAGAGTGAACTGGGGTTGGTGCTGTGGGGACTGCACCAGCCTGGATGGTGTGGGGTCCAACGTGGACCCTGGCCTGCCTGTACTGGGTGGTTGCTGTGGTGGCAGCCACTATGGACGAGGGGGCACTGGGTCCTGGTGTGGACGGATCCCATTTATATCGTTTCCTCATATCACCATCAGTGCTGAGCCAAATTTTCTACCCAGTTTTATTTACCCTTTTATCTTCTCATTTCAGTCAATGTTTAAATAGTTTTAGTTAAGAGAATGGGACAGTTGGGGTAGCTGTGGGTATGGGTGTGAGTTGGGAAGGTTGGGTGTGGGGAAAGGTGGTCTGTCTTGTGTGTAATTGTGTGTTTTATTTTAATTGATGTTTATAATGTACAGTACTCTGTGTTGCCTAATGGTACGAAAAGTGCTATATAAATAAAATTTGAAGTGCAAAGTGAGGAAAAAAGCAGGTGCAGCAACCTTCTCCTGCCCTTCTTCCTGCCTCTGCTTCTTGCGTTCCATCAGCTCCTGTTTCTCCTGCTGCAGCTTCTCCAGAGCAGCAGACAGAGGGGATAGTTGTTCCTTAGCTTCCTGAATCACAAAAGCATAGTACAAGTAAATATGAAATAAAAAAAAAAATTGAATTTCATCTTAAAAACACAAAGATGTAGCGAGTTACTCAGATATTAATTGCAACAGATTCATTCATTTCGTGCTTGTATTTAAATGATCATGTATTGTAACCATACAGTCAATGATTGTAACATTATGAAAAAAAAACAGTTAAAAGAAAGAATATGTTTAAATTGCCAAAGAAAGAGTACCCTGATGTCTCTGGTCAAGGCCTGTATTTCTGTTGTGAACTCGACACACTGTTCCTCCAGTTGCTGTTGTTTTTGCATATCGCTGCTTAGCTGGAGCTTCTCTTCTTTAGTCTCATTCACTTTACTTTTTAGTATCTGAATCTGATCCTGCTGGTCCCGGATCAGCTTACGTTTTAGTTCCATCTTGCTGGTTGCTGGAAAGAGGAAAAAAAAAAAAAAAACATTGAATTTGAATATATAATCTTTATTACACTTTTGGTTGAATTCTGGTTGAATCTGGATTTTTTTTCATACTTTTCATCATCTCACTCCATATTGACCATTAGAAATCAGAGATCAGAGATCTTGATTAATAGGGATCAGAGAAAGAGCACATTGTACTTGTACAGTGTTGGTTTTAAGTTGAATTTTTAAGTTTAACAGAGGAAAAAAAAAAAAATAGTGCACCTAGCACTGCAGGCAACACCTGTGTCCAAATACACTACAGCAGTTTGACTGCACTTATCTGTGATGTCTTCTACTGTTTGATTTAGTGCTTGTGTTGTTCTTATTCTCAGATGTAAGTCGCTTTGGAGAAGAGCGTCTGATAAATGTCTGTAATGTAATGTAATGAATCATGTAGTTATCTACCTTTTGTAAAACTCACATATCCACACCCACTTCAAAAAGGTCAAGAGAAAGATTGCACATTAGGCTGTAGTGTTTTTTATGAATTAATCTGATATAAGTGACTCAGTGAATTGAAGAGGGTGTCTGATGACTCAAAGGTTGGCTGTTCTAATCCTGCTTCCTCTGTCAGTCTGTCATTGTGTCCCTGAGAAAGACTCTTTACTCCCCTCATCTCGGCATTGCTGATGTATTAATGTGAATGATTGATTTGTTGGTGGCCATTAGCCTGCTACCATGCATTGCCTGCCGTGTTTCTGTCTGTGTGCCCCAGGGCACCTATAGCTACACATGTAGCTTATCATCCCCATGTATGAATGAGGACTGAGCTATATAAATCTTATCCACAAGCTGGCTATAATTGTTTGAGGATCAGCACATACCTAGGATATCACCCACTGAAGTGGACTCTCCCATCAGCATAATTTTTGATTTCTAACTACAAATTAGCCAATCTTGCAGCAAATGCTAAGAAAAAAACTAAACTTTTTGTAATCTAGGTGTGTGGTTTTTGAGTGGTGTTGTCTTACTCGTGTCAAGCTTGTGCTGAGTTTCTTGCTTTTCCTGACTGACTTGCTGGATATTTCTGGTTAGGTCTACTCCTTGGAGTTTTGCTGCCTGTTGAGCTATTTTCCTCTCCACCTCTTTAAGATCCATCTAAAAACAATTGGCAAATTCAAAAAGAAAGCATGAGGGCAAAAAAAGAAAATAGATTCACATTAAATGACAGGTCAAAGTACATGGGACAAAAAAAATTTAAACTTGATCTTGACCCTTCTTTTATTTCTTTGTTGCTTGATTTTATAAGCAGTGCATAGAGAAAAAAAATCATTGTGAAAATGTACAGCCTTAAATATCATAAGTGAAAAAATTTAAATGAGGTTCAACTGTGAATATCCTGCCCTCATAAGAAATGGAAGTTTTTAGGTGAGTACCGGCTGTCTATCAAAAACAGTGGCACAGATCGGACAGCGAACACAGGTGGTCAGAACATGCAGACAGGAATAAAGTACCAGGTATCTGTCCATAAGAGATATGTCCTGAAGACAGGCCTTGGCTGTTTCCTCCTCAGATGTCAATGTTCCCAACAGAGTCTCCTGCTCCTCCACATCACCTTTGAGCCTCTCAATTTCTCTGTTCACAGACTGCAGACGGTTTCTCAAGTCTGGCAGCTCATTTTCTTGTAACTGTACAATAGACTGTCTGGAAGATATTAAAAATTAAATTATAAATGCATTTAAAGCAGAAAACCGGGTGTATTATAATCATAGAAAAACTTATCTATCTTTTTAAATGTCATGTGATTATGCTTGGACCATTTTCTCTCAGGCCTATTGAACTAAATTCACATTTTAGGAAAGACACTTGTACGAATGGAGGATTTGCTCCCAAGGAAGTTCTGGGAAATGAAAGCAGCAGCCTCTTTTGTACAACAGTGTTTTGCATTTTGAATTAGACAAAGCAGAAAACAAGAACGCTTGATTACCTCGACTCGAATCGACCGGTAGAGGTTAATATAAACCACTTCGCACTCATCATGAGGCAAAACGGTTCAAAAGGGCATAATCATCATACTCTGAAACTGAAATTTTCCACTGTGGTTATCTCGTCCAGTGTGCTGAAGATGTAAATTAGGTTAACTATCGGTTAAATCACTTCTTGTGACAATTTGCTTTCAATTTTCAGTGGTTCCCATGGACGAATGAGTGAAATGAGGGCAAAGGGCAACTTTCTTGTTGTTGGAAAGCAGCACCAGCTATAGCTCGCCTTCTGCAAACCCATCAATCCCAGTTAATAGATATTCTTCTGCTTAGTTTATTACGATTGCCCCCAATTTAAAATGAAAAACATTTCGGATAATTAAGCATCCTCTTTAAGCATGAAAGATCATGTCATGTTAGTTAAAGGAAAATGACAAGTTTGACTGAATAAATAAGAGTAATGTAATTTGATTAAAACTAAGCAATCTGCATGAAGCCACAGGATTTGAGAAAATGACAGAAGCTCATGTTATCAACTAAATTCACATGATAATTTTACTTTATATCCATGTTTCTCAAATCAACTGTTAAAATGTTAAGTCATACAACCTTTTTTAAGTAAATATAAAAACATTGGCTACGGGATCATTGCTAAACTTTGACTGTCTGCTCATCTCAATACCAGATGAAATGAAGAAATCTAGAGGTCAAACCCAGATCATACAACAATTCAGCTCCATCTAGTGGAACAAGATCTCTGAAAAAAACAAACAGTAGAAAGATGAGAAAATACCCTAATCATGGTTCACATTATTGGACTTATGTAGACTATTTGAAAGAATTTTTAATAATGTCTTTATTTTGACTTGTGTTGCCTGTAGTAAGTGGGGCGGTATCACCATTAATTTAATTAAAATTACTGCTTTAATTTTTTGGGGGGAGGCGGGGGGGCTTAGTCTCAAAGAAAAACATCTCCAAAGCATAATCCTGCCATCACCATGTCTCACTGTGGGGATAATATGTTCAGGGTGAAGTGCAGTTTTAGTGTTTTGCATTTAGACCAAAAAGATTAACTTTAGTCCAGACATTTGCCGTGTCCTCTGACATCATATTTGGGACACATTGCAAACTGGACCTAGTCATGTTTTCTTTTAACAAAACTTAGTTGTTCTATGGACAGTCTCATGTTCTTCCAAGTGTCCAACATTCTCAAAACAGCTGTATTTATACTAAGAATTAATTACACTAGGGTGGTCTCCCTTTACAAACTATGCAACTTCTAAGGCAGTTGGTTGCACTGGGTTTTACTCGGGGGTTTTAGAGTGCAAAGGTTTGAATTCAAAAGAACACACTTTTCAGATATTTATCAGTAAAACAACTTAAATATTAGCAATTATTTGAAACTGATCTCACATTTAAGAAATACCACCAAATCTAAATCAATAGATTCAAACAAGTTAAAGTTGTTGAGTACTGTGTATGATGATGTGTGATCCGAACTGATGTGAAATTTCCTCAAGGGTCCACTCAGCATATTTTAGTCTTCCCCAACCCGAGAGGAAGGGAATATAAATACCTGATGGGTTTGAGAGTCATCATCTCATCTCTTTTCCTTTCCTTCCTTTTCAGGTCCTGCTCTGTGTTTTTCAGTTTGTCTGGCACCAGACGTAGCTTCGACTGCATGTCGCTGATAACTTCCTGCAGATCAGACTCCGAAGGAAAGGTTCGTTGGCACACAGGACAGCAGGGCTCCCTCTCTTCCGTGAGCTGACTGATGAACTGGGTGTATACCGCTGTAGCTCCTGCCAGCATAGCTGTAACAACACAAGTTGATAAGAACACAAATCAATCATTATTAATAGTAGGAGTATTAAATGTATACGCATTCATCCAAAATGATCTAAAATAAACTTAGTCTTTCTTCATTTAATCTTAAGTTTACACTAAAAACAACAGATGTCACAGAAAGTCTGTTGTTTCTTTTCCTTCATTTACCTCTTTGTTTGGATATCTTCTCCAAGTCCTCTTGCAGTTTTCCAAGGTCCTGTTCCAGCTCTTGACTTCCACACACATTGAAGAACTTCTCTTGGTCATTGGCTAGCTGCTGCTCCTTCTTTCGCAGCTCAGCAGCAATATGGCTTTTATTCTGCTCACTTGAAGCCAAATCCTTACTAAGATTTAAGAAAACAATGCTTATTTCAATAAAACAGTGCTTATTTCCATAAAAAGACACAATATATGGCATCTTTATTTAAAATGTATAGTTATTCTTATATAGTTATAAATTTGTTTCACTAACTTGAGTTTTGCAAGTTTGTCCCTGGTGCCATTGATTTCTTTGGATTTGGAATAAATCCAGTCTTCAAGCTCTCTCTTGTTGGGAAAATGGCCCAGGAGGGACACAAGATCCTCCCCATGACGAGACTTTATCTTCCGAACCTGGTCTTCTTTCTCTGTCTGGAAGAACAACACAAGACAGACATAAGGAAAGCCAGCAGAGAAAAGAATATTAAAAACAAAAAGAAGACTATAGGCAGAGAGAAGAAATAACAAATCAAGGTTAGATTTAAAGGTTTTTCCAGAATTAACTTTAAAGATCAAGATGATGACATAAGAAAAGCAGTGCAGTAAAGTAATCTTCTATAAAAGTTTCACAGCGTTCTGAGATGATACCTTATCTTTTTTCAACATGTCCATCTGCGTGCGGGCAGTTGTGTGTGTGTTGAGGATTTGCATTTCTTGGTCGAGTTGTCTCTGGGTTCTGTCAAGCTCAGTCTTTTCTCTCTGGAGCTCCTCAATCTCAGCCTTCAGCTCTTCTATATTGGAGCTCTGTGCTGCACTTTGCAACTCACGCTCCTGGAAAAGCAACACACACGTAAACACAAACAGCATTATGCGGAAAACATATAAATACTGAAATAAATGTTTTTTTAAAATGAAAATCACAGCGACTGTGAGGGTTTTAGTAAAAGTAATTTAAATGAGTCATGGACGATGCGATCACTGTTGGACACCTATAAAGTACGAGAGAAAAAAACTTAAGTGAGATCAAAATAGATGTGGTCTGGCATACTACAGGTGACCAGTGGAGACACAAACGTTTCCTGAATTAAACAGAAGGAATGCCAATGTAACACAAATTTCTTAATTTAGTTAAGAAAAGTCTGATGTCTTAACAACAACAACAACATAGTCACCCGAAGCCAAAACACATATGATTCATACAGATCTGAAAATGGATAATGACTCATTATATTTCCATAATATTGTTAATATCACTGAATTCGCTACTTGGGCTACCTAAAAACTACTGGTTTTGTGCAACAATGGTAATGTCTGTATTTTCAAGTGAATGTCCACAATGGGACAGTGGGATCTAATAAGAAACAACTACATAAAATACATGTAAAGACACAGTTCATTACAAACTACTGCACTAAGAGCTTCCTCTAGTTATGGGATCACCTATGACACTGAAAAATGCCAGTCTATTTTCTCACCACTTTAGCCAATTCATTTTCCAGATCTTGCAGGCGAGTTGATGAACCCTCGAGTCTCTGCAGGTCTGCCCGTATGCTTCTCAGCTCTTGCTGCTTCTTGCCCTGCATGTCTCTCTTCAGCGCCACTGTGCTGTCCAGGCCAGTCTTCTTATCCCTCATTTCATCAATAGACTGTTGCTTCTGTTGCTCCTTTTCTTGCAGATCAGCCTAAAAGAACAACACAATCTGGAAATAAGTCTTATAAATACGAACACCATACTTATCAATGACTTTTCAGTCTGAAGTTTGAATTCTAAAACCAACTTGGTAACATTTGGATAAAGACCCAGAAAGTGAACTTCTGACTTATAAAGAAGAGGAAAAAGAAAGGAAAGATCATACATACAGTCACAATTACTGAAGAAAAATAGAGAAAGGGTCATTTCAAGCATAATTTTAGACCTACCATACAAAATTTAAGGCCAAAATTGTCATATTTAAAAGACTTTTTAATATACTGCATGCAGATTTGTAAATATAAAACTTTTAATACTTTTTGAGATTCTACGTGAACACAGAGCATTTCTTACCACAATCTGACTAAGTGTGTCTTTTTCCTGCTCCAGTCTCTGCGAGACATGGCGATGGAAGCTCTCAAGCTGCAGAGAGGTGAATGGTGGTCTGTCGTATCCCTCCATCTCCAGGAAGGATGATAAAGAGCGAACCTGAGACAGAGGGGACAGGAAACATTGTTGAGATTTTACTACACATGGATGAAATGAAAGGAAGTTCATTTACTCTCTCACTGAAACTATTTAGGAATTCTTTTTTTTCCCCCATCATCTCACCTGAGAATCGCGACTTTTTATGCACTGGGTGTGGCGATCAGCTTCCAGCTGCAAACGCCCTGAGGAGCAAATAAGGTGTTTCATAAATAAATCTTTTTCTAAAACATTTAATCTCATCTTTTCTGGAAGAATAAGCCTTCAGGACAACAAAAGACCCATTCCAACGTGTTCTGATTTTAATATTATGCCAGTTCAGTAAAGAAAAACACATGTGCTGTAAAAGCAAATTGAATATCTGTCCTTGTTTTTAACTTTATAATTTCAATCTCTTTTCCTTGAATTTTGAAATAATAAATGATAAAACAATTTCACAAAATAACTTTAAGGGTAAAGATAATTTGAGATTTTATTCACTAAATTATACTTGTTACCAAATTAAATATCTCATAAATGCTTTCATTAATGTTTTGCTTTTTTCAGAAAATTTTGTGTCTCATTTCCGTCACCAGTCAATACATGAAACATCTACCGAATCATTAAAAAGAAATCAGTTACTTAATGATTTAACTGAACATCTTTTGTACCTTGCTCAACCAAGAGATCAGCCTTGACTCTGTTGAGTCTCTGATATTCTCTACCAGCTCGCTCCAGCTCCTTCTGGCAGTCTGTCAGCCTCCGCTCTTTCTCCCTCACAGTTCTCTGGTGGTTCTGGTAAGTGTCCTGCAGCTCCTCATTTGAACCCTCAAAGACCTGCAACACACACGTTTCACTGGCTCAGAGTGGCTACAAGTTTAAGCAGGTCTTAAATTTTCATTTATGCCTTGAATTCAAATAAAAATCACGTGTTAACATAAATTAAATACAACGGTATTACCTGTTCCATCGTTTCTTCCAGCTCTCTATTATCTTCTTCCATCTGTTTTTTCCTGCTGTCTAAGGCCTTTATGTCATTGTCCAATTTCATCACTTTCCCAAACTTACTGTCAATATCCATTAGTTGATTCTGAAAATGTTTAGGAAACTTCAGTAACAGGGATTGCCAATTTAAGTGAAACAGCTCAGTTTAGTTACACACCTAGCACATAAATATTAATTGAAGGAGGTAATCATACATCATTAACTCACCTCAAGTGGCTCAATCTGGCTCTCTATCTGCTGAATGGTGTTTTTGGAAGCAGCCAGCTGCGCCTCCTTGGATTCTAGAGTCTCTTTAATCTGCTGAGCTTTCTCCTTGTTCTGCTTCAGGTACCGCAGCTCCACCTGACATTCTCGGACGGTCTGACTTTGTTTGAGGCGTAGTTGACGCATTGTCTCCAGAGCTTTGATATACCTGAAAAAAAAAAAGAAACGTAGAAAAAGATGAGCTATTTTGGCACTGTATCCACATCATATTATAATTTCCATAAAAGTGGGAGTTGAATTTAGATTACTCCAAGGTGAGGTTATACTTTGCAATTAAAAAAAAAACAAGAAAAAATGTTCTGGATTTACTTCGTTGCAGCAAAGATGGAGTCAAACTTGTCTTTGAGTGCTTTCCCTTCACTAAGTGGCCAGTTTGACTCTTCTTGGTGACAGAAGATGACATGATTCAGAACAGGTTTCGATACACCCAGTGCAGAAATCATCTCCCGATCAAGCTCTCCACACTTGGAAGACAAGCTCACGTTTTTCCCATCTCTGCAAAAACCACAGAAGGAGCCAAATATGGAGACATCTCATATATCCTTTATATCAAATCTCAAATATTTATGTTACACTTTTAACATTTAAAAAAATAGTAAAAGTGACTTACTTTTGTCTGCTTATAACCTGCTCTAAGCTTTTAAATGTGTAGTTTTTTGCCTTCTGAGTACACGACATGGAGCGTTGGATGGCGACTTTCTCTCCATTGACGTCTGAGAACAAAAGTTTAATCTGAGCCCTCACATCGGTCTCATGGGCATCCTGTAAATGAATAGGATCACTGACTATTGTTTATCTGAAAATAGCCAAGGTTTTAGACTTGAAAAAAACACAAGTAGTAGTATATATTAATCTATCATTAATAATTATTAACAATAAAATGTATTTAATATATTAATTAAGCAGTAGTATATTAAAAGTATACTGAAAGTATTATATAATGCATTGGAGCTATCCACCATTTTCTTGGCGGACCCAGTTCCCATAATCCATTGTGCTGAAATTGGTTTCGCTCTTCCGGCTACATTAACAATAATGATAAGCAAGTACTGTTTTAAAAGGTAATACTGCCTCAGAAAAAACTTTAAAGTAACATTTTCATTACTCAAACAATGACCAAATCTCAAAGATGGATACACGGGTTGCATTTTAATAAAAAGAAGACAGAACAGATAGATTATTGCCCCATCGACGACTCTAACAGAATGGCTAGATGACAGTTCAGGGCTCCAGTTGTTTAGCTCCGTTCACCGTGATCAGGATTCAGGATGTTAAAAATGTTGGTTTCTTTTGGGTCTATTGTTGCTGCTGCGTTCCAGCTTCCTTTTCTGTTTCACTGAAATCTTTTTAAACATCATTTATTTTCATTAGCTAGTCAAAGTGACAGCTAGTTACAGCCTTCCCTGATGCCTGCAGCAGCTCGATATTTACTTTGGCAAGCTGCCAAAAAGTCTGTGTTTCTGGCAGGGATTCAATGTAAATAGGATCCTGCCGCAGAGTATTTATGGTTTTATAGTCAATGTCTTTCTTTCTATTAAGCTGTTGGTCCTTGTTCATTTAATTTAATTCACTTTACTTCACTGCACCATACTTCTCTCCACACGGTTCGCATGCTGTCTCCGACAGCCGCTTTCTCAAAATCACACAACACATTACACTTTTAAGTCCGCCCTATGGTCATCAAAATACGGTAAGAAATAAAAGATACTTCATGAACTAACCTTCACTAATAATCAGAGTACTTACAGGCTCTTTGTGTTGCAATGCTGCAGGTGGAAGCAGGTGTCATGCTAACTAGTTAGCCTTCGCCTCTAATTTGCTGGTATGGTTCGTAGCTCAGATATAATTCTCAATATGGATGCAGTTCTGTCGGTTTATGATCAACAAAATAATAATAGCAGAAGAAGATCCTCTTTGTGGGTGTTTTAACTTCAGAGCTGCGACTCATGTTTGTGAAATCACCTCATCTCTCTGCATCATCATGCGAGTGACTTTACAGCACAGGTCGTCCCAGAAGACATTTCCTTGGATATATCGAATTAAATCACCCTTCTAAAATGTGCGTTTTTCCATTCATTTAGCAAAGACCGGAAGTGATGACCCAAGCGGGGGAGAAAAAAAGGTGGCAGCCTCCAGTGTTTTGCTCGGAAAGTGGTGGATAAACCTATTCGCATAATCTTTTTTAACTGGATTACAAACTAATTTTAAGACAGATGTATTTGCACGAGTATATATCAGTTGTGTTTCACAACACTGCTATCAAAAGCATCCCAAACTTAGATATGTACATTGAGTTAAATATGTTTAAAGAACTAACCTTTGGATCATGAACAAAAGCACCTCCTTTTGATCCAGGGGGAAGTTCTCCTGATGTTGCATACTTCAGGCATTCAATAATAGTCTGAAAAATATAGAATGTATTATACAAGAATGAATACATGCTACAATATTTTCTTTTTATTGTGAAATGCTTTATATA
>JBAMHX010000017.1:14039835-14057796 GCA_037177515.1 Pseudomugil tenellus | reverse complement strand
TATATATATATTTCTATTAATTATGATAACAGAAAAAATACATTCAATACAAAAATTTAAAGGATTATACAAATTCTGGATGCTTTGACATAATATATTTCTTCCATTTATACCAAATCTGGTCAAATTTAACAGACTATATCTACAAACGAATGTAATTCTTTCCATTACAAACAAATCATATACAATCTGGTGCCAGTCATCTAAAGTAGGAGCATTTATGCCTAACCTTTTCTTTGCAACACCTTTTTAGGGCAGCCAAACTTAAAATACCAAACAAACCTCTTATCTCACTGTCTGTGTCTATTGAATGTAAAGGTCCAAAGAAAAGTTCCTCCCATTTAAAAGGGATTTGCATGTTGACCATGACTTCCAATTCAGAATGGATTATTATCCAAAAATTATTGATCAAACTGCATAACCAAAACAGGTGGTAATGTCTTACACCTTGGGACCCACAGTTTCTCCAACAGCTGTCTGAGCCTGAGTAATCTTTCCTTCTTTTTAGGGGTAATAAAATATCTACAGAAATCCAGCCAAAACATCTCCATATATTGGAACTAGATATGTTCCACTGAAACGCACATTGTTGAAACCAAGTATTATTAGAGATTACCACATTTGTTTCTCTGTCCCATTTTTGTTGAATGTAAATTCTATTACATTTCTAACAAGCCTAACCCTTCCTGATTTTTTAGTAATTTTTATCATTTTTTCTTGTTCAAGGCAATCAGTCCCCCTCAGTGTACAGGTGTTGACAGTCCATCTGAAGCTTTATTACAGACAGCACTCCCAGATTGCCTGTGATGACCAGAAGAGTGACAGCAGCACTGATGAAAGTCTAGCTTGCACAGCAGTGGATGGAAACAGCTGTATTCATGTTTGTCTTGGACATGTTTTGATCTAGGAGCCCAGCTGGGTTTGAAACCCTGTGAATCAATTCTGAGCAAAAAGGAAACAATAAGTATTAAGGGCAGAGTAGATTAAAATTGACAAGCTCACTTGTTTTAACTATCAAAACAAAAAAACTCAAATTAAACTGATAAATTTGTCAAATGAGTACATTTATTTGCACAATGGAGCAAGAATATTAATATTAATTAGCTCAAAATTGCATATGCATTTCTTTATATTTAAAACCCTTTCACAACCTTAGAAAAAAAAAACCTTATTTGTATTTAAACATATTTCATGTTTCTTTGAATTAACAGCAAAAAAAGAAAAAAACAAATGTAATTAATTCAGCAAACATACAAAAGTCCATCCTTACAACTAAAATCTCTAAATGTAAATACATCTGTAGGCAATGAGGCAAGTTAGAAGACTTTGATCATGAACAACAAATTGATCTGTTTCTAATTAAATGTATCTGGTGTAATCTGCTTATCTGCATCATGACCGCAAATGTAAAAATAATCAAGGTATAAAAAAAATAGTTATTTTTCAGATAAAGACACATGAAGACTGGTGATCAAATGAGTCAAACAACTGGAGCAGTAATTAGGATGTACATAGCACTCCCAAACAAAGCCACTGTGATCAGTCTTCTGAAAATACACTACAAACATGCACCAACTGGCACAAACTAGTTTTGAACGGCACACTGGCAAGTGCTTCAGAATTGCCACAGGAGTTAACACTGGAAACTGAGTTTATGTGACAGCTGTGACAGCGCACCCTGCATGTCAAAACAAGCAAAAATACATTGCTTTCTCCGTTAAATTGCAAAATAAAGTAGATGTTGAAGAAAATGATTAAAACAAGACAAAGAAAAACTAAACAAAACAACAACAAAAAAGCTGATATGATTAGAGCGCCAGCTTCCCACAGCTCTTGTGAAGGAAGGTGCAGTTTGTAGAGAAGTCGAGTGGTAAAAATAAAGAGATGGATAAATAAAGAAGGTTTTGGAGAGATGCAATTTACGGATAGCCCCTTGAATTTGACAGGATGTATAAATACTTGCTGACAAGCCAACTCTGGGCCAGTGTAGGTGTTTGGCAGAGGAAGGCTTTTCTTGCTTATAATGATCCAAAAGCATGCTGCAGAAATCACAATCTGCCTAAATGTTTCACCTGACTTGCATTTAAACGATCCGTTTTATTTAATGTAATCAAGCAACTGAAAAATGTCAATATATCAATATTATTAAATATGATGTATTTTAACATATTACTATATTTAATATGATATATTATTAAATATTACTATAGAAGTTTTTAAATTAAGGCTCCATTATGTAAAAACACTACATTTTATGATCAGTATCAGCTAATTTAATACCAGGCATTAAATGTTGTTATTCAACTCAAAAAACATGTTTTAGGATGCACTACGTCTAAAAGTAATGAAATCATCACACACAACTACCTGAAATTAGTCAACAGAGCTGCCTGTGGGGTTAGAACACCGATGCTGAAAAAATCTGGCATGGAAAAAGCTACATTTTAACTTGAAATACAAGCTTATCACATCTGGATGTGAGTTTTTTCTTCATAATTCTATTTTAATCTTCCAGCACATTTTTTTCAGTCTTTTTTCAATAAACATAATTCTAAAAAAAACAAAAAACTGGATTCAGTTGATGAAAAGGTGAAATGTTGTGTTGCTGATGATGGAGAGGTTTGACACTAACCCAGAAACTGAAGGACATCATGGACCATTTTTACTGATTGTTTGCACACATGTGCACTAATAGTGTACAATACCTTCATGTAAATCAGTGATTGTGACTGATCTTATGAACAACCGGGTTTTAGGTGATTGTGACTGATTTTATGAACAACCAGTACCACACTGTGAAGGGTGGTAGAGTGCTTCATACATCCCCAGAGCATGTAGAGAAGATAAAAGGTCAGTAGACGTTAACCGGATTGTATGTAGTGCTGAGGGGCTCAAGTTGAAGCTACTTACTAAAGTTCACCTCACTTAACTTCCAGTTCTTTCATCAGACCAGGTTAATAGATGCCAGATTCTATCTGCCTGTCTTTGCATCATCAAATGCCTTTTAGAAAAACAAACTTACAAACTTAAAATAACTATTTTATCACTTTTCTGAGCAAATTATCCACCTAAAACGTGTTAGGGCGCCCTGACACTTGCACGATTCTATGGCACGCACTGGCATGTGCCAGTGCACAAACTAGTCGTGAACTGCCGTGAATAGTGCGTAAACCTGACGTGACTGCGTGCCATGTTGGGACGAGAATTTTGAAATGTTCAAAATTTTGGTCACGCCACTGGGTCGTGAAGTATGTGCCAACTGTACTTGAACATGTCATGAAGTCATCGGAATCATGCGGGAGGATGCGTGCCAGTGCGCGCCAGATAAAGGCATCTTTTCTTCTATGCAATGACTGTGTCTCTGGCGTTCAGCATGTTCTTTTTTCCACTGACCTGGGGTTGGGGATGCCACCTTTTTATATGGGATGCTCAAGTCTGAACAACACCGTCCGAAATGCGCAAACTCTTCGTGCCACTATGCGCAACCTATGCGTGAATTCATCGTGCCAGTTTGTGTCAATGTGGACACTTACGGGCATGCATTCGTGAACTATTCATGAACTCGTTGTGAACTATGTGTGAACTAGACGTGAATAGTGCGGTAGCCTCCTGTTTCGTGCCCCAAAATGCCATGACTTGCCACGACAAAATTGTGGCGAAAAGTCGTGCAAGTGTCATCTTACCCTTACTGTTACACAGGAGTGAAACAACTTAAATATTGATCAACGGTGTCCCCACTTTCATTGTACTCTGCATATTCTGTTATGAATCTAAAATTTTTCTGAGGCTTAGTAAACTACGTCTCATAAAACCCTTTATGATGATGTACTGAAATGAAAGATTTCCTACATTAGATGCCACAGAACACATTGATTCACTTTCTCTTTCTCACTCAGAGATCCTTCAAGCTGCACATGACACAATTTAAGTAAATTCTACATTAGACTATCATGCAGAAAACTAATCTTTTGAAAGGTTATTCTTAATCACTAAGCCATGTCCGATTAGATATTCTGCAAAATAGCTATCCTTGGTTTTTCTTTTCTTTTTGCAGCGCTCACTGCTTGTTACCCCTTTGGGCTGTTCTTTCCCAGAAACTCTTGGCGACAACAGATTTCATATAGGCCTGTTATAGTTTACCAGAGGCCACAATGCGAGATCCTCTTTTGAACTTACCATATTAAGCCTGTCAAGCACTGAAAGCTTCAAGAGAAAAAGGTTTTAAGATGCTATGCTCGTTATTGTCTGTTTGATTCATTGTTTTACACCACGCCAAACCCGTTTGCCTCATTAGCACAGTTGTAGAGCAAGAAATTAATACTAAATCTAAACTTACAGTTGACAGAGGTCAAACATCTTACTACTTGCAAACAGTTCTATCACAGATTATAAGAACTTGGATTTAAAACTGTGTCCTTTTAAGTTGAGCTGCAAAGCCTTGCCAATAAAAATGATGGAACATTGCGGAAAGCCATACATTACATGCCATGTAATTTTTAATCTCCGAACAGATGCTGGTTTCCTGCCACGTTCACTCAACAATACCAAGACAGATCCTTGCTTTCTCTGCCTAATCCGTTGAACTTTACCACCATATGGCATGCCCCAGGACATCCCTGAGACAGTCTGACCCTGCACATAGCAATTTGAACATTAGAAGTCAGAGTGGACTGAACCACACAGCTAATTCTTTTGTTTCATTGCTTTGATACAAAAATACACGTGAGACTTGTTTACTGCACACTACTTAAAACTGCCTCCACAGCCCAACATACAGGGCATTCTTCGTAATCTGCCACTTGAATGACAACTGTCACCATAAAAAAAGAAAATGATAACAGCTATCTACCAATAGTCAATGTATTTCTTATTTCCTCTACAGTATTTGGAAAATCAGGCTTTAGAATTATGTGGTGGAATTACGCTCAACTGTGGCACCTATGCCTCAACTTGATCATGTTGAATGATCAAGTTGAGGAATCAAAGTGTGCAGGACTTGCTGCAGGAATAATGTTGAAAACAGATGTTATATGTGCAGATTGTGTTGCTGATCACCTAATATGGACTTCAGGATAAAAACTGGCAGGCTCACACAGATGAGCCTTGATAAGCTCATCAAGCTGTTTTACACAACTGCAGATTAAAGCACAGTTTCCCTGTAATGAGAAGAGACAGAAGAATGTACTACATAGGATGCTGTTATATGATGCAATACTCCCATGATACAAAACCAATGACACAGTCAGAAACAATGAGACAATTTTAAGAATAAATTTGTTGCTGAATTTTATTGCCAAAAATACCAATAAAAAGCAGAAATTCGAACATTTTTTATGCCGCACACATAGTTTGTCTCAGAATGTCGGGGCAGGGTATTCACTTGTTGCTCTGGACATGCAAACTGGATACCTCAGTTTGCTAAGTATATAGATCTAGTGAAAAACAGAGAATGGGAATCAAAGTGAAAGCAGGAGGGATGCAGGTAATGATG
Organism: Pseudomugil tenellus; assembly: GCA_037177515.1. Lineage (NCBI taxonomy): Eukaryota > Metazoa > Chordata > Actinopteri > Atheriniformes > Pseudomugilidae > Pseudomugil > Pseudomugil tenellus. The sequence continues at coordinate 14,052,305 of JBAMHX010000017.1, read as the reverse complement.
TCTAACCAGCAGAAGGATGTTACGAATGAGTACAGTGGTGTTGATGACAACCATGAATGGCAATGGTTAGCTGAAGACAAGTGATGTCTATAGAACGCTAACAGCACAGGTGGAATGAACCAGGTTAACTAACAAACAGGAAATAGGAAGCTACACAGAATTAATAGCTGTGTCTCATTTCAGGACAAATCAGGAATTGGGATGCAGCTAATGAGGGAGGACAGCTCCAAAATAAAACAGGGAACCAGAACTTAAGAGGAAAGGAATTGCAAACGCCACTACAGAACACCAAATCCATGACAAGATACGCAAGCAGAAGTCCTCATTTCAAACATTTTTATGGGTCTGTTTTCTGTGTTTTACTTTGCTTTCACTCACAGTTTGGTTAAGATGAGACTTTTGCTCTGAGTTCGAAAAACACTCGGTCTGTGCAATCTAACTGGATTTGCAATTTTTCTCCTATCCAAATAAATGACTCTCCAGCCCTTCTACAGTAGCTTGTGTTGTCAGCGTGCCTGAGGCAATCCTTGCCACTCTGACAAGCACACAGGCTTCTCTGACAGACAGATGTGACAGCAGAACAACTTAACATGCTTTAGTCAATGAAGAACAAGCTTTTCACTTTGCACTCCACCACCATGGATTTTAAATACAATATATACTGTGTGTCATCCACGTAATGAGCAGACGTGAGGTTGTGTATATTTCACATGTTTCTTTGATACTGCCTTGTTGTAGTTTATGAAGGCCATATTAAGTGAGTGATGTTTTTGCAAGTTTCTTTTTGATTTTATGTTTCAATGTTGTGCTTTGGACCCAGAGCCAGTTTATTAAAGGACCACAGGGAGCACATTACATGAATGAGCGTCCTCACAAAGATAGAAATAGGAAAAAGTGTTCAGAGCAACATGCTTAGAGATTAACGTTTTGCATGACTGGTGCTCCACTTCTTTATTAACCTACTTTAACAAATTAAACTGCTGACAGATGGCCCAAATAACAGCTGCTGAGTGATTTTATCTATAAACGAAAAGGGGAGATAGAGCACCAAAATGAAATAAGTCTACCTAACCACGTGAAACTTGAAACTATTATGTCATGTTTCTTACTAATGATTTGAACTGAACTGTATTCTTTCAATTATGTAAATGAACTCTAGCAGGCAGAATACCTCAAACACAAGAACATCTTTTAAATTATTGGGTTAATTACAGAAAAGAAATTAATGTATGAAAAAATGAATTTTATTTTCTAGTTTCTGGTCCATTAATCTGTGCGGTGCTGCAACTTGGCCTTACACCCCTCCTGACAATAGTTATCCATTACATCAGCACTAATACAAACATATAGCTTATGTGTATTTGTGTGTGTGTTTGTGCTGTCTGTCTTCAATATTGAAATGAATTACAAAACCAAAAATGCCTCTTTGATCCATACCCAGCAGATTTGGACCCCCTACAATCTTGAATATTTGCAATTTCCATAGAGGCTTGACTGCTTGAATCCCTGCTTGTGGTAATATTCTAAAATTGATGTGGATTTAAGCAAAATCCTTGAAAATTAAAGCAATGCCCTCACCCTTCCAAAGAGATCAGTGGTGACCAAACAGTCACTGTGAGAAACCTTTGCAGGCAGGTTGTGGGATATTTTCTCCAGTTCATTTCCTGCCAGAAAAAATAGGAATAAGTCACATAATGAACTTCCTGATGGGAAGTTCAGTGTTATGAAAAGTTAGTAAATTTACAGTTTTTATTTAATTTATACCAGCAGTTGTTTTCCCGTTACATAAAAAAGAAAAACAGACATTTACTTAAATATTGGTTTTACAAATTCAAAGCCAAGCCAAGCCAACTTTATTTATAAAGCACTTTCTCACAACAAATGCTGACCAAAGTGCTGACACATAAAATGACTAAAAACATTAAACATTAAGCAATAAAACAATACAATTTAATAAAAAAAATATATATAAACAATAAAACCAATAAACAATGCAGTAAGAACAATACCAGCAATAAAAGCAATAAAATAACGGGTGAAACTCCAGTGAATAAAGGTGGGTCTTAAGAAGAGATTTAAAACTCCATATTGAGTAATTTGCTGCTGAACTGGTCTGAGACACCATACAGACAGTCCAGGACTTCTCTCCTGAAGCACATTTGGATAAATCCTGCCTAATGGCTGCAGAAAAAGCCTCAACGAAAGAATGAGCCAGCTGTTACACTCTCAGCCTTGTGAGACCAATCAGGGCAGACTGGCCTTTAGAGGAGGCGTGGCTTAAAAGAACCAAAAGGTTAAAGAGTATTTCAGGCAGATGGTAACAGAGGTGATGTAGCAATGGATAGCATGAGAAAATATAGCTCATTATCACACTAAAGCTTGTCAACTTTAACAAACAGACCCCCGATATGACAGTATAAACCTGTAATTACACATGATGTGAGCTCTTTAATGTTGACAAGTAAGTTTGTCTCACTGTGATCACTTTTTTTAAATCAATTCTCTAAAATTCTTATTTTATTATGTATTTTCTACTTAATTTCCCTCTTTTTGTTACGTTTGTTTTTTAGAGCAGCAATAAATTACATTGCATGGCTGGTTGTGTGTATGTGTGTGTGTGCGTGAGTGAATGAGAGAGTGAATGAGCGAGTGTGTTTGTATGTGACGTGGTCTTGGTTTGAACTTTGTCAGCTGCACGCACACCCCAGCTCAGTGCTACAGGGAAATGTGGGCGTTATGTCTGCCAGGCCTCTTACACTTGGCTTGTCTACATGCATTACTCACACATATACACACACTCACAAACACAAATACATGTGTATACTTTTGCAAACGCACACATGCACTTACAGACATGCAAAGTCATACATGCACACATGCATCACTAAAACCACACACACACACACACGCACGCACACACACACACACACACACACACACACACAGAAGCAGAGTCCATTGAGGATTTCCACTCACTAAATTGTTAATATTCAAACTGGTCTAAACTGCCAGGCAACCAGTGACATGCTAGCTTAGCATTAGCTGCACAATTCACATTCACCTCACTATCTCTCTGTGGGTGGGTTTGTTTAAGTATGTGGCTACACAGCCCATCACTTCAGAGGGCACTAGATTGACTTGGATTAATTTAACTTGCTCACCCCAAACCAGGTTTCCATGGTAGAATTTTTTAATTAATATCATGAAGATTTTATTTTTGCCCCGATACGGGAGATATCTGAATACTATGTGACTCTTTGCATCCCCACAAGATGAGCGAATAAAGGCTACCAGTACATACAATCAGTAAGAATATCTGTCTCTCTCAGTTTACGGGTCACTCTCTGCTGAAATGACTCATTTAATTTAGACTTGATTTGTAGGTTGATATTAATGCTTCAGCCTGTCAGATTCCACGCCCGTCTAAAGATTTTTATCCAGCAGATGGCCTCATTGTGCCTCTTGTGCCTTCTGGCAACAATTTCAACTTGGGTTGTATTTGCACCTTCATGTTTTGCTCAGGTCGTGATTTTGCACCTTTATGACAGTGGTTTTTGATGCAAGTGACGTGCAAGTAAATAAGGGAACACCATCATTATTAGGAGCGTAAATAACGAAGCATTGCGCTTGTAGTATGGCCTATAATTGGGAGATGACTCACTGATATATGACTAACTCGATGGTTGATTTGAGACTGAGACTCACAACATTTAAGGTACTGAAAAAAACAACTTTTCCGTCTCTACATAGTTTTGGTCATTCAGGGGAGAGAAATCTGGGTCATAATGAGCTCATTAAAACGCGAAAAGGTTTAAACTCTTTAGAAAACAAACAATAAACCGTAACGCATAAATATGCGTGGCTTTACTCTTCCAACCTCCTTGCATGGAGCAATTGTGGCAGAGACCGTGGCGCACAGCAGCAAGCAGCAGCTGAGTGGAGAGAGAGGAGCGCGCGTGAAAACGCGCTGTGGGGAGATCAGTCATTCCTTTCACTCTCCGACGGCAAGTCAGATCGTAAGTCACATCACAGTGTAATACAGCTGAACAGTGGTCAACAAAGGATGGACTAAATATAAATTTGCTTGTATAAAGAGATTTTTTAAAGGAGAAAAAAAGACAGTGAAGACTCGCGCAACACCAGAGAAGGGGACACGGAAAGCGTGGCAGACTTTCATGGAAGAAAGCACAGAGATGGTGAGCTCTTTCTGCACTTGGTATCAGGACACCAGGTGGATGTAAGCTTGGATTTGGTAAATTGGGGCTAAATTCTTTTTTTTTTCTTCGACCAGTTGTTTTTAAACCAGTTCAAGACGTCTCAACGTTCCCAGAGTGTTCCACATCCAAGCAGCGGTGCGCACCCTGTCAATAAAAGAACGGGGATGAAAAAATAAACTGTGCCTCCGTTTCAAGGATGTGAAAACGAGGATCGGACTGCCAAAGATAATTTAGGTGGGTGGCCAGGACGACTTGAATGTTTCTGAAGGCGGCAGCAGTGGCTGTAATGCGTTAACACTAATGGACCCAAAACAAAACACGTGGATGTGGATTATAGCAACATATCAGCGTGGTTATCTAATGATTCTGTCATTCACATCCCTCTTTTCCCATCAAACGGATTGTTAAGGCATCCGAATGAGTTTTATTTGGCTTTCTTTCTTTTTGCTCAGCGCACAGGTGGAAACACTGGCTGTAAAGTGTGCCATTTGCTAAAACAGCTACATTCAAAGCAAAAATCTTCATTCTAGCAGCAGTGATGGACCCACATCAATAAAGGGACCAATATAATCACAGGGACACGCCTCAAAGATCATTAAACAAATCAGATAAACGCATCACAAAATCCATCAATAGAGGTTATTGATGAGGTGGTATATAAGGCTAATGATTGACCAAACCTCTTTTGACTTAAAAGCTCAGCAACATTTTGCTTTGGAAGCTCCGCTGAAGGCTTGGAAGTTGCAGCATGAAATGAGAGGGGAGAAAGTAAGAACTTTTCTTTAAAGGTCATTATTACTTTTGCATCAGACTATTTGATGAGGACAGTGTTGACTGGAAGAACAAATGCAAACAACAGCTGGAATATTCTTGTCCTCTGACAAACTAGAATGTCGACTGTCTGTGCTGGTGCTACAGGAATCTATGAGCTTAGCATTTTTGATACCGGAATCTCTGAAGAGAAATTTTTGAGATATTTATAGCAGCACTTGAACAAACATGGTGGTCATGAAGAGGGTCTTATGGATGATCCAGTCTTTGGGAGAGCTGGTGCCGAGACAGTTTACCTCTCCACCAGTGACTCTGTCTATCTAAAGCTCTCCGTTTCAGAGGCACAACTGCTACAGGCTGGGGATGTGATGGGGTGACTGTTGACAACCCCCCTCACCCACCCCCTTTCTCACTGTATTAGCACCATAAGATAAACAATGGATCAGAATTTCTCAACGGTACGAGATGGCAAGCAGCTTTCCTCAGAGAGGGACTCGTCTAAACGTGTTCTGACGGGATGCTTCCTCTCCCTGCTCATCTTCACCACGCTGCTAGGCAACACCCTCGTGTGTGCTGCCGTCACCAAGTTCCGGCACCTGAGGTCGAAGGTCACCAACTTTTTTGTCATCTCGCTGGCCATCTCGGACCTGCTAGTAGCTATTTTGGTCATGCCGTGGAAGGCAGCCACAGAGATTGTGGGGTTTTGGCCATTTGGAGCATTCTGCAACGTTTGGGTGGCTTTTGACATAATGTGTTCCACTGCCTCCATCTTGAACCTTTGTGTGATTAGCGTAGATCGTTACTGGGCCATCTCGAGCCCATTCCGCTATGAACGCAAGATGACCCCTAAAGTGGCATGTCTGATGATTAGTGTAGCATGGACCCTATCCATCCTTATCTCCTTCATCCCTGTTCAGCTTAACTGGCACAAAGCTCAGACCACCAGCTATGCTGAGCTAAATGGAACGTACCCCAGCGATATGCCACCTGACAACTGTGACTCCAGCCTTAACAGGACATATGCTATCTCATCTTCCCTCATCAGTTTCTACATCCCCGTGGCGATAATGATCGTAACCTACACTCGGATCTACCGCATTGCCCAAAAGCAAATTAGGAGAATATCTGCCCTGGAGCGGGCAGCAGAGAGTGCCAAAAACCGCCACAGCAGTATGGGGAATAGTTCAAACATAGAGAGTGAGAGCTCATTTAAAATGTCATTCAAACGAGAAACCAAAGTCTTAAAGACGCTGTCCGTCATCATGGGTGTGTTCGTATGCTGCTGGTTGCCCTTCTTTATCCTGAACTGCATGGTTCCGTTCTGTGAACCTAATTTGCCAGATGGCTCCACAGACTTCCCCTGTATCAGCTCCACCACTTTTGATGTGTTTGTGTGGTTTGGCTGGGCAAACTCCTCCCTTAACCCCATCATCTATGCCTTCAATGCTGACTTCCGCAAGGCCTTCTCAATCCTCCTGGGTTGCCACCGTCTCTGTCCGGGGAGCAACGCCATTGAGATAGTCAGCATAAACAACAACATGGGTGCCCATACCTCAAACCCCAACAGTCAGTATCAGCCCAAGAGCCACATCCCTAAGGAGGGGAACAATTCAGCCAACTATGTCATCCCTCACAGCATCTTGTGTCAGGAGGAGGAACTCCAGAAGAAAGATGGATACGGAGGGGAAACCGAGGTGGGAATGGTAAACAACACCCTAGAGAAACCCTCCCCAGCCATCTCGGGAAATTTAGACAGCGATACTGAAGTCACACTGGAAAAAATCAATCCTATAACACAGAACGGGCAGCATAAAACCATGTCATGTTGAGAAATTTCTGACTCAAAGATGGATCAGAGTACCATGAAGCATTTGTGCGAGGACACTTTTGCAGGAGACTAGAACAACAAAATTCATAGACATCGTCTCTAAGAACATGCCTGACAGGGAACCAGTGATGGGACCTACAGACTGTTGAACATCCACATGGAGAAAAAGAATGTTTTAAAGTAAAGGCACTTTATCCTGGATATAACTATCTGCAAAATACTTTCAGCATTTATTGATGAAATTGATACATTTGATGATAAATGTTGATAGTTTGTATAATAAATTAGAACACCGGTGCACATGTATTCATCTTTTCAATACTCACAAAGATGTATACATTTGCATGTGTATACTGTATAGTACTACTCTGGAGGAACTTAAACACAGTATATACAGTTGAGGAAAGTGTAGTATTAGTCAAATATCATGTAGGTAGGTGGCTTGTATGTGTTTCATGAAGGAGAGAACAATGTGGGTAAAATGACGCAGTGAAATTTGCTGAATTTCAGTACATTTGTAATGACGCCTGTATTGCAGTGGTGATCCATTCTATTTAAAATGACTTCAAAGTCAAATTGACAATGTCCGAGTCAAGATTAAATAGTTAAGTGAGGGAGATATGTGAGTTTGATTTTTTTTTTACCTCCCACCCCACTGTCATCCCGCAAGTGTTATTTGTTTAGAGGTCCAGATTATGTTTTTGTGAAAGAGAGAAAACCAGGGAAATAGAGAAAGTCACTGCTATGGTCTGCTTTCTGTTGCCGTATCACGTTTCTGATTGATCCACAGTCAACTGGGAGTTAACACACTGTCTCTGTTGAACTTTCCTTCATTTCTCTTCCTGGCTTCCTTATTTTTATTGGCTTCGTCTGTCTTACTGCCACTCATCTGCAAATCTCTCCAGTCTCCTGTCCACTCTGTTCCCCTCTTTGCCTCTCCTCAGTCTGCAAATCCCCTCTCTCTCTTATTACAGCCACCCTCCTCCTATTCTTTTTTCTCGGTCAACAGGGTCCATTGCACCTGCACTATACCATACTTTAATGCTTATCTTTCTGTCTGCACCCTAACCCACCATCTCCTTTGGCAGTCCTCCATTTTAAGTCCTTCTTTTGTTCTCTTAATGTGGTGATAATCATTCTCCTCATTCTCAATTGCAATAGGTTCATCATTTAAGAGAAAATAAGGAAAAGGGAATGTATTTGGGCAAAGTGAAACTCCTTGTGCAGCAGGTTCACTCAGCCGGAACACAAGTGACACTAAGTGACCTTTTGCAAACTTGCAGATATCCGATTTGGTAAATTGCTCACGCTGTGAGCCATACTGTGCTGTAGTAGCAATGTGGGGCATGCGGTGTGACAGTCACTCTGTTTCCAGAGGTGGTGTCACAGACGAGACATCACAATGAGGATTACCGGCCCTTCCCCGAAGGTATCGGACAAATTTTCTGTCTTGGCACAGCTGCATTTTAAAAAATAAAAAACACCACAAAGATTATAATCTTTAAGTGGTGCATTTCAAATGAAATCATGTTAGTTGCTTATATAGATAGCAACTCTTATGTTGTTATTCATTCAATGTATCACATTTGCATATTTGTAATATCTCATGCAATTTTCAATTTTATGGTTGATTTAATCTAACCCGTTCTAATTTCAAGCATTAGCTAAAATGAGCTATTTTAAGAGACGATTTTAGTAATAAAAAATGAAACACAAGAGAAATGTTCATACTTCCTCTTTCAGAAATCACATGTCCATTCTAAAATAATAAACTTAATGTGCGTTGATGTTAATACACTGTTTAACGATATGAGCCAGAATTTATTGTCACATCCATGTAGGCAGAGTTGAAGTGACATACATTTAGTGTGGCATCAGATACATCGCTCTGAGTCGGACATAATTAACTCCCCAATGCCTGCCCTTTCTGTTCATTTTGGTGTTGCTGTATGCTTGTGTCTGCAAATGCATGAAACTGTTGCACATCAGAGAAAGGAACAGTCCATCCAATAGAAAGCAATTGGTCTTGAATGAAGCATTTGATTTTCCTGTGCTGGAAAATCCAATGCTATCTAGATGGCAGCAAAGCGGGGGAAAGCTTTCGGCTCAATATGTGGCCTGTCACAAAAGTACCTCATTGTACTCTCAGCATCCCCCAACACGCTGCTCCATCAGGCCAGAGTTTCATGTTTGTGGACTGCAATTTGTATTAGCACGCTTTGTTTATGGTTTCATTTAATATTGCAAGCGCTCAAGCTAACATGTGCCACATGCTGCACCTCCCTCTATGCTCTGCCTCATGTCTTTTTTGTAAAAATTCTCAGCCATATCAGCTCAACAACTATCCCTTCTCACGCTGCACCAGTTCCTCTAAATTTACTCCATAATTATTTCTAAACACACGCCAGCTCCAAGATGCGATAAAACATGAAGTGTGTATAATCTGTCAGGATCGGACATGAAAGAAAACTGCCTGGGGAAAGACTGCCCCTCCATCCCCTCCCCCCTGAACTCCCCACACCTCCTTCCTCCTCTGTCTCTTTCTCTTTTCTCTTGGCTGCCTCTGTCGACCTGATGAGCATTTTCAATGTTAACACAGATAGAATTTATTATTAAACAGGCCGGACCATGTTTCCTTCTTCGAGGTGCTGGATCAAAGCTACGCTGAGTCATTTTTATTAATGTCTTTAGTTTATTGTGTGGGTTTTTTTTTTTGCCAAAAATCTTACTTTTGGCTGAATGTGGCTTTACTGTAGACATCATCGACATTCACAGGATTACCAGATGTTTTTCATAAATGCTCTTTGTATACATTGAAAGAAACCTCCAGCTGAGAGTGGGAATGCTTTTTGCTGTACTGGCTCCATGTATCCCCCCAATCCACCTCCCTACTCCCCAAACCTTCACCTTGTCAACCTGGTGAGTCATCTTTGCAGCTGCCACTGCTTTGATTTTGGAGAAGGGACAATGTTAGGCAAAATGTCCTGAAGGTAAAATGATTTGTTTTGATATGAAGAATATCCTCAAGGCTGCTCTATGAGCTCCTTTGTAGTTCTACAGAGACGGTACATGTTCTCTCAATCAGTGCAGTAGCATGACGTATGACGACTTAAGCAGATCTGACAGTGCAGAATTCCTTCGATGAGTGGACCAGCAGATGTAGGTCTGAGCAACACTCCCAGGCGATGGGACAGTGGAGCCATTTTAATGATGATGTTTCACCTCATTCAACTGTCTAGAGCAATGATGGAGTCCCTACCTCAGCCTCAATTCAGTGACAGAACTTTGTATAAGTGAAAAAAAATAAAGTCAATGGCAGTATTAAGGGTTAGGAAGTGCAGGGATAGCGTATTGTATAATGATGTTAAAAATGTAGTCGTGATGAACACAAGTGCTTTTTATCTTTGAGAATCCTTAATGTGTTTAGCGGACGTACATGCTGTATGTTTTCTCCAGTGTGGGATTAAAATCTACAGTAAGATGCAACAGTCACTGACTGTATATATATATATTAATATATATATATATATAAATTCATTTCTTTACATGTTTCTGGTGTTCATCCATGAAAGTGATGTCAAAGATTATAACTTGCAGAATTATTTAGTTTACAGTTTGTACAACAAAAAGAAAGAAATGATAAAACGTGCCCTTCTTGTACAATAAACATGTATGTATGTTTTTTCCCATGTGTCTTTTTGCTGCTTTGTGTTTGCTTACGAGAGGTGTTTAGATGTGAGGGGGTAATGTACCTTTGATTCTCAGTGGGTATTGGAAGATTATGCCACTGCAGAGGATCAATTGGAATTGATTTTGAACAGTGACGCATATTTTTTTCCAGCTCCCTGAGCGTGGTGTCCTTATGCTGTTCCTGGCTTTGCCCTGCATTTACATAACCTGACGGCCACTTGACAGTTGGCACGTCCTCTTCCTCTTTGACTTCCTCCACCTTGTTTGTGAACTTAAATCTTGGTAACAAACACGATCGCACCCGATTTTCTCAACTGCAACTATATAAGGTAAATCCTTGTTGCATTGATATTAAAAGGCAAAATGAGTCACATTTGTAATATACACAATAATCAGCCTTTTTTGTATTTTGTGACTCTCTTCAGAGTGGAACAGTAACTCATTCAACTCTACTTCTATGTCTCTTATATTGTATGGTTGGAAGCTGTTTCATCAACATTTAACCCCAAGGCAGAATTTAGTATAACTCAGTATGACTTACATAGGAAGTCTTGACAAACCAATGAACTCTGAGTTAAACTGTCTGACAGAATTATTCATCAAAGCAATGCTTCATATATCTGGTGAATTGACAGAGGTAGTAGGCAGTTCTGAGGCTTCTTTGCTGTCGCTCAGCATATGCGTCACATAAAGAGCAGCACATTAATAACTGGGCATGTACTCCAGAAGTTAGAAGGAAAAAAAATATTGGTGTTAAAACCAAAACCTTTTTTTAATTAATAGGTTGTGCGGTGGTTCAAACTGAGACTGATTACTCAAGAAGCATATATGGAGGTGAGGTTATAATGAGGTGAGCAGCATTTAAAAAATAAATGATTAAATGTCTTCTATTCACACAACTCTGAATGTAGAGTTAAACTCAACTTAAAATGATTGATAGATTGTTAATATGTACTTGTTGATAATGGATTACATCACAGATAACTACAATGTGGAACATCTGGATAAATGGCAACTCCTAAAAGGCTGAATTTGTTGGGAATATTGATGTACGTCACTTCCAAATTAAGTTCAGCTTTCCATCGCAATATCAGTTGCAACATTTTCAAATGTATTTGTTATATGTTTATGGAATATTTACATCACTATGATAATGTATTATTGTGTAAATATTATATACAATACATTAAAATTGAGTAAATAAGTTCAAGTAATAAACTAAAAAATATAATTGCATGTAATTGTAGAGGTAAAATACTGGATTTGACATTGTTTTCTAATAATACATGTATGAACAGGTTATTGACAAAAAAGCAGATCCATTTATTAATGAGTCAGACATTTTATTCATTAATTATTATCGGTGCACTTATGATATCTGCAATTTTTTCCACCCTTCAGCGTCCCTAAAGAATCATGATGTAGTTAGATGTCAACAGCTTAAATTTCCAGAGTTCAGAAAAAAATATTTTTCTTTAAATAATTATTATAAATTATTGCTGTCTTGTTAGTCTAGTTAATGGGTTGTTCACTGGTAACATGAAGAATGCACTCAGTACACTCAGTTCATTTAAATTCATGAGCTAAACAACTTTTAATAATTCATTAAGATATAACTCATAATCTATTCTTAATAACTCAAAATATTATAAATTCTACTATGGAAGAGAGAGTCTTGAATTGGACATTAATTATTATAATTATAAAATTGTTTCTGATTGGTTTCATTGATAGCTTTTTCATGAACTAACCATTATTTACTTATAAGCTACTTGTGAATAGGAATATAGCAGCTGGGAAGCTTCTAGTTAATTATTAACTGCTAAATTATTTTCTTTCTTTCTTTCTTTTTTCCTCTTTCTTTCTTTCTTTCTTTCTTTCTTTTTTCCTCTTTCTTTCTTTCTTTCTTTCTTTCTTTCTTTCTTTCTTTCTTTCTTTCTTTCTTTCTTTCTTTCTTTCTTTCT
>JBAMHX010000017.1:13953651-13984889 GCA_037177515.1 Pseudomugil tenellus | reverse complement strand
TTGTATTTTCGCTTGCGGTTTTGTAAAGTTGTCATCATGAAAACCATGACACATGCTAAATCTTCATTTAAATAGGCGTGTCTCCAACACTTTGCACTCGCTGTCATTTGCGTGAGCAATCTTAGATCACGGACTAATCACGGCCCCGCCTAACACGTTAAATTTTAGATTCCACACACTATTTAGTACACGCAAAATGAGTAGTAAAATAGTAAATTTGGCCCTATGTGCAAAGAAGGAGGCCGAGGACTAGTGAGCATCAAGACCACTGTCCAAGATGAAACATCTAAGCTCCACAAATAAATCAGTAAGAGGGCACCAAGGGATGAAGCCGTAGTAATCTATATATCCATCTCTAATGATGGAAATATCGGGAAAAAGGAGTATGAGAAACTGGAGAAGTACCAAGGCCTCAAGGAAGATCTGGAAAAGACCTGGAGGGTGAAAGCAACAGTAGTACCCATAGTCATCGGAGCACTGGAGGCTGTGTCCCCCACAATAGAGAAATGGCTCCAGTAGATAGCTGGGGAAATATCAGACACTTCCGTCCAGAAAAGCGCAGCCCTAGGAACAGTTAAGATACTGCGTAAGAATCCTCATACATGTACATGCATGTATTGTAAATGTTTTATCAATTTAAACTTCCTGGGTCAATATCTGAAAAGTAAAATATGACTGAAAAGACCTAATAAGAATAGTAAGGCATATCATTTTCAACTTAATTTTCACCAAAACAAGCTAAGAACACAAATATACTTTGTGTTTTAGTCCTTGTAATATTATACGTTATACATCAATGTAACCAGAAAAGTGGGTTCTAAAAGTTCAGAAAAACCATTATTAGATAATAGAAAATGCAAAGATAATTCAAGTTTTCACTTCAGGCATATTTTTTTCTGCATTTTTCTTTTATGATGATGATGATACTTGTTGACTTTTGCATTGACTTGACATATTTAATCAAGCAACAATCAATACATCTCCACAGACTCCCATATTAAATAGATCAATTTCACAACAGAAATAAACATGTATACAGCTTGGTACAAAAAAATAGTTAAGCAGGTGGAGCATACTTTTATGATAACTATTGTAGAGGAATTTCGTGTATTAGCTTAATTACCTTGCTCTTAATGTCTTAATGTCTAGTTGAAAGGTCCAACCATTAGGCTCCTAAACTGATGTCATTCTGACCTTTAGTAAACCATCTACTAAGACCTTGGTTGTTGTAGCCGAAGCAAGACCGGCGTCTTTCCATCAGGAAAATGTTTAGAAACAGAGTGACGCATGTGACCAGAGTCTTTAAACAAAACTCCCCTATCTGACTAGGGCAGAATAGCTCCAAACTTATGGGGGTCCACAGATCTTTGGGGAATATTCTCCCCGGGTTATGACCTCGTACCATGTCAGCATGTCTTAATGTTTTGTCCATTCATGTTTAATGTATGTTCAACTTCTTTTATCTTCATTATTAAATGTATATTCTTCTCAATCTAAAGAAACCAGTGTCCACTTCCTTGACAGGAATAATGGTCTCCTACACTATGAGATGGGTGTTTTTTTTAAATCTTTTTAAATAACTCATCTATTTAGATGTTAATTTATCTTGAAATTTGGCATAATTATGGCTGTGTCATTTTGATTGACAGATATCCAATATCCACGGCAACATGGCAGAGTGTAGTGCAAACACTGTTCTTGGCTATCTAACAGTGCACCCTAGCTTTAGCACACCTACTTCCGTTAGCTGGTTAGCTGCAGTTAGATCTGAGTTAGCCCATTCAGCTCTTAGCTGCAGACAGCTCGGAATTTGGTAAACATTCATCACCCACCACCACTCTCAGCTTCAGGTCTTTGACCATTTTTATATTTTCCTGGAGCAACGACACAAGTCCTGCTGCCAAGATGGCGACAGTTAGCCCTTCACTTTTGCTTTTCAGAAACATACTGGGAGACTTTGTCCATCTTTAATAAACAGTCTATGAATTTGATTGACTCAGAGCTGTAGCATACTAGCTTTAGCCTCTGAAAATGAGATATCAAGAGGCAAATCATAGGTTGGAACTTTCTGGGACTTTGTAAACTGAGTACATCTGCTGTTCTGCAAGAAGTTTTGCTTTCCAAGAAGAGGTGTGATCTCATTGAATCGAATTAAATGGCCAAGAGATATGTTCCACTGAGTTCTATCAACAAATATTATAAATGACATTTTTAATGTTAAATGCATCCGATCAGCCTATTGTTTATCCTTGGCAGGGTTGTGAGAGGCTAATACCATTCCCATCACTCATATTCCTGATTTCATTCCAAAATATTGTCACTTTCACCTTGGTATTAATAATCTCAAAAATGGATTTGAAGCACTCTTGTAGATTGAAAATTGTGGTTATATACAACATAAAGACTTTAGAACAACACAGCTCTCGGCTTGCAGGGGAGTGGGCAAAAAACATCTAACACCACTTACACTCATGACTAAGCTCTTCTGAAGTTAAATGAATGCACAAATCTCACATGTATAAATAAAAGCTTTAAGCCAAGTTCTGAAACACTACCCCAGTGAATTGTGTAATGGTCTTCCTTATTACACTGAAGTGTTTCCAACTGTGTTTGGGGCATGATTATCGCTCAGACACTCCACTGCAATAATTTGGGGTAATTAAAGTCAGTGTTTAGTTAGAGGACTGGGACACCCTGCTCAATCAAAAGAGCCCTAGTTCTGTGCTGCTTTGCACTTTTCCCTAGCTCACTACCTTTACATTTATCATTCTGAAGACCAACAACCTGGAACAGTCTTCTCTAATTGGACACAAGACTTATGGGGCTCCCTAACACATATGAAAGTTTAATATAATTTTATCATTTAATTGGGGAACTCTTCGGTATGCTATATATCATTGTAAACTAGTCAGGAGGGCTGGCGTGGGACTAGTTTTCAGGGCCATATTGAAGACCAGCCCACCTTGATGTGAAATAAACTGGATAAATAAAACATATGTTCACTACTTGCAATCCTGTATGTTGTGAAACTAAAACATTTATTAACAATTTAATCACCCGTGCTAATGGAACAGATTAAAAAAACATTGTCTAAAGAAATTAGTTTCCATGCTATCATACCTGCCTCTGTAACAGGCCCATGATATGCAGGAGGCGAAAATAACTAAAAACACATTTCAAAACATCAAGACTGGCATTTACCTTAAAGGGAGGCAACCTATGTTTCATAAAAACCCTCTAACATTATTTTCTAGCTCATCAAATATTTTTCAGTAATTATTTTTCTTTAAAAGTTCACACTGCTTGCTTTATTCCGAGTGAATACTTTAATGATACCAGTCTTAGTGATGACCTAATCTAACCAGACTGAATCTTTGGAGCTGAGGAGATATTGAGGGTATATTACTCCAAGTTGAACACATGAAATTATTTATTGTAGCACTTTCATATGTCATTGCTTATTTCATAACCATATTTAGGCTGCTGGTGAACCTTTGAGCGACACAAAAAGCCTTAGTTTTATCATTTGGTATGGAACTTCATTTCAAAACAGTACCTACTAGCAATGCCAAAAGACTTCGAATAACATCTGTCTCTGCCCTATGTGTTAGGAAACGGGTAGGTGGTGGACCCAAACGCAGGTGAGGAGGATAAGCAGGAGGCAGCCAGGATGAAGTTTAACTGGTTTATTGACAACTAATTGACACTAAGACAGACTAACTAATTTATTTATGTATTTATGTAATCTCACAACTAAACAGACACACCAAGTGACTTAAATACATAGGAAACAAGGGACAGGAAACAATAGGGACAGGTGAACACAATTACCAAAATCAACCCCAGGTGAAACTAATAAACAAATACATGAAGCTGAATAGAAACACAAAGCAAACAGGAAACGAGGAAGTGTACAAAACAAAACTAACAAAACCCATAAACCATAACAGAACGTGTGGTTGTGTTTATGTGTGTGTTCAGGCAGTGGGAATGCTGGTTCCTGTGGTCTGCTGGGGTGTGAACTGGCCCCCTTCAGGTGGTGATATGGGGGCCCTGGCCCTCTGTTGGTGTTGGCTGGCCTCTCAGCCTGTGGGGGTCGGGGGGAGTTGCCTCTGGTCCATGATGGAAAAAACTCCAGGGGCAGAGACTCCTGGAGTTTGGGCCCTGCCACTGCAAATGCACAATCACCCCAGTGTTTGCACCTGGATCATGGGACCACCAGCAGGTGTTGTTCAGTGGAGCACAAGCCTCTACTGGGCTGTTATTACTGTCCCTTTTTTCCATTTACCTAATGCAGCCAAAGCTGCTGTAAAATGAAAAACTGCTCCACTGGCTATAAACAAGATATACGTATTTCACAGAGCACCTCATTAATTCTTCACCAACCTTCGCTGTTGTTGCTCTGCACCTTTGCCAGGTTTTTTTTTCTTAGTGAAATAAAACACTTTCTCATCTGTAGGCCAGCCAGGTTTTTTCATATTAAAGTGTTATTCCTGCCTGATCAGAACGGTCTTTCTTTACTAATCTGTTATCAGTTCAGAGCAGGAAGCTACAGTAGAACCAAGCTTTTTAAGCCTGTGGATTTGCGTCCTTTCAGCTCAGATAGAGGACAAGGCTCAAGTAAAGTATTGTTTTATATGACTGCATGGTAGTAAGAATAAAGCATGATCTATTATGGGGATCATTGCTCAAAAATACCATATACTTGCACTATTTTCTCTCTTTTTTTCTAAACTTCTCAACTGATTATAGAAGAAGTTACTTTCCCCACTTGTCAAAGTATTGTGCCCCATTAATAAAAGAAAAATAGACCTTGTGAAAATGGTGTTTGGGAATGTTATTGTGATTTCTTTGCTTTTCTTTCTTTCTGTAAAATATTGGTTCTAAAAAGTAGGGCAGTCAGCTTAAAATGTAGAATACCTGATTTGACTTGCCGGGATCATCTCTTTATCCTAAATGAATACCACACTTATTTAAAAAAATGTTTTTACGTGCTACATAAATCTTGTAGAGCCAATGTAGGGTATCTGCACGCTCTGTGTATGTCATTTACAGTGTGAATGTTACTATACATGTAATATGTGAAAGGCTTATATAAATTCTACCTTATAATACAATCAGATGGATGCAATACTTTATTGACAACCTGTAGCTTGAAGATAATTCAAAGCTATGTTAGTTCCCATCATGCTGAGCATGTTTTATCTTGTGCTGCAGTATGAGGGTGTGACCACATGAAACAGCTGTGTTTAGAGATGCACTTATAGGAAGTCTTTTGACTGACCTTACAAGTTTCATTACATCATTGCAATTTTGAATAGCTCCTATTCACATTTCTTCTAATTAACATTGACTGAGCACTAAATGTTTAATTTATTTATTAATGGAACATTCAACTCTATGGAAAGTATTAAAAACTGCATTTTCTTCAAAGTGGCACAATATTTTTTTCAAACAAATCTCAAAATGAAAACCAGGTCTAGTTATTGAATTGTTTATTAATGTAGATGGGGGGGATAGATGATATTGCCTGTCTATACTAATTTATTAGTGTGTAATGACTTGTACAGCTGGTTAAATATAATTAAAGATGCTTTGATAGACCCAAAATAGAAATAATATTTGCCAAACTGAACAAACAAATTGCTGTTTTTACCAGGGGCCGTTGCTGTCGGCAGTAATGACCTTTGTGCTTTTCTTTTCTGCCTCAGAGCTGAAAAAGCTCCTCATTGATCACACACTGTTGTGTAATTCAACTTTTTTTAAAATGAGAAATAGATCAAATTTTTGTACATGGAAGACTTATTGTCAGAGATCACACTTTTGAAAGACAGATTTGAACAGTGGGACACCTACACACACGTAGAGATGAAGAGTGCAGTTTGTAATTACATAGATCCGGAAGTGGCATATTTTCCTCTCTTTTTGACAGTCAGTCTCTTGTGGCGGCATTCATAATTGCTATGAGTAATGTCATAAGGTTGAGGAATAAATCTACGGGGAAATGCAATGCTTCTTTTATCCACTCTTCCTTTCGTATAACTCCTTCGGAGTTCATGTTTATATCATCTTCCTGCAAATGGGTGCCGAAGGTCATCTATGCTGGATTCATTTTGTTAACATGATAACACATCACTTGTTTTTGCAGCAAGACCAACAGTAAACAGGGCATATACTGCAGGATTATATTAATATGAATATTTCTTGGTAGGCCCTATTGCATAAAATAAACTACCATCATTCTCATTATATGTATACTTGAGGCATCTTGACAGGCAAATTCATAGCAGATGAAGGTAGGATTAAAAGTATATAAAATCAGCTGCATGCATTTCTGAGAATGTTTCTCCTCAGGTTGCAATTTGAGACATGTTTATGTAAGTATACTCTCAGAAGAGCTTTTCATTATTGCTTTTGCCTTATCAGCAAAAAAAGGCCCCTTTTGAAATATACTTTTTCAAGCTGGAACGATGTGCTTGAGGGACAGAGGCAAAATAGGTTGAAGTTGATCCACCGTATATGTTTCTGAGCCAGTGTGGGAGGTTGTGATAACTGTGAAACAAGCTGACCTCGCATGTGCTTGCACACATTGTAGACTCACCACTCTGACCAATAGTGCTTTGTCACTCAGAAGATTCTGTGATGCCAAACCGATGTGTGTAAAGATGCAGCTGATGTGAAAAGGTCTGGGAACTCACAACCTCCTCAATCTCCCACTGTCCCACTTTATACGCTGACAGATTGGTGTAGACCCAGCCACGAGTTTTTCTGGTTCCTGAAATGCTCAGCAGTACACAATTAACAAATCCTGGTGTCATGGAACATATACGTGGTGTTATGTTGAGTAACTTTGTCTCTATGTGAACTGAAAATTGGTCACTGCATCCTTCTTATGTAAGAGAACACATTGATGTTGAGCAGATCAGACACTGTATGAAGCAGAGCATAAGGAGAGCAGCCATTTTTAGAGCTTCAATTAGACAACTTGGCCTGTGTTTTATCTTGGAGTTGTTTTACCCTTATTCTGAAATATTATCTAGTTCTAACTTGCTGGTTTGTAATTTGTTGTAGTTGACTGCAGTGATTGGCTCACAGAAGTATTACAAATAAATTATTGTAACTTCATATATGATGTTAAACTAAGTCAAAATCCAGGCTGAGAAATTAACTCTTTATTCTTGCTTTCAAGATAACGGTGACCTGGATGATATCCATTCAAATAAAATGAATAAGCTCTGGTGAAATAGGTCTACTCGCTTCTTGCTTAAGTATTGCACTCTGACTGTCCAAATTTTTAAAAACAGCAAATAGTAGAAGCAGAAATAAGTGAACACCTACAAAAGTACTATTTGAATCTTTCCAAGTTGATTCTGTACAGCAGATCTTAGATCCCCTGATATGGTCTATTGCAAAGTCATAGCCACCATCAATTGGATAACTCCTTAGGACTGGCTTTTAAGTCTTTCTGGATCTGAGTCTGAGTCTAGTTTAGTGCAGATTTCTCACAGAGAACACAAACATATCTTACTCATCAACTTTATCATTTCTGAACTGAAAGACCTCCAATAGTCATCTCATAATGATTAATCAACCAGTTTATGTTTTTCTTTTTTGCATTTGTGCAGAAATCCAAAGCAACAGATTTCTTATTGTACCCTTCCTATTGATATGACCCTTAATTGAGACCATAAACCTCTCCTTTGTCTTCTTCAGCTGTGTGACATTATGTTGACCGCATACGTATGTCTGTCCTGTTGGTGGCCTTTCACTCTTTGACCTTTTGTGCCTCCTGCAGGCTTGCTTGCACATGCCTTCCTGCTCTTTGGCTGTAAGATTATCCTTCATGCTGAGTGAGCAAGGGTTGGAGCAGCTGATGGACAGCTGCACATATGTCTCAGATGGCAGTACATGCATGTTTTTAATTGATATTATGGAGAGACATATGGAAAGGCATCAATGAAAATTTAGTTCTTTTCATACAATTTTGTAATACATTGGAAAAGACTGTCATTTTCCAGTCTATCATTTAACAAGCCCAGAGGGGGAGGGAGGTGTGAAGGGGGGTGGAGTTAGATTAACCAGCTAAATACTGGGCTCTTGTGAGATGTGAAATTGAGATAAAAGAATATGTTTATCCAAATTTCACAAACACATATTTAGTTTGTAACACAGCAAGACTGTTCTGAAACACTATAATTATTTTTTTTTTGTACTGAAATTACCAGAAAAAGCCCTATAGAGCTGAATTACCAACATCCTTTATAATCATGGACACCATTTAATATGCTGTTAAATCACCCAAGAACATCACTTGGGTGATTTTAAAAAACAACTACACACTCAGTCTGAAGAATCTTGTGGTTAAGGTTAAAAGATGCTTTTCAGAAACTCTGGACAGGAGTGGGTCAAATATTCCTTGAAAATGTTTTTGTCTGCATCAGTCTCCTTGCATAATACATGTACACCACACGAGGAACCGTCAGACTATCATTTGGAAACCTTACATATTTGATATTTTTGACTCAAAAAAGTTTGTTCATTTTATTTCAGTTGTTGAATCACAGCAGCTCAAAATTTTCTTTTATTGACGTCGAGATTGTGTCATCATCAAAAGCATACAGGCTTCTGTCCTTGAATTATTGATGATGCCATTAAAATGTCTCCTGCTCATATTTCGCAACATCAGCCAGAATAATGGAATTTTTCCTTCTCGCCCATCCCCAGCTGTTCACTGATTTATTTGCCTATTATGATACATCAGTACCTATATGTAAGGTGAAAAGGGTAAAAAGGCATTAATAAAGTCAATGTAATGGTATCGATTTAATTTGTGTCCAGTTTAATGATTAGAAAATGCTAAAAGAAAGAACTTAATCAAGAGCTGATCTTGTGTGATATGTGATCAAGATTTTTTAATGTACCACTGAAATATAAAAGATAAAGAAATTGATAAAAAACTGAGTAATACATCTTGGGCAAATAAGTTAATCAAATTAATTGTTTCCACACTTTCGCAATCATTCAATACAGGCAGCAATAAAATGGTCAGTCAGATAAATAGTCACTACTTCTGCAAAACTTTACACTTATTAACTTAAATCATGATCATATCACCGAAATTACATTTCATTTAGAATATGAAGTACAGTTAAGGCAAAAATAAATAAATAGATAAAGCTAAAATTATCCAAATCATGAAGTATTTAAGGATAAATAGGCAATATATCAGTTTGCTTTTCAGTTATATACCAGTTCTAAGTCACATTAAAGGGTTAACTATGCAAACGAGAAGTAGGGAAAAGATTCAAAATCAACACATTTTTTAAAAAAGTAAAGCACTTCTATTATATCTATTGTAAGTATAGCTAAAATGTCCATAATTTGCAGGACTGAGCAGACGAACAACACATACACGGCAAGAGCTAGCGCTTAATGTCAGAAATCCAGCGGGAGCTGGATTAAAAGAGTCCATACATATATGTTAAAACTCCCACACATCCATGCAAACATACACATCTTCAGGGATAAGGACACCCCCACGGCTACAAAATCCTTTTCTTTTTTATTCCTTCAGGATGTAATGGCGTCTTTCTGATTAACGTTCTGTTAATTACTCAGTAAAATGTCTAAAATTTCATACTTGAGGCCAGAATGAAAACATGGATTTCTATTTAAAAACCTTTAAATTTAAAAAGACATCCAGAACAAGGAAGAGGTTGTTTGATCTCTGACCTGTTGTAAGTTAAAAAAGATAATGTAGACATTATCTGCAAGGCTAATTTTCTTTTATTTGACAACAACTTTAACTAGAATAGCACTATTTCCAATTCTGCAGTTTTAAATACACAGACGTGGAGTATGATTTAAAAATAACTCTGTCACTTAGCATCAGCTTCAACCCAGCAACCTAGCGACCTTAAAGTAATTTGTACATCATGAAGGAGCTGATGGGAATTGAGAGAGACCAGAAAACGCTCCATGGTGTAGGAATAAGAGCTTTTAGATCCACATATTTCTTGAAGGAAAAAAAAAGCTCTTGTCTTGTCGTTTAGGAGTTAAATCAGTGCATGGCAAAAAATTTCACACACAGTTGGACCTCCTATTCTTCTTCAGAAATGTAATAATGTAAGGCTGGTGCTGTTGACACGATAAATGCCTTGATGTTGAATGTCCCCTTTGGTTTATCAGATGCTGCTGCCAAGCACAAATTGGGGCTGTCATTCACTGAAAACATCAAGCTGGAACAAAAGAAAACTGACACATAATACTTTGATTTCAGTGAGCACAGCTAAACCCTAAACAGCAAAGTGAGATTTACTTTTTGATGTCTAAACTGTGTCATGACTTTCAGATGAATTGTGAGCGATTATGTGACAAAAATGTTATGGAAGTGTAGCAGATCAGTGCCACAGGGCATCTTCTTTAAGGGCAATGCCACCTCAGTCGCAGCTGAGAAAGTGGTTACAGATGACAGAGGATGGCCTCTTTTGTTTTGTATGAGTACCTGGATTGCACTCATCCTGCAATGGGTTTATTGGACTTGTTCAAATTGATTCAGTTTATTTATTTCTCTTACAGATCAGCACTTTTTGAACTTATTATATCCCCAAACAGTGTGTTGTAGTGTTGGGGATATATAATGGTTTCATCACTACTGCTGGCGGACATCGTTCGATAACTCAAACAGTTTTCACAATTAGAATATCATGCTCTGTACCTGTTTAGGTCCCCAAGGGGACAAGCTGCATCAAATTTCAGCATTTTGGGATGTATACCTCTCCCACTAGGTGGTGATATATTCACAAAAAATCAGATTTTTGGCTATATCTCTGGAACTATTTATCTCATTGACCTTGAATCAAATGTAAATTAAAGGTCATGACCTCAGAATGCATCTTGTTCTGGTGCCATACTGGGCTGGTTCAAAGTTTCCACACCAGGTGGAGCTTTGTGACTGAACATGTGCAGCTTTTGTATTGTGTCTACTCGAGGATTAGAAAATTGAAGGGCTGGGGGTGTTTGGGGATTGGGAAGCCGCCGCTTCCGACAGCATAGGCCTTATTTTATTGTGTTTTTATTAACATTCAGTGTTTTGCTATAGTAAACATTTGCCATTGAGGACGGTATCTCTGCTCTTCTTATTGTGGAGTTATTTAATATCTTCTCCATGAAGCCCAGAAGTTTACACTGGTACTGTAAAAAGCCAGTGTGCCTTTAAAAGAAACAATATCAGATAACGATAACTTTGGAAATAGAAGGAATAACAGTCTTATAACAGTACAATACTGTGAAAGTAATTAAAACTAATATTCACTAATTCACACAGACATTTTAAAAGCATCTATTATATTTTTTCTGTTGTTTATATGCTGCTCAGCTTTATGTGGGATTCAAGATGCTGGCAGACAGTCTGCACAAGCAGGTGTCCATTTATCAAGTTGCAGTGGATGATTAGAACAGCATCTCTATTATATGGAAAGGTCAGAGCATAGGCTATCTGATAAACATGTTTATATGAGCTGTCACTGTTGATGTCCTGCAGTGTTGTTTTCCCCTCTGCTTCCCCTGGATTTCATGGCGAAAGATGGGTATAAATTTATAAATGTTTAATTATATTTGCTAAATAGGTGTCTAAGAATGTGTGAGCAACAGCACTGGCACCGTTGCTAATGGCATGACCTCTGTCATCTACAGGGAAATTAGTTTGCCAAAAGACCTCTGCAATTCTTATCTCATGTCAAGGTCGATCAAACAGTAGAGGTTTTCACCCTTCATGTTCTGAATCTTATTTTGATTCACGTATGATGTTCAGATTTTATCTTCGATATTGAATGAGGGCTTGTCTGTTCCTTTTTACCCATTTGTTAACTATTACAGGTCAAGTTCCTTTCACTCTTCTGTAAGAGTGCAAAGCTTGCAGGCATAAAAGCTTATTTTTTTGTGCTACATAGGTAGTCAGGATTGTCTTCCTAATGTTGGATGTTAATATTTATGAAGAGAAAGGGTTAAAAAGGTTAGTAACCTGTTGTCTCTCAGAAGAGTGCAATCTTAACAGGGCACCCTTTCACTTCCTCAGCTAGCATTTTAGATGAAAGTAAGTCTGTTTTCAAGCTGTACTGTTAGCGTAGGTTGCCAATATGCACTGTAATTCCATATCTAATGATGCTTTAGAAGACTGCCTGGTGCAGCGTGGGAAAGATCTGCCCATTCACTTCATACAGTCTCAGCTGCCTCTGGAAGTGAATGGTTTGTTTCAGTCTTTTACTCATTGTGTGATTTGCAGCTAAGAAGATCACAGTTTAACATTTTTACAAGGATGTGAGAGAGATTGTGTGGTTTCTAAAGACCACTAGTTCATTGTTAGTCACTTGCCGCAGGTCAGAGATCATTTCCTGTGTTTTGCTGACATTTAGAAGTAACTGTGTGACAAAATAATGGTGTGAAAGCACAACAGCAGATCTTACTTGCAGTGCATGATACAGATGAGGATACAATTTCAGATTAAGCTGGTAAGTCATCACTTTGGACCAGATTTACAGGCCCAAGGTTTGTGTATATTAAAACACGCGCTAACCAATTGCACATAATAAAAAAAGTACAAACTGATCTACTAACAGTGAGTAAAAGGGTTTGCGTCTTCCAAAGGTGCAAAACTGCACATCCTCCTCGAGTTAGTAAGGTTACCTTAATGAATATGTAAACTGGGGCGTTCACATTTTGAGTGGAGTGGGAGGAGAACATGTAAATATATGATTTTAGCACACGCAAAGCCATTTATTAACCTGAAAGTAATTTTGCTGATAGAAACTGCATCAATATTTAGCACGTATCGAAAGCATGTGAAAACACATGCCTGCAGTGATTGTTGCAAGACGAAGACAGAAATAATTAAAGATGACGGTGAGAACACATATAAATTCCTCATGTTAACATGTTTGGAATGAGAGAGGAACTAATTATTAAAACATATTGCCTATTCAGGCTTGCTGTTTTGGAGCTGTTGAAGGAACTCAACGCAGATTTGGAGCCAGACACAAGCAGGAGTCATGCATACCTGCAATAACTAAACTCCTGGCAAGTCTAGAGTTTTTGGCATCTGGGTCATTCCAGCGTACAGTAGCCAACACATCGGTGACCTTTTAATCACGTCTTTTACATGTGTTGACTGAATTCCTAAATGCCTAAAAAGTACAATTTCCTAAAAAGTACAAACTGATATACTAACAGTGAGCAAAAGGTTTGCGTCCTCCAAAGGTGCAAAATTGTGCGTCCTCCTCGAGTTAATACGTTTGCCTCAATGAATATGTAAACTGGGGCGTTCACACACAATTGTGCGTGGAGTGGGAGGAGAACATGTGAATATATGATTTTAGAACATGCAAAGCAATTTATCAAACCTGAAAGTAATTTTGCTGGTAGAAACTGCACCTATATTTAGCATGTTTCAAAAGGACGTGCAAACGGGGGCAATGCGTAATTGCACACACATGGTTGCAGTGATTGTTGCAATATGAAGACATAGAAATAATCAAAGACGACATAGAGAACGCATATTTCCTCCTCGTGTTAACATGTTTGGAATGAGAGAGTAACTAATTATTAAAACATATCGCCTCTCCAGCCTTGCTGTTTTGGAGCTGTTGGAGGAACTTTGGAGCCAGACACAAGAAGTCGTGCATACCTGCAATAACTAAACTCCTGGCAAGTCTAGAGTTTTTGGCATCTGGGTCATTCCAGCGTAAAGTAGCCAACACAGCAGCGATCTTTCAATCACGTCTTTTACATGTGTTGACTGATTTCCTAAATGCAATATCGCACCGGATGGCGAGGTTTATTAGGTTTCCACGCACTCGAGATTCTTTGAATAAGACAAAACAAGTTTTTTTTAGGTAGCTGGATTCCACGGTGTTATAGGAGCAATTAACTGCACTCATGTGCAGCTTATGCCTCCCGCAAACTCTAAGCATATATACAGAGAACACACCCATTCGTTGAATGTGCAGTGCGTATGTGATGTCTTTGGCATCATAACTAAAGTTCTTCTGAGCTGCTGTCAAAATTCTTTTTTTCCATACGCCCTAGTGTTTAAGTTGACCTGCCACTGCCATCTCTGGCTACCTGTTGGGAGATCTCTTCCATGGACTTCTAAGTTAACAAGAATAAATCTTAACATTGCTTCTGAACCCGCTGCCTTGATTCATTGGTCTGTCATTTTCCCTCCTTAAGTACTTTGTAGCAGGACAAGTTACCCAGAGATCATACCTTGATAGTCTAATGGCTCATTTGTAAAGCACCTCCTGCAATTACACACAAATATCAAACCCACAAATTGCCACGGGCATTAGAAGCTTATGCTTGAGTCGCAGTCTAAATTAATAATATTTCCAAAAACAGCACTATAAACACTAATTTTCATATTTTGCACGATATCTTAAGATGGCAGATGTGATGTCTTATTGGGAGAAAAAATTTTTTTTTCTTGATTTATTATGAATTATTACAAATGGGGGGGGGGGGGGGGGGGTGTTTGTCGCTCTCTTTCCCTCACCCACTTTCTTTTAAATTCTTCCCTGTTTTTAGCCAAAATAAAATGCTTACATTGATTGCAAAAACAGTGAGTGCTTATAAAATGTACCATTCAGCATCATGAATTCATATTAATCTGAAATATTAACATTAATAGTTAAATAATATTTACCTTGGGAGCACTACCTTATATTTTCTATCTTACTGTGTTTGTGGGCATAAAAATAATAACTCGATCAATAAATAATTTGATCAATAAATAAATGAATAATCATTCTAATCAGTCTCAGACACTATTTTGTAAGACCTCTTTTTAATTTAAATAAATTTGAATACTCATTTATCTCATCTAAATTCTATACATGGGTAAATATGAGTAAAAGAATGAAAGAAAATAATAATAAACGTAAAACAAACAGGACAAACAACATAAACCAAGTTTGTGTAAGTATGATGATCAACCTGAATGTCTCCAGTAAAGCTGTGTGGAGAATTAAACATACATCCCTGTTAGAATCCTGCTTCCAGCCTCTCTATCGCCTGGATCGATGGTGTCATGGCGATTATGCAAAAAGGAAGTTATTGGCATGTGAAGCAAGGAGCTTAACGTGTGGAAAATTGTAACTTTACGGAGGTTCAATTTAGTTACTTACAAAGAAATAAAACTAAATCATCTGGGTTTGTCAGACGGGCTTCGAGCATGCGTTCAAGCATGGTCTTACATTGTTCTCAGTTCTTTACTCTGAGTCTGTTCATTCTCTCTTTCTTCTCTTCTTCCTATTATTCTCCAACTCATTCATCTCCAACAGAACTATGAGTCTGTCTGTTACAGTTCAGAAACCACGAGCTCTCGTGCTTGGAGGGTGTGTGCCTGTACAGCCAATAACATTTTGGAGGGTTCGTCTACAGCTCAGATTCTGATTCTGCATATCAGACACTGTCTGTCTCTCCTTCATAGATTTACCTCTACTTCTAAAAGGAAATGTGAGCTTACATTATTGAACCTTAAAAAAATATGCACATCACATTAAAACATAAAACATAAGGCAAATCATATGTGAAAAGGAAAAAAATGCACATAACAGTTAAACAGCTTATAAACATGATTAGACAAATACATTTTTAATATGAACATTGTTTTTATTCATATTTTGGAGCAAATATTTGTTAAGCTTTCCTCTTGAGGTGTGAACAAATGTCCCTTTTTTGCCCTGTAGGACTGTTTATCAAAGTGAACTTGTTTGTTTCCTGTCTCTGGTGAGGGAGGCCTATTTGTGGCTTTTTGTGGAGGTGTCACAGACATTTAAGGACACAGTACAGTTTAGATCAAAGGTTTATACTTAATTTTATTATCTTCAGGGAAGGTCTGCATTGGGGAAAAGAAACAGTCATTAATTTGCAGAGCTCAGATATACCAGAGTTTCTTTCTGTCAAAGTTTATTTTATCTGTGAGTCATAAAAAGTCTAAAGGAGGGTTTATGGTCCAACTGTCCAGAGTGTACCCTACCTTTCGCCCAATGACTGCTGGGATAAGCTCCAGATACACTGAATTGGATGAAACAGTTAAGAAAACGGATGAATGGATGTTTCTGGTTTTAGGAAATGAGAGAATCCTTTACAAAAAGTTATTAAACTTGAGACTGTTCTGCTGAGACTGATGAGACTGTCAACCCATATTGCAGTAGCAGATCTAAATAACTTTATCAAATCATTTTATCTGCTTGTTATTCAGCATTTGAAACGTAACTAATTGGTTT
The DNA here is from genome assembly GCA_037177515.1 of Pseudomugil tenellus. Taxonomy (NCBI): domain Eukaryota; kingdom Metazoa; phylum Chordata; class Actinopteri; order Atheriniformes; family Pseudomugilidae; genus Pseudomugil; species Pseudomugil tenellus. Next base: position 13,968,606 of record JBAMHX010000017.1, on the reverse strand, counting down.
ATTAATGGCCTCAGCAGAGCGGAGATCTTAGCAATTTAGAAGTCACAAAATCAAAATGTTCCATAGTCATCATGATATACTTTACCAGTTCCCCATCTACATCCACTCCAAGCCCTGGTCTCTTGCACTATATCTTTTTTATGGTTTTAAGAGAAAAAAAGAAAACATGCAACATAAAAACATAAAAAGTCATTGTCCGTCATGTTGACAAGTGTCTTAAAAAGTCATATAGTACATCTGAGTACATACTTTTATTTAGAGGCTCATTTATGCTTCTACATCCATTTCAATATCATCGTACTCTCATATATCCTTCATGCTGATATGGCTGTGAGACAACATATACACCAGAAGGTCATGCAAGGTTCAGAGTTTAGTTCTGACATCTCATTCAGACAAGAGTAAAAATGTTAACAGTAGAGATCAGGATGATGTATTTTTTTGTCAGAAATGGACATAAAAAGAGGTAATGCAGTGGACAGCCATGATCTGTGCAGCGACTAAATTTGTTATAGCTTCTTCATCTGGATCATCCATATGGAGCAACATTAGGCAAGCTCTCTCAAGGTGGAATTCTTCATACAATAAACAGAAGGTTCTGCATCCACTTTTAGCATAGAGCATAAATGGACAATAACTGGACAAAGCTTAGATATTTCTATAATTAAGCTATACGATAATTCTTGAATGTGCCACCATTGAATGAATTTATCCAGATTTGCAGGGCTTTTCTGCAGACATTAAAGCAAAACACTTTAGATGTCTATTCAAGATTAATAGGTTGAAGGAAATTGGACACATTCATTGTAGGAAGCCTAAGTGTCTTCAACCATAGAGATTCTGTTGATTATGTTAAACATAGTCTCAGGTCTGATAGTATACGTGCAGACAGTAAGGCATGTCTGTAACGGTTCGATATGAGATCAAGTAGCTAATTGTGGTGTTTATCATCATGCCCTTCCACACAGAGGACAGAGAAAGGGTCAGTTTCCCCAGCATTACCTCTAGACACGCCAGCATGTCAATGTCATGCTTGATGACATGTAAGCTGATGCAGGGCGACACACAGCTTTAAACTGTCCTCTATAATAGGACACAACAGATTCCCTGTATGGAGTAACATGAACATTTGACAGACAATGAGTTATTAGATGACTTTATATGTTTGATATTTTATCTGTAGCAACAGATAAAATATGGTCATACCTTATCCCACATGAAAATAAAAGTAGGCCACTTCATGAGAAAAAAAGCAACAGGAAAACATCCTGCTGAGAACCACAACCATCTGAAGAACCCCCTGGCAATCAAAGATAGACATTCTGCCTGGTAGAGTAACCCCTCCGAGTTTGAGCCAATCTGTCATCTTGCATAGAGAGCCTACTGTTCTGGCTCAGAATCTACCTTTTTTTTGCCAGTTCTGCTGCTTAGTCCTGCCTGCTACTGTACCATCTGCAGGGTATATGTGTGTTTAGTTCACTGAGCAAACAGGTTGGATAGGCGCTATCTGTGCCCTCCAGTTGTCTCCATCCTGGGAGTCCAGCAGACAATGTGCTCGATGGTTTGCTGTAGGCCTCCCCGGAAGTTTTCTGCACTCTATTTTTGCTTTGTGCAGCATGTTCTTATTTGTCTTTGTCTTATCTGTTGCTTTGCTTTGGTCTCTTTCAACTGCACACTTTGTAGTGGATGACAAATACCATATTGTATATAACATATTACAAACAGTATATATAATTGTCTAATGTACTTTTTTATTCTCATTTAATTTAATTATAGCTTTACCCCCTTTATATACTAAAGGTTCTCCTTTTATGACATAAGATGACTTTGCTTCAGTCACTAGTCAATTTCATCTCTTCAAGCCAAATTTTATGAATAAAGTGACAGCATGGAGCTCCTCTCCGCTACATTTAGACCCAATACAGAGCATGCACTAGCTTGAAAACAGAACTACTTGTGAAAGACAGAAATAGAGTCAATTACTGAGATATATTGTGTCTAAATTTGGATGCTGTGCCTCTTCTCTTCAAGGCAGAGCAGGATAAATGTGAACCGGCGGCTCCCATGGGTATGAAAACATCTGCCAGCCAAAACATAAGGTGGGGGAAGAGTTTCTCCTCTGGCCACGGGAATTACATATTTAGGCTCATGGGTCTGAGACAGAGCTGCAGTGCAGCTTGCTCGTTCCCTTATGTTTGGGTTTTGTGATTGAGGTGTATTCCTTTTCTTCTACTCATTCATGTCATGGCTCATCTTCTTTGAGTCTGTATCCCGGGACACATCACACCTTCAGGCTGTAAGGTGGAATATCCTCATTAAAATTTGACTCTTTGACCTGTGAGACTGTTGGTGCATAAAGCATGACATCTCAAATGCAGGAGCTATAATAAAATGGATCATTTGAATTTGTGCATGAGTGAAAATGAAGAAAGAATTGAAAGGTAAAGTAATAAAGAAAAGAAAGCAGCAAGGAAAAAGAGATTTAACTTAATTATGGTTATAGCAAATTTCTCTTCTTGCAGAATTGTTACGCTAAAATCAGCAAAAACATTTTACTTTAATTTCCTTGAAGAAAACATCAGTGATGTTTTTGATTGAACATTTATATTCATTCATTATATTACAGTAAGGGTCCCTTTATTAACAGTAAATAGTGCATTATTAAATGTTAATTAACTGTTGAATACACCATGAACAACTAATATTAAATAATATTATTTATTTAATATTATTATTTAGAAAGTTTGCATTTTACTTAATGCATTAATAAAAAGATGATAAAAATGAGAATTAAACACTTATATCCAAACTTTTATCCAAATATAAAATGCATTAAGTATGGTTGAGAAATAAGTATTGGCATCTGCCTATTAATGTATTAAGTAACATGAAAACTTATACTAAGTAATACTTAATATTTAGTTGTTCATGGAGTATTCAACAGTTATTTAACATAAAATAACGAACTAATTAACGTTACCCTTATTGGTAACTCTTATTGTAGTGTTATCAAAACAGGATTAAAAACCTTTAAGGAAACCAGCCTGAAAAGATAATAATTTCATGATAAGATTTGAAATCTGCTTTCATGTCTCACAATTTTTCATCTGTCTTCAGATAAAAGATTGTTTCCTGAAGCGTTAGCGCCACTTTTTTATTCATGGGGATTGAAAATGTCCAATTACCTATTTTTTAACTGTAAATGGAGAACACATGATGTTTTCATGTTCAAAATGTTTCACAGCTGCATTTATAACAGATAAAACCACTAAGACTGCTGCTACATAGTTTAGTAATGCCTAATGCAACAATGAAAAATTCATTTATCCATTTTCACTAGTCAGTGGCAAATCTTTTTTTTCCATCACAAAAAAAACTGTCCCACAGCTCCACTGGGATTTCAGTCTTCTTTTGTGATTATATCTGCTTCGTTGACGTCAGCAGTCTTCCTTCCATCAGTCTGGTGTTTACTTCCTCGCAGACTTTCAATGAGATTTGTGTTTGCAGTCTGGGCCACTTCAAAATGTTATTGTTTTCTTTCTGTCCTCTTTAGGCCACTTTGCATCATTCAGATCACGTTCTTGATCGAAATTCCAAAGTTCAGTGTTTCCACAGACGTCTGGAAATGTTCCTACAGACATTGAATGCAATCTTCCTTTCTCACGAGTTTCTTTAATTCCACAGCATTGCAGTCACATCACCCTTGACTGTGTGAACTTTGCTTGTGGAGTTGAATGTTTGTTTTTGTTTATATCATTAAACAACAGTTACTTCCCACTGTCCAGACAACTCTGTTTCTACCTCATCAGACTACAGAATTGATTCCATAAAGTTTTCTTCTTTGTGAATGTGAGCTTTTTAAAGATGAACATGGGCTTGCTTGGAGAGTAGCCAGTGGGACAGGATCTGCCTTAAGATTTTGTGGTAACAAATTCCTTTTTTTTTAACTTGTCTTGTCCAGCATTAAAACAGGCAGATAATGTGGATCTGTCTGTTGTGTCTTGCTCTGTCAAGAGGAACAATAAGTATATATGTATATACAAAGTTCCTCTTGATGATCTGAATTCTTTATTTTGGTTACATCATCATTTGTCAAGATTTCAATGCGCTGCTGGACATCACTGGAGGGGACAGAAAAAGAACAAGAAAACAGGAGAAAGGGATAGAGAAAACAAACAATACAGAAAGAAGAGACAGATATACACACCACAAAAGAGAACCACAATCCAACCATACATACATATACAAACACAAATATACACAGAATAAAAATTTTAGGCCCATACATATGTACGAAAGATTAATGCTCCCAGTGCCATGATGCAGAACATACAAAGTGAAAAAAGTGCTCAAAGGAAAGTGAACATGCTCAGGTATCCCCCCTACTCAAAAGGTCCGAGGCAGGCCACGTCCACAAGACCAGGACAAACGGCAGGCAGTCCCAAACAAGGACCTCGGCCAACCCACCCCAGGACCAGCCCACCGTCCACCCAGGAGGCGGGACAGGGGGGTCCCGGCCAGAGCCCCCGCAGCCCGGGGGAACGAACCCCAGCGGGCCCAGGCCGGTAATCTACGACCCGGCCGGGCGCCCAGAGCAGGCAGGGCACAGAACCCAGGGCCCCAAGAACCCGGAGGCAATCCCCCCCACCCCCAAACCAATGCCAGCGGACCCAATGGACCCAACCAATGCCAGCGGACGTCTAGGGCCCCAAGTCTGCCACCAGACAGGAGCCAGCCCCAGTAGACCAGATGCCCCCCAGGGAACTAGCCCCCCATTTACAAACATACACCCATCCACACAGGAGCCGCTGTCTGCACTAGGCACCTCCCACTCTGCCCCCACCACCAAAGGCCACAACCATCTCCACCTGGGAGCCGCCAACAGACCCAGAGGGCACCCATCCATCATACATGCCGGTGGGGGATGAAGACTCCAGCCCCCCACCCCTTGCAGGGATATTACATTTAAACCAGTGTGATAAGTCTTTACATACATAAAGCCAGAATCTGTGAATAGGTGGACAAGACTACAAGGCTTGAAAGTAGCTGTCAACAGTGTTCTCAGTACAATGTGTAGAGATGTTTGATTGTGACAGGCACATCCTGAACATCCTATGTCCTGTATAATGAGTTCTGTGCAAAGTTTTAAATTTAATTAATTGTATATTTGAATTTTTTTATATTAAAAATGTATTTAGCCATATTTGTATCCACTCTTTTGCATTAAGGTTTCTGCATAAATCTTTTTCCATTGAGGAAAGTTTATCTTTTTTTTTTTATTATTATTTTGCAGGATGTTGGAGTTGTTCCAGATGGGGGTTAGGTTACATGGAATAAGTGCAGACTTTAGGTAGAATCATCATTTTAATCCTGGCCACTCTCCCCATAAGCGAAATGGGCAAGCGCCTCCATCGATAAAGATAATTTTCTATTGTTTTAAATAGTTTATCATAATTTTATTTAGCTAATTCTGTTAATCAAGGTGATATATTTATACCTAAATATTTAATGTCTCCAGAATGTATTATGGTATTGGATATATTTTGTAAGTTACAGTTAATGGGCATAACTGTGGTTTTTGACCAGTTAATAGAGTAATCTGATATTGATGAGAATTTGTTAATTAATGTGATTGTCTGGGAAAGAGATGATTGTAAGAACTGGAGAAAAAGTAGAATATCATCGTCATATAAGCTCATTATATGTTCTGTGTTTTTGGTATTAATTCCTTTAATTTCTTTGCTTTGTCTAATGGCTGCTGCTAGAGGTATAAGAAAAATGGCGAACAGTGACGGAAAAAGAGGGCAGCCCTCTCTAGTGCCTCTCTGCAAGCAGAAGCTTGGAGAAGTTTGATCATTGGTCTGCACACATGCATTTGGATTGTTATATAATATTTTTATCCAGTCTATGAAAGATGATCGAAATCCAAATTTATTTAATGTTGCAAATAAAAATTTCCAGTTCACACAGTCAAAAGCTTTTTCTGCATCAAAAAAATTATTGTGGTCTCCAGATTATTTATATTAGAATAATCTAAAAGGTTAATTAATCTATGCATGTTGGTAGAAGAGTTTCTTCCTTTTATAAAACCTGTTTGGTCAGGATGTATAATGAGAGGACCTATTTTTTCTATCTTCCGCCGCCACATTGGAATTAAGAGAATCCGAATAAACGTGATGCCATGTAAACCCTAATTCGGAATTAAAATTTCCTCGTAAGCTCAAAGAATAATTTAATTTGGAATTAGTTAATTCAGAATGAATAAGTCATAAATTTAAGCATCATGTAACCGTGCTGTTGGGTTCAAAAGGAACCAAATAAATCATTGCTGTAAAGCTAAAAATATTTGTTGCTTTGGGGCTGATTTGATGGAAGATGAAATTCATGATCAGAAGTAACAGTGATACTATACGTTGCATATTTTAACTGGAATCTAAATAAAAATGAAAATGGTGAAATTATAAACTTCTCAGCACAAAGCCTTTTGTCATTTATTATTTCCATTCAAAACATCTCCTTTCAAATTCTAACATACATTAAAATTTATAAGGAGCTATGAATATTTATCATTTTGGGCTTTATCATAATAGACAGTTATGGCTTAGCAACACAATTCAACTCATCAACAGCAGCCTTTCCATTCTGTCTCTACATCCACTTCATCTTGTTTGTGCTTTTTGGGGGCTGGTGTCAGCAGACTCCACGTTTCACAGCTCACCACTCCATCATGGAGCTAAGAGCCTGACAACCATGTCTGCTCAGTCACACTTATGGCCAGCTTACAATATCCATCAATAAATCAACAGTGCATGTCTTTGAACCGTGGGAGGAAACAAAAGCCCACACCAGCACAGAACAACATAAGCTTTGCAAACCCCAACACACTCCAAACTGCCAGACATCCCAGCAGAAAGATCACTTCTCTGTAAAATAAATAGAAGAAACTTTAGGGAGGACAGATGTGATATATGTTTTGTTAGAAATTCTTGTTTTTGACTGGTGATGCTTGCTTTTGTCTTTGCTGACAATATGACTCAGTACCTCTGTTTTTATTCCCATCTTTAACGGTAGCTGCTGGGTTTCTTTGGCAGCCGTACAACTCCAAGCCATAAAAGAATCTCCTAAATGTTTTCCAGATAAGGTGCAGATAAGGTTTAAACTCTTTCCGTTTTCTCCTGACAGCTTCAGCTTGACTGAACACACACTTTGTTTCATCTATCGAGAATATTTTACTTCAAACATCATGTTAGTTTCCAGAAACTACTGTCTGGCCATTAGGTTCGAGCTGAGGATTTTCATTTTCTGGTTGTTTCTGAGGGTGAACCTTAATGACAGAATTATGCATGGCTTCATTCCAGATAGCATTCTTGACTGTCCACTAATGGTTTTTTGGTCACGAGTGATTTTTATCTAAATGCACAGTTGTGTTTTGTTAACTTATCTATAAAAATGTAAATTTAAAACTATTTTCCTAAACTATACATACATACATACATATATACATACATACATACATACATACATACATACAGACAGACAGACAGATGCAAATCTTCCTAAATGAAAGATAAGTGTTGAAGGAGGGGGCCTGAGCACTGGACAGAGGGGGCATTTGTGGCAAACAGAATTTAATTGAAAATGTTACTGAAGGCACTAGAGAGGCAGGGGGACTCAAAAAGTATCATCAAAGAACATCCAAATGAGAGTCCAGGGGAATTATGAGCTTATAAAACTGGAAAACAGCACAGGTCCAAAGCAGACAGAGTGAACTGACTGACACAGAAAGAGGGAGACAGGGTTATAAATACACAGTCAAGAGCTGACAAGACAAAGCTGGCAACAGTTTAGTTGGATCAGATGATCAGAGAGGTCTACAATGGTGGTAGAACAATACAAATGAAAAACTAAAGCAAAGAAAAGCTAAATCTTACTCAAATTGTGCTAATAAATTTAGCCAAAACCAGAAGCTTGAAGTTCTACAACAGAAACAGAAACAATAGATTTAACAAAACCCAAAACCAAATCACTCAAAATTTTCAGCCTTTGCTTTGTTTCAATTATGGGACGATTCTAAGATTACAGGTGCAGAGGTGTTGAGCACCCAGAGAGCTGCCCAGTCAGGCAAGATTATTTTCACTGCTTTATATATTTTAATACCATTTTTTCACACATTTTTGGGGAAATGTGTTTCTAAACCTGATGAAAGTTGTTTAAATGCTGAGTGTCCTGCATTGGATGGGTGATCTGTCCAGTGTGTACCTGGCTCTCACCTGTTAACTAGGCTTTGCCCCCCCCCCGCCCACAACCCTGATTTATTATTAATTGTAAAGCGAATGAAGGAATGAATGCTGAGCCACAAGAAAAGAGGAATAAATTGGAATTACAAAAGAAACAAATCGTAACCTAATTTCTGATAAAAGTTTAGTGTAGAAGGAAGTATTTAATATGGGGAGACCACATAAATTCCATGGTGTATAAATGTAAAATGACATTATGCTGAAATGTTTTTCTTCATCAGCTTAATAGTTGCTGTTTTCTGCAGGTGTTTTTATACCTTGTGATCTTGGACTCTCTTATCTCTTATCTTATCTCCTCCTTTTTCTTCTTTGGACAGGCATCACAGAGAAATAAATTGTATTCAACTACATGAAAGATTTACATAAATATAGAAATATATATATCCAATTAAGAATACAAATAAATAAAGTCCTCTCGAAGCTTGAGTAGGTTCTACGTGAAAACAAGTTAATAATTATACCACATAAATGGTACAATAAATGAATAAATCAATAAATAAATACAAATCTCTCAAATATTAGGGGTCCTGGAATTCTGCCCAAAAATTAGCTAGAAATGTCTGTTTCCAGATAAAATTCTCTTGAGCTACAGAACCTGACTAACAAGTAAGGATTTCCCCTTGTTCAAAATAGATTTTTCAGCCAATTTAAGCCAATTTGCAGCAAATCTGATAGCTGCAGCTGTAAGCTTTTAGACATGTAGTCAGGGTCAAAAAGACTCGTTAATATTCACAAATTGATTTATTTTTTTAGTTCAGAATCTGCTGATCTTCTGAGATTTTCATATACAACCGTAGGTTTTACGGAGAATGGTCTGAAAAAGAGGACATATCCAGGGAGCAGCAGTAAGGACTAAAATGCTTTGGAGATACCAGAGGTCAGGAGAGACTGTGGCAGAATGGTCTGAGAGAAAAAACAGGAGTAACTCAAATAACCACAGGTTCCATCCCAGGTACGTAGATTATCATATTTGTGCACACAGTAGGTTAACCTTGTAACAGATGGGCTACAGCAGCAGAAGTCCACACCGGGTGCCCTCCTGTCAGCTAAGCGCAGGAAACTGAAGCCAAGATTCATACAGGAATACCAAAATTAGAGCATGGAGAAAAACTGATCTGAAGAATCCTGATTTTAACTTCAGTGTTCAGATGATGAATTTAGCTGGAACAACATGAAAGAATAGATCCATTTTCGTCTGTGAAATATCTTTTTTTTTGGCACACAGAATCAACTTAAGTCTCTAAGAAAACGATGGGAGGAAGAGCCTTCAGCTATCAGGCCCCTCTCTTCTGGAACCAGCTCCCCAGTGTGGGTATGGGAAGCAGACACTCTCTCTGCCTTTAAAATCAAACTTAAAACCTTAATTTTTCACAAATCTTATAGTTATGGATAGTCTAGCCTGCTCCTTATCTTTCATGCATAAATATATGACAGTATTGACATCTTTATCATATTTCTCATTTTTCTGCAGGTCTTCCTGGATTAAAGATACAGTGTGTATTAATCTGTTTTTCCTGTCCTCTCAAAAGGGAGTTTTCCTTCCTGCTGTCGCCTCATGCATGCTCAGGATGAAAGATTAGGTCCAAGTCAAGATTTGATGCAATCTTTTGGTTTAGTTAGGCTATTTATTTTGAATTGGCTCAAACTGATGTGTCTGAGATGACATGTTATGAAGTGGCGCTATACAAATAAAGCTGAATTTAATTTTTTTTAAGTGAATTTAATGGTGCATGCTACCTGAGTACTGTTGCCCTTTATTACCAGAGTTTCCATTCATGAAACAAATTATAAACAAAGTAATAATGTTTTCCTCTCTCCAGTGCTGGAATTAGAGATTCAAATTAGATTAAAACTGCAGAAAAGGTCTCATGCAGGGATTTACATGGATTTATTGAGCTGATCTAATGTGTCAAACCAACTGGAAAAACAGGTTTCAATCCTTGACAGAAACTGAAAATCCCTGCTTCCCTAACCAAGACATTTTGCATGGTTACTTTCTGAATGCAATGTTTGTGCTGTCTTTGTGATACTTTTCAGTTGTGGGAAGATTATTTTTAAGTATAAGCATTTTTTAGTATAATTAAGTGATACAAAGGCAGATGAAAGAATAAGTAGCTACTACAAACATAGATAAGAGGTAATAAATTAACCAGAACACAATATTTTCCTTGACAGTTCCTGTACAAAATAAATAAACGAGATAACTGAAATAAAAAGATTGTAACCTGAAAAAAGAAAAATTCCATTTTTATTATATTTTTATTAAGGCATAATTTCTCACAGAATTCTCTGTTTGTATCTGTTTTTCTGTTACAGTTGTGTGAGACAAGTTGTTGCTTCTCACACAAAAGATTGCGGTTTTAAAGAAATCAAAAGGAAGCATTTAAAATTATTTTTGAACTAGTTAGGCCTCGAAACATTTGAGAAATCTAATGATAATTTGTATAGATATGGAAATATAATTCAATGAGATTTTTTTTAAAAATCTATGTTCCTATCATTATTTTTTTCTTTCACAAATGTGCTTTTACCAAAATTAAAACTGCAGAGATTAGTAAATGGCAAGAACAAGACCTGTATGACATTTATAATGGAAACAAACATTTTATTTCCCTTCATTGTATTGAAACTAATTTTAATCTTTGTTAGTTTTAAGATTATTTATATTTGGTAAGATAAACATCATATTTTGCAACTAATAGTAAAAAGAAACCCAAATAAGGATCAGGTATAAAACAGAACTGGGCTGAAGTAGAAAAAAAACGGCGATGATTAAAGGAAACCGGGTAATACATAACTGGATAATTACTGGGGCATTTGGGGACACATTGAAGGTGGGTAACAATCAGAAAATTATCCCATGTATGAAAGAAGAAGCAAGCAGAAAATTCACAAGGGATACATTTCTCACAAAACAAATCAGCAATGAAGCAAATGAGAAGTGAATATAAAGCAGGAGCTTTAAACAGCAGTGGTACAATGGAAGTACGATTAAAAATCGAAATCAGGGGATCTTAATAAAAGCCAAGATCAGAAACTTCCTGCTATGCCCTAAAATAGAAAGTGCATTTACAAATCTCCATTTTCTAGGTCCCCATGGTTCCAAATACCTTCTCACAAGGTAAACTGACATCTAAAAAAACTTTTTGGATGTTGAGCTGAGTTACTAAAAAATAGAAAAGAAAGAAACCATGTCTATCAACATTACCCAGTTTTCTTGTCTTTTATTTTTACAGTTTCCTATAAGACTAGAGAATCCCATACTACGAACTGACTATAAATAAACAAGAGAAATCTTACAGAAATCTTTAGCTTTATAAACTAGATGCACATTTCACAGAACCATTTATCTCATAATGCCAATACTGATTGGTTGCTGATGGTTTGCTATGTTGCAGAGTCAATCAAGGTAAACACCCCTTCTCACTTTGTCCCCATAAGAGGGTCTATCACGGGGTTGAGACATGTCATTAATGCTACTTGTTACCAAGGATCTCATTCATGGGACCAGTTTCACTGTCTCATTGTGGGATACAGAGGTTCCCAAAATGTCAGATAAGCTTATCTCAGGCAACCATCAGCATTCAAGAAGTAGCTCTCTGCTCCAGTGAGAGCTCATAGCTCAGCCACTGCATGGGCCTTGCTCAAAGACATTGTGTCTATGAAACTACACAAAAATTAATGTTTAAGACCAAAACACAATCACACAAATCCTGAGTGGAAACTCCTTTAAAAAGGGCTCAGGACACAGGCAGGTCCAGAAGATAATGGTCATGCAAGCCTGCAGGGTTCTGCAAACCCTAGCACATATAAGGCCAAAGCAATTGCTCTCACAATAAAGTATAAAAGCTTTTGCTTTGTAATAACCCTGCCAATACAACATTTAGCTCATAGGGCAAATAACAGGTCACCCTTTTGATAGGCCTGAATACACAGAGCGTCGACAGAACACAACATCTAGGGCTTTTGCTCCTCAAGCAAAGAAAATAACAGAGACAGTGTCAAAAGAATGATGAGTAAGTATGAGCCCACCATCTAGGGGTCAAAAGCAAACTTGAGCTTTAGTGATATTCTGAGATCCTCTGCTGGTGTCATTGACGCACTCGGTGCATGCCAAATCCAGCAGTAACACTATCTTTCCTAGACAAGATCATAACCTTAACCCTACACAAGGTGATAGAGACAACCAAATCCAGAACTGTTGGGCTAGGTTTTGAATGTTTCCCTTTTCCAAACCAACTGGCCTAAATTAAATGGTTATAAAAGTAAATAAAATTATGCACAAAGATTAACAATTAAATTGTAACAGAAACCATCTAACACCACAGTCAAACCCACAGTGGATGGAAGAAGCCTGCACATTTCCTTCATAAATCAACAAAATGAAGGATATTGACTAGTAGTATAATCACCTTCAAAACCCACATGGCACACAGAAATACCAGCCACATACACCCTTGTAGTAGGAAAAAAAAAGTCCTTTTGGGGTAACGTAATCATGAAACAAAAAAAAAAAAAAAAAAAAAAAAAAAAGAATTCGGCACCATTCTCCAAACAACCTCTACTTGTAGTCATAAAGAGACCCAGAAGAAGATGCCCTTATGCTCTGAATAGTATTGATTACACTCAGAGGAAGCTTGTGGTGCTGAAATTAAATTAGTTACGGACAATGATCATCATGCAAGGTATAATGCTTTCTACAGTGGAAATGGAGCTTCAGTGCTATAAGTTTCTTGTGCCTAACTTGCCAATGACACTAATCAGGAATGGCATATAGAGATAAATGCTTTAAAAAAGTATTACATTATGAACTAACTGGCCGGCCATATTGAATACTGAGTACTTTCTGCTGGGCCAACATGTTTGTTGGGTCGCACTCTTAGTTTTGTTACTGGTTTATAACTGGTTCGTTAAACTCAGTAAACCAACTAACATTATTTTTAACCCTTTAACTTTCATATTCAGAAAAAGGTCTGAGAGTCTGTTTTTCTGCATTTTTCTGTTTTTTTCTCACAAAAATGATCAAAATAAATGTCTTTTAGCAAATAATTTCAATATAAATTAATAATGACATTACAACAGTGAGCTGATGGAAAGAGAGGTGTAATACCAAACGCTCAGTTTGGATTTTACATACCTAAACAGAGTGATAGAGACGGCTTAGGCAGGTTTATTTTCAGAATTTTCTAAAAAAAAATCATCACAGACTGCAAATTTACCTTTACTACATGGTACACTAGGACATTAAAAGGTTAAGTATTACCCCTTCTGTAGTATATTTTGATGAGGTTAGATCACCTGGTGTTATGTTACAGCCATCTTGTGGGTGTATTGTGTCACTAGTGGAGATTTTTCACTGTAAATAGAGACGTGTTAAAAAATTCTGTGCCAGACTTTGTGCGCTTTACTGACTCTTCAGTTTCCAGCACTTTAAGATATTACACCTTCTCAATGTGGTTTCCATGCTGGAGTAATTATATCTGCAAACGTATCAGGGATACTATGGTTTCGCCCCAACCACTGCCGCAGGATATCCTTTGTGTGAGCACGATAACACAAATTATTTTTACAACTTGATTTTGAGACTTTGTATACCTGTATCAAATTTCACAATATTTGGATTTATGGTTTTCCCACCAGGTGGTGTTTTATGCACGAAAAATATTATTTTTGGCTATATCTCTGGAACTATTTGTCTCATTAACCTCAAATCAAGTGCACATAAAAGGTCATGACCTCAGGATGCATCCTGTCCTCACGTCATACCAGGCTGGTTCAAAGTTTCGACACCAGGTGAAGCTTTGTGATTGAACGTGTGCAACTTAATATTATTGTATTGTGTCTATTGGAGGATTGGGGGCGTTCAGCATATGTTCTTAGCCGCCAGTTAGATGTCATGAGCTATGAAAGTTATGAAACTTTGAAAAAAGTGTTTGTAAAAAAATCAACAGCTTTTCGCTGGTTGATTGACTTGCAAAGAATTTCTTTAACACTTCATTGCACAAGTGTCAGCAAAATGAATAACCTTTTCTTCCATTCACTTGAATACAAAGGTTATGAACCCACCCAGTAGCAGAAAATATTATCTATTCTTACTTCCCTGGCCTCTTCTGGCTACACAAACAACTTGTTCTGATCCTGACAGTATTATTTTTGACTGAATTCAATCAAGTCCAGTCTAAAAGTAAAAGTAATGTTCAACCAAGCCGCAACTTTAATAGAAATAACCAACACAGTGAGGTATTTAACAATGAGAAGGTCATTTAAATGTGAGTTAGATTCCTATCATCCCTTGCCATTAACAGTGGAATGTCATGGAATAATTTACCTTCAGAGAAAATCCATGTAAGGAAAGTTTAATAACAATCAAAACCTTAAAAAATATTTTTCCGACCACCAAAACAAAATCTATCAGATCAAATAGGATTTACAAAGCTGACATGGCATTAATTAGGAGAAAAGATTGCATGTGATAAAGGCAGGCCTAGTTTGCAGTCACAACTCTGCTTTTTGAGCCATCAAACCACCGCTTGTTATGGTTTTGTTTTATTGACTTCCTTGTTTCTTGTTTTATTTTGTAATTCTTCCTGTTTTGTCCCATGTTTCTGTTCAGCTTCATGTATTTGTGTATTAGTTTCACCTGGGGTTGATTTTGTTC
>JBAMHX010000017.1:13940021-13953551 GCA_037177515.1 Pseudomugil tenellus | reverse complement strand
CAGCTTTGTGGCTTGTCAACATGCATTTTTGCAAATTCCAGTCTCGCTTTTTTATGATTTTTCTTCAGCAGTGGTGTTCTCCTTGGTCGTCTCCCATGAAGTCCACTTTGGCTCAAACGACAAATGGTGCGATCTGACACTGATGTATCCTTCCTGCTGCAGTAATGATGCACATTGTTACTTTTATATTAATAAGTCTGCCCACTTGTGCCATCATTACCCAACCTGTTAATGTTGTATGTTTAGGACAGTAGCTTTTTCTATTGCTAAACAGCAATAAAGTAGGCTTCTAGTGGCAATGAATGTCTGCAGAACAGGAGCCATTTTCATCAAACCTCCTAGATTTACTCCTAAAAACCACTGTTTAGAGTTGACCCAAGACTAAAAAAAGTCCTTTCTGAAAGCTGCACTTTTAAGTTACCTATAGACACCTTCATTGTTGTTGTTTACATTTGGTAAATCCCGGTCATGCGCAATAGCTGTTGGCAGAAGACACGCCGTAACCGGCATTACTCGTAGTGTTGACACAATGGAAATTGCAAAGAGGCAAAAATCAAGTCGCTTAAAAGCAAAAACATCTTGATTATTTATCGGACAGTGATTGTGAAAGGTATGAACAAAAGTTGTACGTGGTGTTTTGTTGCCTGATCCGTTTGAAATGGACTAAAGGAAGTGGGACAATATGTTGGAGTGGCTGCTTGTGCAGTATGGCGACATCTGGAACTATTTATAAACTCTCCTGGGTCGTACACAGCTGAAGCATTGAAAGCTTACAAATTGCTGGATGAAAATTATTTTTTCGATTGTGGACCTGTTCGTGATGTTTCATACTATAGTGCAAACGACTCACTATGCTTCCTACGGAGTTGCGATCTTCCGTCCGCATCTCTTAAGTTCCTGCTAAAGGACGACCAAAGCTACGACCATCTGCACACAAACTCAATTCAGCGTGTGCACGAGCAGCAAAAAAAGTTACAGCTGATAAAGTGACAGGGAAAGTTTTTAGGTTATAATTAATGAAAGAATCAATGATTGGCTCAAGGTGCTCATCAATCGCAAAGGTGTTACAAGTCGATCGCACTACATATAATAATAAAATATATATATACGTCAGTCTATCATCCATCTTACCACTTTACTGTTATACAGGGTGGCCGGTACAACAATTAACTGTTAGGAAGCGCTAGAGGATGTGGACCCAAATGCAGACCAGGAGGACAACCGGAATGTGGAGGAACTAGATTTATTAAATTAATGAAAAAAACACAGCCTAAACGGAGGGGGGGGGGTTAGCCCGGAGGAGGGAACAGTCCAAGAGGCCGCAGAGGCCGCAGAGTCCACAGTCCGAGCTCGGGGGGTTGGCCCGGAGGTCGCAGAACCAGGAAGACGGGCTCGGGAGGACGGCCCGGAGGTTGCAGAACCAGGAAGACGGGCTCGGGAGGACGGCCCGGAGGCTGCAGGGTCAGGAGGCCCTGATCCGGAGGACAGCCCGGAGGCCGCAGGGTCAGGAGGCCGGGCTCGGCAGGCCAGCCCGGGGGCCCAAAAGTCAGAAGGTCCGGAGGAGCAGGAAGAGGAGCGTCCCGGCCTGGGACCCCCTCGGAGACGGGCGGAGGAGCGTCCCGGCCTGGGACCTCCTCTACCGGCAGAGCCTGATGGGACTTGGGCGCTGGCCTCGGAGGCGGAAGGGCCTGACGGGACCTGGGTGCTGGCCTTGGAGGCGGCAGAGCCTGACGGGACCAGGGCTGGCTCGCAGGCGGCAGCGTAGACCAGGGCTGGCTCGCAGGCGGCGGCGTAGACCAGGGCTGGCTCGCAGGCGGCGGCGTAGACCAGGGCTGGCTCGCAGGCGGCAGCGTGGACCAGGGCTGGACTGGCAGAGACAAGCAGGGCTGGGGTTGAGGAGACCGAGCCACAGAAAAAGCAGGATCATGTTGGGCTGGTGGAGACCTTGGAGATCTGCGCTGCGGCTGCTGGGACACTGGGATAACATCCAGCATAGCCGCCTCTAAGAGGTCCGCCATTCCAGATTTCTTCCGGAAGGAAGGGTAAGCCTGTAGCAGGTTCACTACCCTGGTGGCTGCTGCCTGCCGTACCATAGCAGGGTAGGAACATGCAGGAAGACAACCGGAAAGTGGAGGAACTAGATTTGTTAAATTAATGAAAAAAACACACCCTAAACGGAGAGATCAGAAAGATGCAATGGAACATAATGAACCGGCAAGGGGGAAAGAAAAGCAAGGGTATTAATACACTGGAAACTGAACAAGACACAATTACCAAAATCAAACCAGGTGAACTAATGAACAAATACAGGAAGCTAAAACAGAAAGTAACGGGCAAAACAGGAAAAACTACAAAATAAAACAGGAAACCAACGCAAACTAACCCAAAACCCTAACATTAACTTTCGATTATGTCACTTGCATCACTTCCAAATCCATCCAACAAACAGTGAATGAAGCCATTTATATAAGAAAGTTGAAAAATTTCGAACAGACATGTAAGTGAATTGTAAAATGGAAAATAGGTATGTATGTTTTGCTGATAATCAACTGAATTATGCAAAATATTTAAATTGGCAAGGAATCAAAAACAAATATTTGCTCATTTAAAACTAATCCAAAAAAATATATCAACAACAACCGGAAATCTTCTGGCTTCTTTTGGCACAAGCTTATTTCAGATGGACTGATGCAAAGTGGAAACGTGTGCTGCATTCCGGCAAGTCCGCATTTCAAACTGTTTTTGGAAATTGTGGACGTCTTGTCTTCCAGGCCAAAGAGAAAAAGTACCACGTGGATTGTTATCAGTACAAAGTTCAAAAGTCAGCATCTGTAAAAGTATGGGGGTGTGTTGGTGTCTGTGGCTGGGGTAACTTGAAGATCTGTGAAGGCAGCATTAATGCTGGAAGGCACATCCAGGTTTTGGAGCAACAAATGCTGCCCTAACCCTTTTTCATAATAACATCCCTGCTTATTTCATCAAGACGATGCCAAGAAACATTCTGCATGTGTTACAACAACTTGGTTTCATAGTAAAAAACTGCACGTATTAGACTGGCCCACCTGAAATCCAGACTCCCCTCCCACTGAACATGTATAGTGCATTATGAAGGGCAAAGTACAACAACAGAGACCTCAGAATGTTGAGCAACTCAAGTTGTAAATCAAGCAAGAATGGGAAAAAATCCCACTTACAAAGTTTCAACAATTAGTCTTCCCAGTTCCCAAACGGTTAATGAAAGGTCATGTAGCACAGTGGTAAACATGCTGCTGTTCAAAGTGTTTTTAAATATGTTGCAGGCGTCAATTGAAAAATGAGGGAATATTGATGACTTTTTTAAAAGTTTGAATATTAAATATCTTGTATTTCTAGTGTTTTAAATTAATATATGTTAAAAAGGATTTGTAAATCATTTTCTGATCCTAATGTTTTATACAGCATCCCAATTTCTTTGGAATGGGGGTTGTACAAGTTAACCATGTTCCAATGATAAGTTAAATCAACTTTGTCAGATGGTAACATTCAACCTAAGTGCTGATGAGCTGTCAGATTTAAAAGAGAATTTCTCAGCATATATTGATGATTTAACTTATGTTGGGGGGATAAGTGTAACTTTCCACAACAGCACAGAGACACAACAGAGTCGATCAAGGAGTTGTTAGCGCTGATTCACTAGAAACAATGAATATCATTACAGAATAGTTCAGAGAAAGTAGCATCAATTCTTATTTGGAGATTGTATAGAAGGATCGATAGACAATGTGATGTGAAAACTGCACCTCTTCCATCCAATTAAAAGCAAAAGATGTACATACTATGTCCATGTTTGTCTTGGGAAGATACTTTTTTCACATTTTTTCTATAGTGTTTTGTGAATGTTTGATTTGCATTGTTGCTGAAAGCTGCTTTGTTGATAATAAATGGCTCATGTTAATGTGTCTCTTTGTAAATTAGGAAATTAAAATGCAATCTCTAACATCACCTTGTTTCTGACCTACATTTATTTGTGCTGCTTTCAGTCTGCTCAGAAATGTTATAATTAATAACCATCAAGCTCTTTGTTAAACACCACTTGTTTGTTTGGAGTTTACTACGCATTTCTATAGATTGGTTTGATATTATCAAAATATGCAAATTATCATTCTTTTGCCCCTTCCATCCTTTTTCCTGTTTTGCAGTAAAAAAGAATAATACATGTCTGCTCATGTTTTGTTGGAAATTATTGAGTGAAAGAAAATATATATAGTGCTCTAGTAAGAAGCTATGAACCACTAACAGTGTAATGCATGCTGTTGGCAGACATTTAGGCAAAATATTACTTCAGACAGGAGACTAGATTAACTCTCCCACCCATCAAATCCTTGTCAATTCTGCCTGTAAAGAAGAGACTCATCACATTTGCAGTCAGAATAAAATATCAAAGCAGCAGGCTTTGAGAGATATGGTAAGAGGCCGAGCAATTGCAGCTAATGGCTGGAGTGAGGACAGCTTCTGATAGGAGAGTTTTGAAAGGAGCATCAGCTGGTAATAATCAAGTTATTAAAATTTCAATTTTTGGGGGGGGGAGGGGGGGCAGAAAGCTGAGATAAGGAAAGGAGTCTGCATAATGTGTACACAGTATGACATTATACAGGTTATTTGACTATATGCTATTGACTCATTGGGGATTGTCATGGTCATTTTCCTACTATCCTCTCACATAGCACACAGAGGAAGAAATAAAAGAATTTATGAAAACACAAAGCAAACGTAAATATATATTGTGCATGCTTTCATCTATCCGATCACATAAATGATTACTAAGTCATTTTTCAAAACAAGCAGAAGAAGCCAGAGATCTTTCAGCCAGAACTGCAAACAAACAAAGCTGAGAAGGTGAAATAAAACTGAATGACTTAACATGATGGACAGCACAGCTAACTGAGAAAAGTATTTTGACCAGATACTACAAGAAGTATGTGTTATTTAGGGAAGTGGACTTGGGGCTGGAAGACTTTTAAAAGAATGTGAGATGGCTCTAACTCCACTGCTCCCAGGTGCTGAACACAGCTCTTTGTATAGCTGTGAGTGAAATAAATAGTTTAATTTTGTGTTTTCTTTAGATATACGCTGACAAGATTTTTTCAACAGCTCTGTGTCCATTCATGAATCATGGTATTTCTGTACATCTCTTCATGCTGGTTGTTACTCTTCAACATTAAAACTGTTAGCTTCAATTCAGCTGTTTGGCATAAAAACAACTTAATAAAAGGTTTGTAATAAATCCAAGATTGAAACACACACAAAAAAAGTAATAGAGTGAATGTTAACAAAATTATACCTCATATGTGAGATTTTTCCCCTTAGGTGATGTTAGAATCCAGAAAAACCTGAAACATAATTGGTTTGTGACTGGAAAGGGAATAAAATATTATCTTGCTGAGTTTAAACTGATCATTTATTTAGTAAAAGTATCATAAACTTAGTGTATAAATGAGGTATCTTGTCAAAGCAGGTGGTTCTTCTAACTTTGTTTTCTTTAGTTGCTATTCTTGACTATTTTAATCTTTCATCCATGATAGTTACTGATGCTCAGAACCCAGTGGAGTCGTCCATGTGTCTTCTACCACTTACCTGAGGTCAGGTTGCAGCTTAAGTAGAGGAGCCCAGACTCTCCAGCCTCTTCTTCCAGCTCCCTGAGGGAATCGCGTGGCATTTCTAGGCCAAGCAAGTTCTAATCCAAGCCTCTCCTTGATGATCAAGCTTCTCAAGTCAGCCACCCTGTGGAGGAAACTCCTGTGGGCTAGTTATATCTGTAATTTTGTTTTTTGACCATAGGTGAGGTATAAACTTAGCTTGTCCAGTTAAACTGAACTCCACTCCACTGTAGATGCCTCACCTGTTGATTCTTCACTAATTTTTTCCAAAACTCATGAATAAAACTTTGGAATAATCCACTTGGAGTTGGAACTTATTGCCAAACCAGGAAGGAAACACCATATTTTCTATTTGAACATCCTCATTTCAGTCATTTCCCATTAGGCTACAAACCCTTCCAGTGAGAGCTGAAGATCAAACTGATGATTTGAACAAGACTGCATCACTAACACAAAACAAAAACCTAATCCTATACCGACTAAAATAAATCTACTCAGAAAACAAAGCAACCAGAAACAAGGCTTATATCGTAGGAAGCAACGTAGGGGTATATCCCCGAACGCTCCAAATGCTCCTATTCCCAAATCCTCAAATAGAAACAATACAATAATATAAAACTGCACATGTTCAGCCACAAAGCTTCATCTGGTGTCAAGTTTTTATCCATCCATCCATCCATCCATCCATCCATCGATCCATCCATCCATCCATCCATCCATCCATCCATTCATTCATTCATTCATTCATTCATTTTCTAAACTACTTCCTCCAATTCAGGGTCACGGGTAGCTGGAGCCTATCCGTGCAGCCAAATCATTCGTGCTTGATTTGAAGTCAATGACACAAATAGTTCCAGAGATAGAGCAAAAAACACAATTTTTCATGCATATAGTGGTGGGGAAACCATAAATCTAAATACTGTGACATTTGAGCCAGGTCTTCCCCTGGGGGACCTAAACAGGTATACTGAGCATCAAAATCCAATTGTAAAAAGTGTTCGAGTTATCGTGCTCACACAAAGGATATCCGGCGGCAGATTGGGCAACGGAAGCAACATCCGGCATATTATAGGAGAAAACATAATATCTCCGATATCGGCGATAAAATTCTGTCCAGAAAAACAACGGAGCTGAAAGATTCTCAAAGTTTTCCTTTTGTTTAAATCATAGACTCGTCTAGGTTTGCACCATTGCGCCATAAGATGAATGCTGATCTTTATTTACTATGACAGAATTTCTGGGGAAAATTTATGAAGTTATTATTTCCATTTTGCAAAAGCAGAAAAAGTTTTATCTCCAACATCAAAACAGAGAAATACATAGAAAGAAATCATTGAGCTCACAAATGATTTACAAGAAAGTAACTTATCCAAAAAATACTTATATATGGTATATGGTATATTATCCTTGTACCTCAAAATTAACCTCCTTCTTGTCCTCTAATGTTTCATGTTGCTCTGACTGCAGGGTTATCTACAATGAAGTGACACAAAAGGTTTGTTCTCCACACTAACGAATTAAACTGAATTTGATTAACAGACTAATTCACTGTGCTTGCCTCAAACAAATGCTGAGCACATTCAATTAAATAATGCTTTGATGTGTTATCTCAAGACTTTCCATAAGTCTGAGAAATTTGTTACATGAGTCGATGAAGGGTTTGTTGTTGAAGCATTCCTCAAAGATATTAACTTAATTTCATTTATTTATTTTGTTGCCCCATAATGAGCCTTTTCTTATGTTTGATCCCTTCTGTTCTTTAGTACTTTCTGCATCCAGCCCTGCGGAGACAGCATTAGTCTCTCTAGAGGGAGACATAAGGAGAAAAGATGACAAAAGAATAAAGAAAACATTGTTTAACTGCTTCTCTCTATCTGCTTCTTTTCATAGACAAATTAATTAAAACTAAGTAGTGACTCAATTTTCAGGATAATTAATTAAAATTTTTATATTAGTTCCTCCAAAGCAACTAAAGGCATAAAGGAAGAGCAAGCTATGGGTTGTATCTTTATTGCCGTATCATTTACATGAACAAAAACAATTAAAAAAAACTAAAAAAAAACAAATGACAGCTTATAATTTAGCACCAGTGCCCACCACTGCTGTCAGAGCACCACTTAGAGCAAGTCAAAGCAACAGAAACAAAACAAGACAACACATTTATGTGTTGCTAATTCACAATGCACACTGTCGCAAATACACTAACATCTACTTCATCACATGCACTTCATCCAACGGCAACACTCGGTTCAGTTCGGTTTTCCATATCTAAGAAAGCTACGATATGTTCTCGTCAAACACTGTGCTTCCTGTTTCCCACCTCCTGACTAGCCACTTTCTATTAGCATTCCCTGCTCAGTCTGCCGTATGAAAGCAAGGCACACACCTGCCACAAATGCTGTCGCATCTCCACAGCTCAGATCTCTTTAGCTGTAGCAGGCTACTGGGCTAGCTTCTTTTTTAGATTGATGGAAAACAGGCCAACTGGCTGATTGACTGCGCAGCTAGCCAGCTGGTTATATAAGTGAAGGGCTGGTTGGTTGAATAAATACCTTCAGGGGGGGATATATGAGCCTCTCCCTTTTTTGTCCTTGTGTTTCTTGCTCTTCTTTGCTACTTCACACCCACCCCAGCTGAAACTTAACAGCAGCTGCACAAGTGGTAAGAATGTCAGAAAGTACCACAACTGTGTTCCTCTCGTTTTTTTAGGCAGGTTCTTAGAATAGAACAGCGTTTGCAGCATGTAGAGTGGAAGCTAAACCCCAGGGGCCAGTCGTTTCACTGACATCCTCTATTCAGGAGTAATGGTACTTAAGGTAGCTGCCACACGCATGCATCCGCACACACATGCACCCACACACGTATTGCTAAGCTGACATTTTAAACAAAATGGGGTGAAAGTGAGAGCACTTGCATATATAACAGAGCAGACACATGCATTTAGAAATATGACATGACTACTATCAAACTTGCACTCACCAACAGTTGTGTGCAAAGAGCAACAGATGGAGCCAGATAAGGTTTTTATCCTTTTAAATCTAGAGTTTCTTATTCCAGACTTTTCTCCTCTCAGTGGTCTAGCTGGTGTAAAAGACTGCACACCCAGTAAGGAGCCACATAATTCCATGTAATTTGGGGGATTTTGTTTAAAAGCAGAGTGGTGAAGATAACAAATAACTGTTAAATAAACTTTCCAATCACAACTATTAATCACATAATTATTTTTTTCCATGTCTGCATCATTGCATGGCATTTTAGAGGAATATTAATGCAGATTTGAATGGTTACATTTGATTTGAGGAGGCAGTGGGATTATTGCTTTATAATCAAAGATTAATCCTTCATGTCAGGCTTTAAGATTTGTAACGGTGATGCACGCATCGAAGTTTCAAACAGGGTCCTATACTGGCAGCTTTACATCAGACTGAAATCTGACGATGGTTGAAAATATCCGCTCCTCTAGAGGTTATCAGAAAGGCTGCTCGAGCATGGGTTAGATAAGATCTGGAACGTTTTAATGGAATTTGCATGTAAATGAGAAAAAAAGTTCTCCTGCAACAGCTTTGATTTAGTTAAGTTTTTATTTAGTTTGTTGATCTGCTCTGTAAAGTTTTTGCAAGTAGACATTAATTTACAGATGGCACATTCACACACCTGCCAATTATTCCTCTTTAAGTGCCTGTGCCTTCCCTCACATTTCTACATGGAAATTCCTAGTTGGGTCTGAGTAATGAACCATCTGGCAAATCAGCTAAGTGCCAGGACCCTTAGTTGCAATGATGAGAATTTCGTATATTACTAATGTCTTTAACAAGAGTGTAGAAAGCCATTTTCTCTCTTTACATTTCCCACATTAACAAAGCCTGGCTCATAGATTTTTCTTCAACTCACACCCACAGCTGTCCAAATGTTTAGCCATCAATAACTGTTTATGTATCATAGGTTCAGTGGAAACTTTGCAAGCTGTGCACCAATCTCAGTATGTGACTGTTTGCCTGAACTCCACCAAAAATCATGATATAACAGGATGAAAACAATAACAAAATTTTTTTTTTTTTGGTCAGCAGTACTTTGAAAGACAAGATAAGATACTCACAGTAAGTACTAGTAAAGTAGTAGATATTACTGCTGGGGATAAACCAAATACCCCATTACTTTTGTACTTTGTTGTCATTGAAGCACCAATAGAACTAAACTAGGAATCATTAAAAAGGAAAAAGTGCTCCTACTTCAACATTACAAACTAAACCAGGAGCGATTCTAGGATCTTAGGTTTGGGGATGCTGAGTACCCAGAGAGCAGCCCATCCAGACAAGATCATTTGCACAGCTTTGTACATTTAATATTTAATTCTCATTTTTGTGAAAGTTAAAAAAAAGTCTATTTGAAAAGTCTGTGACTAAACCATAAACTCTGAAAAAGGTTATTTGTATGTTGAGCTCCCTGCTATTAAATAGGGGTATGTCCATGGTATACCTGTCTCTTACCTGCTCTTGCAGGGGTGAACTCTCAGTAACACTGAATTTTTATAAGCAGTATAGAAGACAAATGATAAGCCACAGTAAAAGAAGAATAGATTGAAATCATAAATGAAACATATTGTAACCCCAATTTCTGAAATAATTTTATTGTATGTGTGCTTCCAGAAAGAATTTTATATGGAAAGAAGACAACTTTAATGACATATACGTAAATTTAAAAATTATATATAATATATAAAATTATGCATAAATATTTATATAAAAATGTTAATAAATATTTATATATAAATATCAATAATAAATAATAATCAATATTATATATTGCTGTTTTGTGTCACTATTCTGACTGTTTTCTTACCTGACTCCTCCTGACCTGCTCTCTCCCCTCTCCTTCTCCTTTTTCATCTCTCCCTATTTGTACTGATAATTACAAATACATTATATTCCTCTAGATCAGCCTTTCTTAAAGTGTGGTCCCCAGACCACTAGTGGTCCACAAGTGCTCCCTAGTGGTCCGCAAGGTTAACAACATTACAATACTACATTTGTTTGAATTAATTGTTTGAGTGTTGTCACACTAGGTTTTGCAACACCAAACCTGTCTTATTTCCATTTTACTATGGAGCAGTGGCTTAGGACAGGGTCACTTAAACGAAATCCAAATGTAACATCTGATACAGGAGGAAAAGAGAAACGACTGAATACAGATCCGTGTAGCTCAGCTAACATTGCAGAGAAGGAATTGATGTTAGCAACCCCATCAATTTCCGCCACAAAAGTGAGACGAAAATACCACCCCGACTATGTGCATTTCGGCTTCTTTTAGACAGGTGATGAAGATGATCCCAAACCGCATTGTGTTTTGTGCTACAAAGCTTTGGCTAACGAGGCTATGAAAACTTCAAAGTTGAAGAGACATTTGGAAACAAAACACAATCTTTTGCATCTGGGGAAAATGCAAAAGCTACCAAGGCTTCAAACGAGTTGTCACTCTTAATCGCCAAAGCAGGAAAACCTCATTCAATTGGCGAGAATTTAGTCAAACCAGCTGCAAAGGTGATAGCTAATGTATTGCTTGGGGGAAAAGCCTGTGACAGAGTTAACAGGATTCCTCTTTCCAATGACACCGTCCAACGGCGCATAAAATCGATGGCTGAAAGTGTGGAAGACCAGTTGCTAACACGTTTACGCCAAAGCCAGTTTTTTTCACTAAAACTGGATGAGTCCACAGATGTGGGCAATGAAGCAAATCTGCTGTGTTTTGTGAGCTTTATCTTTGCTAGTGGAGTGCATGATGAGTTTCTCTTTTGTCGTTCCATGCCGACCAATACCACGGGGGAAGCTGTTTTTCACTCACTTAATGATTTCAGTGTGAAAAACAACCTGGACTGGTCAAGATGTGTTGGTATTTGCACCAATGGTGCAACTGCAATGACGGGAAAACAGAAAGGACTAATAGCGCGCGTCCAGGCAGTAGCACCAGCTGCAACAGCAACGCACTGTTGCATCCATTGAGAACAACTTGCCAATAAAAAAAAAATGCCACAGGACCTGAAATCAGTTCTGGATGAGTCTGTGAAAATAATCAACAAGATCAAAGGTAAACCTCTGAAGACACGTCGCACACACAGTGCGAAGAAATGGGAAGCGAAGACACAAAACTCCTTTTTCACACCGAAGTTCGCTGGTTGTCACGTGGGAAGGTTCTCACCCGTCTGTTTGAGCTGCGAGACGAGGTAATGTTATTCCTACATTCCACTGATGAACTGTATGACAGAATGCATGATTTCCAGTGGCTCGCAATTATAGCATATTTGGCTGACATTTTCAGCATTCTCAACAGTTTAAATGTAGCGCTGCAGGGGAAATCTGAGACCATATTTGATGTCCAGGACAAAATAAAAGCACACATGTCTGAAGATGGAGTTGTGGTGTGACCGTCTGGATCGTGAACAATTTGACAACTTTCCAACACTTGCTGATTTTCTCCTCCCTTTTGGAGAGAATGTGGATGTGAACACGGTTGCATCCCTCAAGCAACACCTGCAAGGCCTCCACTCTCAGCTGGGAATATATTTCCCAGAATTGGAAGCAAGCCTTGAATGGATCAGAGATCCATTTGGGGACAAAATGCATATCCAGGAAATCAGTTCCAAGCTCCCACCGAAAGAGGCCGACAGCCTTGTAGATATTGCATCACATGGGGCATTGAAGACAACTTTTACGGAAAAAAGTTTAACTGATTTTTGGCTTCACATCCAACCCGAGCATCCTGAGCTCGCTGACACTGTTCTGAAACTGTTGATGCCATTTCCATCCACCTACAATTGTGAAGCTGGATTTTCAGCCCTTGTTGACTAGAAAACAAAGCAGTGCAACTGGGTTAGAGTGGACTATGATATGAGACTGAAACTCTAAGATTTGGAGCCAGATATAGCTAAAATTATGGCGAAGAAAATGCAGCACCATTCTTCTCATTAGATGACAAAAGAAAAAGTGAGTACAGACTGAAATATTGTAAAAGCTGCATTCTATGTTTTTAACTTGAGAACAATTTATTTTGGCATATTGTTCTGAGGCTGTTTAGTGTTGCGTGGTTTGTGAATTTTTGTTGTAAAGGTTAAGTGGTCGTTGGACTGAAAAAGTTTGAGAAACACTGCTCTAGCTGAATAAAATTACATGAATCGGAACAAAATGCTATTATACATACTAACAGACAAGGTCATCTCTCTGCTGTTCTCTCTCCTTATACTAGTAACCAAAAAGTAAAGTTAAGTAAGTAAATTACCACTATGTTTATATTTAATAAGATATATGTAAATATTAATACACTGATGTAACTTATAACATTATTTTCCATAGAAAATAATTTGATCTGACTGTCTTATCTGAACCTGATTCTCTTTTCAAAAAATAATCTTATAGCCATGATCAGGCTGTCAGTCTGTCTGTACACACACACACACACAACAGTGCTAATGGGCATCCAGTTAGCTAGTCATTAGCACCTTGGCTTTAATATTAACACATGAACATCAGCTGCTCCTCGTTCCAGTTTAAACAGGACATACTGCTGATCATCTGCTGCAACATTTCTTAGCTAGAAAAACACACCAGCTACCTCCCAGCTAACAACATGAGGACTAATAATAATATTGTTCCATGTGTCCTGGTTTAAGCAGGTACTGTAGATCAACCACTTTGCAAATCAGCGCCTAATTGTGTGAAAGACTCGGAGCAAGATGTGAAACTGTATTTTTGTTGTTAGGACCCTTGCATTTCAAACAAGTACTGTGTGATTTTTACATTTTTACCTTTATTTTTACAAAATAAAGGTAGGAGTGGGGGGGGGGGGGGGGGGGGGGGGGGGGGGGGGGGGGGGGGGGGGGGGGGGGGGGGGGGGGGGGGGGGGG
>JBAMHX010000017.1:13919785-13933108 GCA_037177515.1 Pseudomugil tenellus | reverse complement strand
ATATACACATACATATTTGGAATAAATTGCATCCTTTGCATCTTTGACCCTGTCTGATGTGACCAGGAAAATCCAAAATAGATGTGATTAGTTTTGAGTTTAGTAAAAACTGCTCTTTTAATCTGCCAACCAGGATTAGCGGAGGGACAGTATTAATGCAGAAAAGAAATCTCCAAAGTGGACTTATGCAAGTATTTTATAACACTCCTGCATATAGAAAGTTTTAATGTGTTATAGTGATCTTGTTTGCCCCTCTACCAGAAGGTTAAGATCAATGTAAAGGCTCCAGTTCCTGCTTTTGTTATTTTATTATCTGGCTTTTGAGCATCATCTTGTTCAAACTCAAATCAGGTAGCAAATTAATTTATGTTGGAGAAACAAATCCTCAAGCATTTTTAGTTTGGAAAATATTTTCTTCAGGTCTTTTTTTTGTTACCTTTGTAGAATTATGTCCCTGCTTTATAAAGTCCAGCGTCTGTGTGCTTTAAAACAAAAATGGAAGCTATAACAGCTCAAGTACAAATAAAATATGTCATGTTTGACTCAATAATGGACCAGCATACTGTGACAGTGATGTAGGCTACATTATATAACTCCAAATTCTCTCAGTTCTTATGTGTCTGCATTCTTCTCTACGGTGGCCCTGAAGGGTCACCGTAGTTCTTTGTTGTTAACAATGCATTTAGCAGATATATATGTTCTCTCTAACAAAATCAAATCTCAACCACTTTTCTGCATCATCTTAGCATTTGTGAGTGGTGATGAATTTTATGGCCCAAAACAGCATTAATCTCTCAGCTTACTCTCCAGCCCTGCACCAAGTGTATCAATGAGTGTCAGTGGTTTGCGATAAGGTGGCATCGCATTTGCATTAACATCTTTATCGAGACATCAAGGTCACAGGGTAAGTGGTATAAATGGCCGTTTGCAGTGCTTTTAGTAGCCTTTCTGAGCTCTGATTATTCTGTAAATAAGAGATGGATTTCATCTTGACTGTGACAAAGAGGCATTAAATCCACTGCTGAGCTGTAGATCCTTCTCGGTTATAAGCCTCATTAGTGTCAGTGTTTTTCTCCCGGAGCAATGCTGAGTAAGTATGCACAACACTTCTGAAGCAACTGCTCACAATCAACATGGCGACTCATCTACTTCCTGTTAGTGTTTGAGTTTTTTTATCTCTGCAATCATTTACAATGAGTCATAGATAAAACCATAGCTACCACAAATGATAACTAACCTAATCACCATAATTTTATGAGAGAAATCTCGTAATCTGGATGTAACATGGATTGCATATTACAGCATTAGCTTAGCACCTTTAGGCAAACAAGTAGTCCAACCTAAATAGAGCATTAACTTTGTGAGTTCCTATTGACTTGCTTATTCGTGACATACATTGGTTTAAACCAATTGCGCCTGGCACACATGGGTAAGTCAATAATTCTTGGAATGATCCATGCAGTAAAGGTGTCAATGCTTCGCTGTATTTTCTGTTCAGATTCCTGTTTAAAGCTTTAATTACTTTAACTACTCCTGTCAGAGAGAATTTACATATGACAAACTTAACAACTAAGTTGTCAAATAAGAGGAGGAAGAATGAGAAACGGGTCAAATTCCAGTTATTTCTATTTTCTCCACTGAAAAAATGAGCTTCCAAAAGATGTTTGTGTAAATGTGCCCGGATAACCTCTAAAAGCATTGGTCATCCTCTTCTGCAGGTCTGCTCATGCCAGTCCCTCTGCGCCTGATGCCGGGGGACTCGAGGGGTTTCTCAAAACACCACACACAAGCACAAACACACACTGTGTTATTCTAGTGCATTTTGTATCCAGTACATGGAAAGTCATATGGATCTCTCTATGTCTGAGCACGTTGTTTAAATATCTCTATGCAAAAGAATCTTAATAGCTAATTAGTAGTCTGGAAGATATGAAGAAAATACTGATGATCATAAAAGACTTATTATCCCTGATTCAAATCTGAGTAACTTAGGATGGACTATAATTAAAAATCAGTCCTTTCCTTGTATATAGTTGCAAACTTCTGTATTTATGTAGAAGGAGACGATGTGAATTCCTCACAGGAAAGCTGCAGACAAAGTTTGAACCCACAAAACTCTTTCTGTAAAGCAGCGTTGCTGCAAATGAAAGGTTTGATTGTTAAAGGATATCTCATTGATTCAATGTGTGTCCTTGTAATAAATTGTACTATAAAAATGATTTAGATATGATTTGATTGTGAAGTTGGTGACAGATATAACATAAAATCAGATAGTGATTTAATGCATTTCCATTCATTTCACATCACAAAAAGCACCTAAAATATAGAAATACAAATGCATTCCCAAAGCCAGACATTTAAACAAAAAAGACAAATCTGTTCATTAAACAAAAATCTATCACGCTCCATTCTATATATTTTGTTTTATGATGCTCACATGACGTCAAAGAATGTTTGGATACATTTAAGAAGGATATAATAAATTATCAGAAGTTTGTTTTTGGACCTTAGGTATAATAATCAGGGTTGCAGTGAAAAACCACATCCTCTGATATCAGCATTTACCCCAATAAATCAACAAATGTTGGTTATTAGAACAAAGTAGTTGTAACTAGTCCCACTTTGCTTTGACTTATCTGTGTCACAAATAATTCCTGCATGATATCTTATTGATGTTCTCCCTATGTTAGCGTGGGTTCTTTCCAGGTACTCCGGCTTCCTCCCACAGTCCAAAGATATGCATGTAAGGTCATTTGGTCATTTGAAATTGTCCTTCGGAGTGAATGTATGTGTGTCTGCTTGTTGGTCTCTCTTCGTTTGCCCTGTGATAGACTGGTGACCTGTTTGCTGGGATAGGCTCCAGCTACCTGGGACAGATGATGGATGGATATCTTACTGATATTTTTGGACTGGATTTATATATTTGAGCATTAACATCTTGATGTGTAATTTCAGATCACTGTCTCTCAAATGTGGGACACATACCCCCTCCGTTATTGATAAACACTCCAGGAGGACATGAGAAAGTACAACAATATAAAAAAAACAGCACTCTTGTAAAGTTTTAAATAAAGAACAATTCAATCAAGTATAAATATTAGCATAAATATTACATAATAATATGTGCCGAAGGTTTTCGGCGAAAGAAGACCAAGTCTTGCCTGCTGCAGTTTTACCTGCAGAGATGATTTGACAAAAGTAGCAGAAAAGCTGAAATTATTGTGTTTGTCTGATGACAGAGTTTCCACAGGAGAGATAAAACGGGAACAGACATTGTTGAGACGAGTGTGAGCGAATGTGTGCCCTATCAGGTGATTACAGATGTGAATTAGCCAAAGGCTAACTCTGGAAAAATGCATCAAACGGCAACATTTATTTTCAAAATTGTACATGGTCTCTTATAAATAAATAAAAGGAAAAAAAAAATGAACACATTCTCTCCTGCACAAGTTCGGAAATGAAAACATCTAGAGACATATTTAATGTCCTTGGACATTTTTCAGAAGGTTTGCCATACATTTCTATTCATGGATTACCAACATTCAACATGTTTGAAATGTATTCTTTAAAAAAATGTTTTCACGTGTTAGAGTATTATAATCAGTTAAGAAGTTTTTCTTTTTTAATTCAGGCACTGATGATGGAGCATTATGTCCATGTCCAACCAAAAGCACCAACAATTCAGATTAATTCACTTTGGGGGACATCACAGTTTTGCTTCTCTCTCACACACTTTACTCATTACTTTATTACTTCCGGCTGATACTTTGAGGACGGCTGTAGCTTCAAGATGATGTCACATGTGAGGGGATGTGACATTTCTTACCTGCCTGTATCTGTCTTTTAAAAATGGTCTCCATTTGCCGAGCACAATTTTTGGAAAGACAAAAGATAATGATAAAATTGAAATTTAACATTTTAAATGTTAGACTCCAGTTTTCACCATTGTTTAAATCTCTTAATATTTAAGTAAGTGTTCAAATTTGCCATTATTTATTTATTTCAGAAAAAATGCTCCTCTACCCTCAGGCCTTTTCTACTACTGTTTATGTCTTTTTTTAGTCAGTGAACACCTCCATGACAGAGTGCAGCAGATCTTTATGATCATTTGAGGAGACTTGGATTAAGAGTTTTCAACGGATAACAGTCCAGAGAGAGAGTATGACAAAGGGAAGGATGAATGTTCAGGTTAGAAAGAACAAGGTGAGGAAGACTGTGATACAGACACGTTTTCCACAGTCCTCTGTGGGATGAATTAAACACAAAGAATATTAAATAGAGCAAAGCAGAAAAAATACATTTATTAGAATATAGTATTTAATTATGTTTATCAGAAAATAGATCCCAGCACTACTTCTTTTTTTACTTTATAAAATAAAAAAGCAGTGTGTTCTTCTGTGTGTACAAAAATGTGTTATAAGAAATACCAACCACAGTGATACAAATGGTGATAAAGTCACAAAAGGTTCATATTGAATATAAACTATTCCAGTTTTATGTGTTTTACTATACATTTGATCATATTTTTGGACAATTTATTTATTCAGTATTTGAGGACAAGCGAACCTTGGGTAAAATGTCAACAAAACAATAAATAAAATACTTTGCAATTTGTTTTTTACCACCTCAACACTATTGATTAGGACAGGGGTCAGAAACAAGCTCTTGTGCCACATTATCAGCGCCTTCCCTCTGGCTCTAGTGTAATTCTAACCATACACACTCACTGCAGACAATGCTATCTTACCAAGACATTAGCAGACAACTAAAACATTTCTGGAGAACACACAGTAAGTTGCTGTTAAGTCCCAAGCGAGATGAGATGAGATGAGCAAAAAAATGCATATGTTTAAAAACTTTAGTGGAAAGATGAATAATGCAACCATACTTCAAAGAAGAAGATCAACTCCCCAAACTCATCTACTGCTACACGTTTTGTGGTAACTCGGGAGATAGTAAGGCTGTTTCCAAACCCTGAATACACAAGTGACTCCTTCATTAAATATCAGAGCATCTATTCTTGAACTTGAGACAAAAACAGATGTGAAACTAGTTCAGAATATTAGAAAAATTTGTCACTCTGTAGAGGAACAAGTTCCGGTAAAATGGCAGCAAACATGACTCAGATGTTTGGAATTTTCTTTAGCCATTACACAGAAAAAGCAATAAAATGTTCACAGTTCTGTTTATTGTATGGAATTTTTATGAGTTCAACAAGTATTGTGGCTCTAAGCCATGTTCATTTGGTGCAACAGATTGTAAAAATGGCTCTTTTATTAGTAAATACAGGAGAATCCTGGGTCAGGGGGGAAATTATTTAAAGGGATATATTTCTGGGAAAAGGTTGAAAACCACGATTGTAGATTTATCTATTTTTGCACCCTGAACTCATTTCTCTGGCTGTTTCTTTCTGTTTTTATAATATAGTAAAAACAAAAATCAGCTAATCAGAAGAGCAAACAGCCATATATTAGGACTCCAAATTCCATCCGTTTTTAACTCTGAAGCCGACTTATTGTGTTCAAAACTGCGTACTCTGAAGAGACGACGTGGTCTATTTGAATATCTTTGTGCCAAATTCAATAAAGCAAACAGGAATTTGATGGGTGCTGCTTTTCTTCTAAAACCACTACTGGTTTCCCAGTTTTAAGAGAGAAATAAGGGCCTTTTTCTGGTGCAATATAGCAAGCCGCCACTAGAGGAGGTGGGAGACAACAAGCACAGAGGTTCAGTCACATGTCGTGTTAAGTAAAGTATAAAACCACAAATATGACCAATCAGTGACTGATGAGCAATAACTAACAATGACAAAAGCAAATCCCCAGTGCTAATAACAACTTCCCACACAAAGAGCCGGCTTTATTGAATTCTCCACCACTGAAATTCAACACTCTTTCCACTAAACAGCACAAACTGGATGTTTCACAAGAGATTCACAGTCACTCCTGCCAATCTGCACTTCATTAAGCTGATTGCTTGCCTGGGTAAGCTACTTGCTTTGCCTGCCAGTTCCGCCTGCCTGCCTTGTTCTGATTAAAGCGGACCCTCATAAATGCTCTGCTGCCTATAAAGATTTCCTCATCACATCAAAGTCACACGGAAGTTGTAAGCTACTTTTACAATTCCACCTAAGCACAGGCACCGCACGCCATCAAAACTCACCCCACGGGTCTAAACACACTGGTACTAAGAGAAGTGTCTGTGGTAACGTTTTGCTAATTCACACCCAAGTCAACAGCCGCCATTAAGGCAGGAAGAGCATAATTCCACGGATGTAAACAGTAGTTTATGTAGCTCTAGCTACATAGGGTCTTCATGCCATTTCCCAAACTTAAAATATAATAACACTCCTTAAAATGCAGAAAGTCAAGACAAACCATGAGCAGCCACATCTTTAAAGTCTGCCCCAGCTGCACAAATACAAAGTTTAACATGACAGCTCGATGAGGATGGGAACTATCTGTGAAGCTGTATGATTTATGAGCATCATTTATGGTTTCTCAAACATTGCCTTGAACTGACCGCTGTCTGACGGGAAACAGAGACATGAAGTTAAACCACACCAACACGCAAGCACGCTGGCACACAGGAGAAGCAGCTGTAGCTTAAAAATGCTGAGCATGACAAAGAGAAGGGATAACAGCTGGCTGGTTTGCTTGTGATCTCTCAAACTAGTCAAATTGGACGTAGGTGTATCTGCCTATTTTCTTATTTACATATAAAATAAAAAAACAAAAAAAAAATGTCATGAATTTGAAGCAATCTGAACATCTTTAATCTCAGATAATAAAACATAGATGTGGAAACTGCATAGCACAACGTGGCCCCTTTCAAAGGGATGTGCATCAAGAGAAACAATATAAATACACATTTTGGTCAGCGATGTTGTACCATATTCTTGTCATAAATACACAACATACATTAAGGTATTCTTACATTTCCAGCATCGTATTTCATTAGGAATAAATATATCTATGTGCTATAAACATGTCGTAAAGGCAATAGGAAAAGACGAAGACCCTTTATTGCTACGTGATAAAACATCAATAAAGTTGTAACGATAGTGTTGTAAAGATTTTTTTTCTTTTTTTGTGAATAATGTGCTAAACATCGAGTATCTTGAGTACAAACCTGAAAGTTGAAGTTTTTTGGTTTTGTTTAAAGGCAATCACTTTTTTGGGGGAAATTAAAAGAACACTTCAGTGATATGTTTTATCTGGCCTGAGTAGCTGAAAACTCCATCCATTCACACAAGCACCCTGATATCAAGGCCCTTTTTGATACAAGGCTCTGTTTGTAATGAACACCGAGGCTTAACAGAACAGACACAGCCTCTGTTTTGGTGTTCGGTGCAAGTCCACGCCCTGCTCAATTATTGCAGATGTAAACAAGTGAAGAGTATAAACAGCTGGACAGTAACACCCCCTCCTCCTCATATAGGCAAGTCATGTAAACAGGCAGTCCGATGGGGTGAAGGAGGAAGTCGTTGTTCTCCTCGCTGTGAGAAACAATATTTTTTTTATTTGAAGTGCTCCAAAAGTTGATCTTCCTGTGCAGGAGATAAATATTATACACATAAATGTTCAAAAATATCTAACTCACATCCTCAATGTCCATTTATTTAGGAATGCTTGGAAACAGATTGAAATATTTCCATGTTTATGATAAGTGGTACATGCTGTAGCCCAAAGGAGAGGCGTATAGTCCTAAAGGGGATATAGGCAGTATGGGTCTGTGGTGATGGTGATAGGCAGAGTATGACTGCCCGTACAGAGACATGCTGCCCAGAGACAGCGGTAACGTAAAGCCTGGGTGTAACGCTCCAGCAGCTGTGGCTGCCACCGCCGCTGTCTTGGCGTCAGCTGCCATCTTGAGTTTCTCCAGCTCGGCCTCCTGGAGCCTCTTAGCTTTTGCCCGGCGATTCTGGAACCAGATCTTCACCTGGGTCTCCGTCAGGGTCAGGGAGGAGGAGAACTCGGCGCGCTCTGCGATGGAGAGGTACTGCTTCTGCCTGAACTTCCTCTCCAGAGCCAGGAGCTGAGACGTGGTGAAGGGGGTGCGGGGCTTTCGGTTGGTCTTGTGTTTCCTCAGCTGACAGGCAGCACTGACATGACCTGCAAGGACAAAGGAGGATTTTAGAATATGAATAAGATTCACACTGTAAATTCACCAGCTCATCTGATTATCACATAATCTGATTAGATTATGTGTGAAGTGAATATCTGATCTTTCCCTAGTTTTGAATTAAATAAATCACCAACTGTTCTACCTTAAAAGTGACATTTTATCACAGATAATGATCTCTAGATGATGGCAGTTGTCAAGACACTGACATCATGCAAGTAAAGATAAGAGTTAGCTGACTTAAACTGGCTGGGTTGTACTACTTTTATAAGTAAACTGCAGAAAGTGAGGCAGTCTCGGTAGCAAAATCATCTTCATGACTATGTTAGATGGGAAAAACTTACGGGGTTGTGAGGAAAAGGCGCTGGCTGTAGTCCAGGGTCCGCAGTCCTCTGACTCCGATGCCTCAGATTTTACCGGCGAGGAAGGCGCTGCTGTAAAACTCTTCCCAGGAGGACTGTGCGTTTCCCGGCACAGATACAAAGCGCTTAAACCTGCAGGGGAAACCACGACTGGACCTCCGCTCGGTTTACAGCCGGTGGACACTCCGCGGGTGTCCGTCTTCCCCCCGGACATGAGCGCCTCGACGCTGAACGGGTGATGCCGGCGCACCTCGGAAGGTGTCTTCTCCTCACCCGAGCCTTCTGGCTCTAGCAAGTCCGCTCGGCTATTGTCCTCCTCGGACGAACTGCATCCCAAGTCGTTAAAAATCTCTCGGGAGGCCATTTCTCCTCCAGGTATCCTCTGGGAAAAATTGAAGAAAAAAAAAAGAAAAAAAGTGAGACTCCACGCGGAAAGAGTTCAGTCAGGTGAAGCTAGCCACGCTGAGCGCAATGTTATGAGTTGTCAAGTTGCGCGAGGGAGTATGTAAACGTAACACGTTGACACGGCTCAACTTTGACCAATCACCGCCGCCGAAAGTGTTCATGGGTGAGCTCATGATGCCTTCAGGAACAGCGGGAAATTGACAGACATTAAGAGAAGCGCAGACATTTCTTTAAGTTCCCTTTTGTTGCACAAGTTATTTCATTTCTTTTGTTTACATGGTTAAAGTGTAAAGCAACAAATTGTTCTAATTCATATTAAACCAGCAAACATTACACAACAAACTTAGCTTGTAAGTTTCCTAGATTAAAAAAAGAAGAAAAAAAAAGAAAAAAAGGGGTTTTCAAGTCATAATTTTGTTCCCAGTAAACCAAGAGTTCTTTTAAGACTTGCTAATAAAGAATGTTTTCATGTCGCCTCTGGTTTGATAAGCGAATTCGGGGAAATGGCCTATAAAAATAATAGCTGTGCTACAGCATTATCACGTTAAGCTCTCGTAATGGATTAGCTCTAACTCTAACCTCATGAGACTGCATGTGTAAACATAGGCCCCATGCGGATAATTATGGAGAATTATAGCCAGGATGAAACACGGATCCTTTTCTTCTTTATTTCTCTTTCTGGTTTGTTTGGTTTTCCCTTTATTGGGATTTTCCATTGTGGTCTTGAATGCTGTTGTTGTCTATATCCATCCAGCATTTTTTTTACAAAAAGGATTTCACACTTGAACGAATAAGTAAATGAATTCACAGAATTATAGATGTAATATCTAAAATGCTTGGCTCAGTCCAACTGTAGTCTGAAGCATGACTGGACATTAACTAGATTAGGCATTCACATGTTTTTCTGTCTGGCTCATTCATTTTGTTGTCCCATGACTCAATTACAATCACTATTCTCTATAAACACCATGTAACTCATTGTAATTTATTATGATACATCTCATTGTGATTTTAAATGGGCATCTTAACACACATGACAGATGAAAAGCAACTATACTTGCTCATAAATAAAGAAATGGTTTGATGGTTGTTGAAATATTACCTGGTGAAAATCTTCTATTTGTCTAAGGTTTTTTTTTTTCTAATCACAATAGTTCTCTTGGTGCATAGCAATAAATCATTACTTCAAATAACCAAGTACATACAAATGTGTGGATGTGTGGCCCGTTGCACTACAGCACCGTTACAGCTTCACAAACCCTCAACAATTAGTTGTCTTTTGGTTGCTTTGATAGCTCCAACATTGTCTATTTTCCTGCTAAGCATGAAAGATGGTTGATTAAATCTAGAGCTTGCTAAAATTCCCTCTGTATTTTGAGATGCAGCCAGTAGGGCTGAGTAGCTCGTGGAGCAGGGCTCAGTTCCCAGGAGGCAGCCACTGCTGCCTTATTAAAGTGGGGTTATTTCACAGACAATCAGAGGTTTGTGAAGGCGCCAGTGAGCGGGTAGATGAAAGAGCTGACTCCTCAGGGGAGAAACAGTTGCCTTTTTTTTTTTTTACAGCTCTGGTTAGGATCCCTACCTCCTTCCTCCTCCACCCACTCTGCCTGTAACTCACTGGCTGTACCCGTAACGCTGCAGGCACCTTGTCAGTCACATAACACATTCTCAGTGGACTGTCATTTTGGCACATTTTCTTCTTTTTCCACCAACTTTAGCTTAGTTTCACATCTTTATCCACTTCGTTCACTCATGAGGCTCTTCTTTCCTTTTCACCCATGTAGGATATATTCACTTTTCATTATTTTGCTTACAGTTTTTATCTCTCTCCCTGACCTTTGGTCCTTTCTTCCCCAACTTCTTTTTTCTTCATTCTTTCTTATTTGGTGCCTTCTATCTATTTTTTCTCCTTCCACATGTCTTCATTTGTGTCACACTCAACTCAATCTCACTGTCAATCTAAAATTATTTAAGCCAGACGTAGAGATAGTTTTAAGTCAATCTGCTATTTGAAAATATGAGAAAAACACTGCAACAAGAGTTATCCAAAGGAATAAAGTTAGATATGTATAAAGGAAGGAAGGAAGGAAGGAGGAGGTGGGGTAACAGGGGTGCTCTCCTGGGTCTAGCAAAATTACCCACACATCCCACTTCCTTTTTTCCATAATATCATTTAAGCTTGATAATAGTAAAAGCAATTTGTCTGAGCATGTTTGTCTGTGCGTGTATAGTATGGATGTTGCTTCAGCGTGTGTGCATGTGTGAAAGAAAATCTTTGAGAAGTCTCTGTTTGTGTGGGTCGGGCACACCTCAGAGCATTGTAATTACAGCACAAGCTTTGAAGTGGTGGAATGTTTGGTGGGGATAATCAGCAGGCTGGGCTGCACTTACATTCCCATTAAGACACTCATTCATTCCATTACGATAGCAAATTTTATTATCTTTGCTGATACAAAGAAAAAAGGAAGGCAACATTAAAAGAGAAAAATCATGACAGAGATGTGTTTACCTGCAGAACTGTTACGTGAACCTGTTCAGCAGGCTCTCTTTTGACTTAGTTAAGATCTGAAAGTTAAGATGATGAAAAACCAACTAGTTAGCTTAGTTCTATAACTTATCTTGTGCTTGCTCCTGATACAGCCTGAATATACATAATGACAGCTAAAAAAGTTTTCTTTCAATACATTTAATTCTTTTTTTTTTCATCTGATTACACAATCAGATTCTAGTTTCGATGTCACAGACATGTGACATCATTTGCAACCATGCATACCATAGAAACCAGATGCAGCAGTTCTACAAATGCAAATTTTGATAGTGTTGTAATCTTTCTTTCAAATGTTTGATAGTGTTGTAATCTTTCTTTCAAATGTTTGATAGTGTTGTAATCTTTCTTTAAAATATTATGGCACTAAAGTGATTCTGCAGTATCACATGTCAAGCTTATTATAAAATCTTGTTCGAACTTAATATCACAATGGTTTAAAAAAAAAAAATTACTAGATGTGATGCATTCTCATATATTTACACCTATGTATATATCCATCCATCCATTTTCTACACTGCTTCAGGGTCTCGGGTAGGTGCAGCCAGTCCATCCCAGGAGATCTCTCTCTCTCTCTGAATATATATATATATATATATATATATACAGCTAAGTTATATATATGTACCTTAGCTGTTTAGAAGCTGTTGTAGTTCAATGTACTTTTAACTTTTTTAGCACGTTACCTTGTGAATAAATATTATTATGATATTATTTTCTGTGGACATTGGTGGGCTGGATCCTGGTGTGATTGAATATGAAAGGTGTTGTTTCCGCTCAGACGTGTCAAGCCAGATGTTTATTACTTTCCTTATTTTTATACTGAGAGATAGACATGAGGAATAAACTGATTTCATATTTGTACTTAATGAATAAAATGATAATGAAAGGAATTCACAAACAAGCACATGAAAAATACTTTATCAGTCCCAGACGGAAAATCAAACATACACCTATATGTGCTTATATGTAGGTGTACTTGTGGGTGTAGATGATTATGAGTAAGTTTTTTAATTGATATTTTATCTATTTATTTTGCTTTGGTGAGTGAAGACTTTTTTTTTATTTTAGTATGCATATATTGTTTTTATCATGTAAAGCATTTTGTGTTACCTTTGTGTAGCTTTATAAATAAAATTTTATTTATTACGTGATTGATTGATTGAGTGAAGAAGGTATCAGGCAGTAATCAGATGCAAAATAGAATTTTATAGCCTTTATTAAAGACCCATTACAGATACTGATTAATTCAGTGATGCATATCTATAGCTAATTTGGCATTAATTTTGGAATCCAGCAGCTCTCTCCAGCCAGTGAAAAGTTTTTACTCTCTCTCAACTGGGAATTTGTACCCCTAGTTGGCTACTGTGTGCTGTGGTACATAAAGCACAACCTGCTGCAACGTCATGCAACGTCCCAGAAGGAAAAGTTGTATAGTGCGGCTTCTCAGCCTCAACTCGCCACTAGGCAGTAAAAAATCCAAAAATGCACATAATAGATGTACTGTGCATATGAACGAACACCATTATCATAACTTCTCACTCAGACCATTTGCAAATGACCTGATGATTTTACAAGTAATGTTTTTTTTTTTTATTTTCTTCCTGTTTTTTTCACCCAGAACAATAATCTGCTATAATTGATCAGTACATTTATTTTCCAGTTTTCTTTTCCAAAACTCGAAGTATCTCATACCCCCTCTTATCTAAAAGTATATATAAGTACAAAATGGGTACACATCATGTGCAATCAGATGGAATCTCTTCCTCTACCCTATTCTTTATTAATCAACCATGCAACTCAGTAAATCAATACTTAAAGGAGAACTTCGCTTTTTTTTAACCTGGGGTCTGTTGTCATCTTTCCTTCCATACATGTGAGTGATGT
>JBAMHX010000017.1:13901483-13919685 GCA_037177515.1 Pseudomugil tenellus | reverse complement strand
CTACATCACTCACATGTATGGAAGGAAAGATGACAACAGACCCCAGGTTAAAAAAAAGCGAAGTTCTCCTTTAATAAGTTCAAAATGTGTGTAAACATTTGTGTGAACAAAAAAGTGAAACTGCAAATGAAACAAAATGTATTTGGGAAACATCATTAACCCTGTTTCTTTTTGTTTGTTTTTGTTGTTGTTACTTGGATTCTTTAATCACTCACATACATACATTTAGACGTCAAAACAAATGCAAGACTTCACAAAAGCACAATGCCACACATACAATCAAATAACACTCCACTCGGTAAGACAAGTAACTTGTCAAACCAGTAGGACACGTTGTAAACCAGTGACACATGCCAACTAAAACCATTCACATTGTTTTGACTTAGATCCAAATTACCTGAGTGCTGTCATCCACCCCACCTTTCACCCTCTCAGAGCCTTGGGAAGCCCTCAGAGCCTCTGCCTGAAATGCACCTAAATGACTACCTTGAATGCTACAATGGCGCCAGAGCCAATTAGCTGTTAACACAGGAGACAGATCTATTCAGAAGCCAGAGAATGTGGCCTCCTGTAATGTGAAAGATTCATGCCCACTTTGCTAATGACAAGAGGAGGAGGTAATCTGTTGCTTGACTAGGTCCTGAGCCGTGTTACAGGATAGCTAGCTGAAGGCTGTAAGCCTGCAGGGGAGAGCTGTTGAGAGAAGCAGCAGTGACATCCACCACTTTCTTGGAGCATAACCATTCTCATAATCCATTGCTTAAAATTATGCGGAAGTCAGTTTCCTCCTTCCATCTATGTTAGTAATAATGATTAACTAGTACAGTTTTAAAACGTAATACTACTTCAGAGAAATCTCAAAAATAACATTTCTATTACTCAAACAATGGGAAAATCAGAAAGACCGTCGCATAATTTATCAAAAGAAGACAGACGAGAGAGAGTATCCCATCCATCTACTCTAACAGAATGGGTAGAGGATATGAAGAAGTGGCCTGACGTTAGCTACGCTGTCATTGTAAATTGCTTTGTTTTTAGCGTGGGTGTCAATGGTGATGAACTCCATAATGTTAGTAGCACAGAGGCTTATAATTATCTGCATTGTACAAAAAAATAAAGAAATTATTACGTATAAAGGATGAAAGATTTACTGTCTTGAAAGCTGAATTGGAGCCAAGTCAAGGCACTAACAAATCTAAACATTTGGCGTGGGTAATAATGAGAGAGAATGTGATGGAAACCGTGGACTGTTCCTGCATGATTGTTCAACAAAGTACAAAATAAAAGAGATCTCATAAACTAACCTGCACTAATGATTAGGGATGTATACCTAGTAACAGTAACGTTTGGTACCGGTTCCTAGTCTTAACGATACCATGGTACTGTTATGATTCTGGACAAATGATACTCTTATCGGTACTTTTAGAACATCTACCTAACCATCTCGCAGTTAAGACACCGTCGCCACACTGCCGTCAATAGGTGATGACGCATGTCCACTGCCTTTTGGTTTCTTTACTCGCTTGTAGGTGCTATTAGCCATATGAAGCTCCACAGTACTCCGTTGCAACAAGATATTAAATAGTTTTTATTATCGTTTTCACAAGGCTTTCTTCTTACAAGAGTGATTATGATCTATTCAAAGTCTCCATTTACAACTACGGTAAGAAAACTATTTGTCTACTTCTCCGCAGACCCACTAACGCTACATGCTGTGGTTTCCCTCTGGCCTGCCAGGAATCTGCCTGCTTTCTTAATGGCATATCAAGCGCATTACAAGTTAAACAAATCATCTTTCTGACACTCGTTTAACCTAATCTAAGTTTTTTCAAAACACCTAAAACCATAAATAAACATATAATTCTCAGTCAGAATAAACTTAGCAACAACATTCTGTTGTTAACTATGCTTAACTACAACAATTTAAACAGGCTTGCTACAAGGAATTAACTTATAAAATGAAATGTAAAATAACTCTACATCTCAGTGAGAATTGGCTCATGCATCTCCCAAAGAAGTTATGTTATACTCGGCATGTATCTGTTAGTCTGTCTGTCAGTGTACAACATAAGTAAAAAAATTATGGATGAATTCTCATGAAATTCTAAGGATATATCCAGAATTGGAAGATGAAGACGCGATCTGGATCAATGTTTGGATTCAGGAATGTTTTTTTAGGATTCTTTGAAATTGCAACATAGCCACTGTTTACTGACGCCCCCAAAGACAGTTTCTGTCCGCTGTTTTTCACTCTGACAAAGATCATGTATGACTGAATAATATTTTGGGATGCTATTCAAAATGTGAGGGGCAACTGTGAGCTTGGAGGAGATTTGCACTCTTCAAGTGCTTTTCTAGTTTTGTATTACTTTTTCCATGGTGATTGCTAGGAAAATAACTAGAGCCCTTAACCCTTTACTTTATATTGTGCAGTATCAATAAGAGTATCAATAAAAAAATGTATCATTAAGGAGAATTGGTATATGTATTGTTAAAATCCTAACAATATACATCCTTACTAATAATTAAAGTCCTTACAAGGCTCT
The DNA here is from genome assembly GCA_037177515.1 of Pseudomugil tenellus. NCBI lineage: Eukaryota > Metazoa > Chordata > Actinopteri > Atheriniformes > Pseudomugilidae > Pseudomugil > Pseudomugil tenellus. The sequence goes on along the minus strand of JBAMHX010000017.1, from coordinate 13,917,139 downwards.
TCGTGTTGTATTTCAATAGTGTCGATAGAAACTGGTGTCTCCTCAGCTGCATCGTGGTATCTAGTTAGCCTTCGTCTCTAATTTGCTGGTCATCATTTGTAGTCGAGATATAATTATGGATCTGGATGCAGCTCTGTCCGTTTATAATCAACGAATTAATAAGTGCGAAATAACAAAATAAGAAGAAGACCCTCTTGGGCGGTTGTTGAAACTGGCTCATCTCTTAGCATCATCTTGCGAGTGACTTTATGGTGCTCTCTATATAACATATTTAAGATTCCGTGAGTTGTGCATGTATCCAACAACAGCACATGTCGGGGACAAATGTCACTGAAGACATTTGTGTGAATATATAAAATCGCACTTTTAATATAGACCGTTGTGCTTGCTAGTCAGTGAAGACCGGAAATGAACAATCAAACTTCCTGGTGGACCAGGTGTCATGGCGACACACAGTGTGGAAAGTGGTGGATAGGTGAAGATCCAAGGGCCATTAAAATAGAGACACATTAGCCCTACAACAGATCTATGCAGACATATACTCTATCTGTGATTAGTCTGGGGAAATTACAGGTGATTTTCAATACTGGGAAATTGTGAATGGCCACAAATTGAAAAAAAGCAAGTTCATTTCAAACATGTGTCAGCTTTTCTCATTGAGTGACCATAGAAACACGCTGCATACTGATTACTATAATGATTCCATATAGCATTAATATTTGGAACCTTTTTCTCCCTTTTGGTGAAGTTTTGAACATGACCTGGACACCTATATGCTAATAGAGATTTACAGTTCCACAACAATATAACCCCTTATTATCAGGTCTTCCTTTCATTTTGTGACTCAAATTTAACACCTTTACAGATGTTTGATGTTTGAGATTTTTCAGTCTTTTCAAGTTTTTTCCATCTTCACAGCAAACTAAACAAAAATGAATTTGCATTTTTTCCTAAACACGTGAGCTCTTGTAAGCATTTTTTATCCATAGTTTCATAAGAACCTATTTGGATGAATAGTTTCTACATCTGTCAACCATTTTTAAAAAAGTGCCAAATCATGATTTAAAATGAGGAGTTTCATTTTGTTACTGCAATAATGTGAACACTTTACAGCTGGCTTTATTCTGTGCTTTCAACTGGCTTATGTTGAGATTTAGTGGTATTTGTTGAAATGTAATTAAAGGGAATTCAATTCATTGTTTTTGGAAATTAATCATGGAACCAATACAAGGAGGATCTTAGTGTGACTCAATGTGAATCACATGTCTCATGACTAGTTTTCGTGTCAAGCTATCAACCTCAGCACAGGGAGGAAGATGGCCAGGGGCCATCAGATCCTCAAACACTCATCTACATTTGCTGTGGAACATTCACAGTGACACGCTATGTCTTTAGCGGTTCTGACAGGTAAGATTTATGACACGGCCATCGTGTAAATCACGAGGACGCTTGTTATTACGGGGAGGCAGTGAAATGGAATAATTGTTTTTAAGTGGAGCTGCAGGGGCTAGTGCATACACTTGTTTGTGTAGATGTGTATGTTGCATGTGATTGTGTGAACGTGCACTGTCTTCCGGGAATTTTTCCAAAGATTGGGGAAATCCACCTTCCACATAACAAACAGCTTCAAACCACAACAACAAATCTCCTTAAGAGACTTTTTCCCATCTCTTCTCGCAGAAAATGACATTTCACAGTAGAAAAGAGCCTAAACTTTCCCAGCTGTGATAACTGAGTTACATGCACTGTTCAGGCTACATGTGAATGAAAAGTGGTTATAAGAGCTGAGGTGGGACAAATTATTTATGTATGCAACAACAATGGAGTCTTGTAGCATCTTTGACATTGGAAAAATAAATATTTTTTTCACTCATGGTGTGTAATTTATTTCTTAAACCATTAAATATTATTTTTAGATTTTGATGGATCTTTGTGGAAATGCTTCTCTTTATTTTGCAGAGAACATGCCTCATGCACTCACTTTATTAGGAGCACCTGTTAAATGGCTTGCTAACACAAATACCTAATCAGCCAATCACATGGAAGCAGCAACTGCAATTTAAGCATGTAGACATAGTCAAGATAACTCACTGAAATTCACACTGAGCTTCAGAATGAGAAAGAAAAGGGCTGAAAACTGACTTTGAACATGACATGTTTGTTGCAGGATAGACTTGTCTGAGTATTTTAGAACAGTTGCTTCCCTGGGACTTCCACATATAACCATGTTTAGAGTTTACAGAGAATGGCCCATAAACGAACGGCATTATACCTGGTTTAACTGCTGAGTATGGCAAATCGAGGGTCGAATTTATACAATCACCATAATAGGATAATTCAGGAATGGAAAAACCTCTGATGAGTCTCTGTTTCAAACACAATATTTAAATGGTACCTTTAGAATTTGGTGAAAACATGAAAGCATGGATCAGTGCCACCTTGTTCAGTTTGGGATTATTAAAGTAGTTCAATGGTGTGGAACAAACTTTGTGTTAAACACCACAGCCTTCCTGAGTGTTTTTCCTGTGCATGTTGATCCCTTTATGACTACAATATACCCAACCTTCTGATGACTCGTTCCTACAGGATAATCTTCTTTTACCAGCACATCATATAAAACAAATCTTTGTTTCTTTTATTTTCTTTTATCTCACACACATTTTCAATAACTTAAAGCTATTAACACTGGCCAACTCATGGATAAAAACAAAGTCCATTAACCACTCACAATTTGAGCTGTCTTTTGCGGAAATGGCATGTCCGTTTACCTAGGACCCTATTGACGAAGAGGCTATTCTTCTTCGCAGGGAGTTAGGTATTTGCCGCGAGATCATGATTAGGCCCCGATTAGATGTTTTTTCATTCCCAGAAATGTATCTATTGGAGCGTTACTTTTTTGCACTGCAGTCTCTAAAATATATTCATGCTCTCATCAAGCCGTACATCACCAATAAAACAAAACATGTACACGCTTTAACGTTTGAATTATATTTTTATAGCTACTTCATCTTAAGTTGTTGTCAAGTCCTTTTCCCATGTCGGATTGCACAAGAACATATATTTTTAGTTTCAACAGCATTTAACCTGCATATTGATAATCTTGATGAGCGAGCATTGGAGATGCATGCTGTTTTGTATAAATAAAATATAAAAACGTACGCATTAACTCTCAGCAAATCGAGGGTCGAATTTATACAATCACCATAATAGGATAATTCAGGAATGGAAAAACCTCTGATGAGTCTCTGTTTCAAACACAATATTTAAATGGTACCTTTAGAATTTGGTGAAAACATGAAAGCATGGATCAGTGCCACCTTGTTCAGTTTGGGATTATTAAAGTAGTTCAATGGTGTGGAACAAACTTTGTGTTAAACACCACAGCCTTCCTGAGTGTTTTTCCTGTGCATGTTGATCCCTTTATGACTACAATATACCCAACCTTCTGATGACTCGTTCCTACAGGATAATCTTCTTTTACCAGCACATCATATAAAACAAATCTTTGTTTCTTTTATTTTCTTTTATCTCACACACATTTTCAATAACTTAAAGCTATTAACACTGGCCAACTCATGGATAAAAACAAAGTCCATTAACCACTCACAATTTGAGCTGTCTTTTGCGGAAATGGCATGTCCGTTTACCTAGGACCCTATTGACGAAGAGGCTATTCTTCTTCGCAGGGAGTTAGGTATTTGCCGCGAGATCATGATTAGGCCCCGATTAGATGTTTTTTCATTCCCAGAAATGTATCTATTGGAGCGTTACTTTTTTGCACTGCAGTCTCTAAAATATATTCATGCTCTCATCAAGCCGTACATCACCAATAAAACAAAACATGTACACGCTTTAACGTTTGAATTATATTTTTATAGCTACTTCATCTTAAGTTGTTGTCAAGTCCTTTTCCCATGTCGGATTGCACAAGAACATATATTTTTAGTTTCAACAGCATTTAACCTGCATATTGATAATCTTGATGAGCGAGCATTGGAGATGCATGCTGTTTTGTATAAATAAAATATAAAAACGTACGCATTAACTCTCAGCAATTTCTTCCATGCTGCCAGTCTCTCCTTCACTTTTTGTCCTGGAAATGTGCTCATAATCACTACGACAGAGTATTAGAGCCATACTAAAATAAAATTTGGAGGATTAATTTTTTCTACCTTCCTCACTATGGTAATAAACTTGAAATCACGAGAATCAAAGTACAGTTTTGAGAATAAAGTAAAATTAAATTGACATTAACTTTGAGTCTTTCAGATTAATGTGAACCAACTATGGATCTATAAAACACAATGCCTAGTGTGGATGAGTTAGTGACCTTGTACTTTAGAGTGGGCTTCAACAACAAGGAAATTTTTTCTCTTTCAGCACATAAACACAACATCATAATAAATAAGTATTCTTACTTTGAAGAGACTTTATTTCGACTTTATTCTCGTCATCACAAATTTGTTCTTGAAATTGTATTCCGACTTTATTCCCCTCTTTTTACTTTATTCTTTACATTTGAAGTTTATTCTCATAGTGAGGAAGGAAGAAAAAAATTAATCCTCCACAAATTACTTTTTTTCAAGCGGTTGCCATGGTGACTTGTTGTTTCTGGGTCCTATTGATAATGGCTTTTTACATTCTTGTTGCTCAAGTCTAACTCTGGGTGAACTAACTCTGTGTTAACTAAACTAACTCTTAAGAGCTGTTGTGAAACGGAAAACTCTGAGTTTCTCATCTCAGGGATTGTCAACTCAGAGTTATCTCTCAAACTTAGGGTTTGTTGAACCCTCTTTGTGAAATGGACCCTTGGTGATTTGATGTGTTAAGGTAGCCAGTGAATCTTTTTGACTTATTTTTTCTATATTCAGCTTCCAACTTTGTGTCTGTGTTGAACTACTTTGTGTTAGAGTCTGCTGTGCAGCTTGGCCAATGGTGTCCAGGCATAGCATCTTTTATAGCGTCATAAAAGAGAAAGCACTTAACTGAATAAACAAATGAGCCACTGTGCCAAAACAAGGAAAGGGGAACATCAAAGCTGGTCGTAACCATTTTAAAGGTCAGCAGTTGGGAAGGGACTGGCTGGCTCGCTGGTTGTTTGCCCAGTGAGTTAACTGTTTAAGAAGATTAAGTGGCTGAATGAGCAAACAGCTGAAAAACTTCTTGGCTGATTGATTAACTGTTCAGCTAATTATCTGAATTTTAGGGAGGCTAACATGTTTACAGACTGTCCTGGAAGCCAGGTGATGATGAAAACCTAATATTAAGTAACAACAAGCATATGACCTAACAGCAGAAGATCAGCATTATAATGAAATCCATCCTGTGTGTGTATGTAATCTGCTGCAGACTTAAGACTCACAATCTTAATACTCACAGCCGTAAGACTCCAGTTTGCTGCTGGATCAAGAACAGAACTAGGATATGACCGGCAGTCCAAAGTGCACAAACATCTCCGGGGATCTTTGTTCCGACCCTGCAGAGCAAGAAGCATCCACGGAGACCTTTGATGTGACCCTTTCTTGGCCCACAGGGTCAAAGGAACCTCTGCATGTTCCTTTAAAAAGAAGAAACATGAACTTAGTGTTAAACATACTGGTGAGGTGGCAGTAAATAACTAAGATACTATCTAAAGTCTCATCCAAAACACATGCTAGAGGAAAGAAGACAGAGAGAGAGCAGAGCCAAGTATTAATAATTGAGTGTTTACTCTAAAAATGAAAAAGAAAGTAATGAGTTTGATTGTTTCAAACATGACACTTTAATGGCGTTTGGAGCAATATGATTTTTTGTCAGACTTGATCACATCTCTAATATGCTTTTGTGAATTAATTTTTAATCAAAACAATTCCCAGACGTCTGTATCCTTTGACATATCATTGTGGTTGTCTCTTTTTCCAGATACATTCACACAACCCCATCATCAAAGATCTTGAATTGCAAAAAGTTCAATGTTTTGAAATGGGATTATTCCTATATAAGATCTTAGTTAAGTTAAAAAATACACATAACAAATACCTCGACATAACTGTTCACAATAACAGATTTTAGAGCAATTTGTCAATATGCGTTTGAAAATCGTTTCTTTTCTTTTTCATTACTTGCATTGCAAAACTTTCGCTGAAATGACTAATTTTCAACAAATTGACATTGATTTAATATTTCTATTTCCAGACTCACAAATGTGATATTTTGAGCCCAAGTCTAGATTTGACACATGGTGGGCAACCGTGTCTTCGATCTATATCCCAGTCAAGCAGGCACAATAATAGTTTACCTCCAAAACATGTTCCAACATCATCTCTGGACAGTTAATTCAATTCAATTCAATTTTATTTATATAGCCCAGTATCAAAACAGGTTGTCTCAGAGGGCTTCACATGCAGGTAATAACAGAACAATAGACATAACTCACAATACACACAATTGGTGACTACACTAAACTAAACAGACCCAGGACTTCCCTGTCCTTAGACCCTCCTTAAGGTAAGGAAAAACTCCAAAAAACCTGGTTAATCTTTCATATAATTAGGTAAATCAATATTTCTTCATAAAAAGTCAAACAATTTAGATTTGAAAAGATGTATCAATGACAGGATAACACATTTACAATATCATCTTGGATGGTAACAATAGGTTGGTGTTGTGTAAACAGTTATACATTATCTAAAAAAGAAGAAAAAAATTGCCCAATCAAATGGATGAAATTTGTAAGAAATTTACGAAGAAAGTAACTTTCAAATCCCTCCCTTAACTTGTCATCTTTAGCTCTCTGTTAGTAGCCCCCTGCAAACTCTTCTAATGGGCCCGTCTGCCGATCGGAAGATAATTGTTAGCTGTAATAACAGTAGCCTGGAAATGAACAGATTAACTCCAGATGAGGACACAAGACTGAAGAGAGAACATTTTAAAAAGACACAGCAGAGTGTTATTTTCTCCAAATAATCTCGCATTTGGACATATGCCTTATTATCCATTTCTAGGACATTTTGCTCACTGAAAAAGCACCGAAAAACAGTCTACTAACACTGATGGCAAAAAAATCCCATTTTGTTCTGTTTCTCTGTAAATACAGGTTGCACGTCACTTTATTTCTTATTCAACTGAAATACAATTACTTGTGATGCAACCGAATTTGGACACAATTTAAATCTTATTTGCTTGTAATTACCTTGTGGCTGTGTTTTAGTGTTACTCATACCAGCTTGACTAAGAGTTTAGAGAACTGAGTGACATTGTTTGCATTTGCAGCAATAGCTGTCATTATGGTGAATTAGTACTCTATCCAAACACAACAGATTCTCTAAAACCACCCCACAGTGTTCTGTCTTTATCTCGCTCCCTGGTCCTGGTGCCCTGTTACAATCAATTAAGCTGATTACAAGCACAATCTTCACCACTTCAAAGCGGGGCCATTAGAGCGAGTGAGACTAACTGTCTCTTTAGTCCACTGCCCTGTTGTTTGTCTCCGAGTTGGAAACATTAGATATAACAACTTTAACATTTGAGCTCCAGAAATCTGCCACTGGCTCAAAGAAAAAAATGCTATGTTAGAAACAAAACAATGTTTTCACGCTAGGATTAAAGGATAAAATGACATGTAATAAGCTGCAGACAATTGGTGCAGTGGGGCGTCTTTTAACTTAAAGGTTGAGTCCTCATCGGGTCAGACGACAGGTCTCACAATAAATGGAAGGACACACAGAGAGGGAGCGAGACACTAAGTCTAGACAGCATATTTAGGGACCCTCCCTGATTGCTTTGTTCTGTGCCATGTCTACAGGTAATTACTTCAACAAACTACCGGGAACCCTGTCAAATCTGTGACAAGCGATGGGTGAAATGGATGAAAAATAAATGAAGCAAAGGAGTTAATTCATTGCTCTTTTTTGAGTTTGTCTCATGGGTATGTATTATGGTGTGAACATTATGGGAAAGATCTCTTTAGCCATGAAGATGAAATTATTTTTTTTTTAGTCTTGATGTGATGTAAGTAACAAGATTAATAAAAATCCAATGTTAAACACTTAATAAAATTAAACAAATTAAGATAAATAACATCTGCATGTTAATCTAAATTGACCCTCAAACTGTAATTTAAATGTAAGCCATAATTACGTAATCTCTGGTAAATAGTGCATGAGTAAGGCAAGTAAAGTATTTATAATACTCATATCAATGGCACAATGAGCAATGTGCGCTGAAGCAGGTTATTTGCAACAAATTACGTGTACTGTGTTGATTGTTTAAGAAAAAAAGCCCATTGACTCGTGTAATGTTATTTTGTTTTTATTATTCTTATAAATTGTATTTACTGTACTGAATGTTCTGCTAAACTGTAATTTATGTAAATATTTGTATCATAAATTGATTTTAAATTTAAAAAAGAATCAGCAGTGAGTGAAACAAAATGCAAATGTACTACTTATTTCCAAAAAACTAAATTTATAGGAAACTATTAGCTGTTACGTAAAGCAATACTCCTTTTGTAAACCTAAGAGTCCATTTAGCATGTGAATCCATCCTTACTGAGTGATGACATTATTTACAGTGTTAATAATTGTAAAAATAACCTCTGATGAAATGTTAGGCGCCAGTGTCAGTTTTTGTCTTTGCTGTATGAAAAGCAGTCTTGTGCTGGCCCATCCTATAAAGATCGACTGATAGTAGAGAGCTGTGTTGGAAATGTTAATCTAAGTTGCATGATGACACAGTCAGTAAGATCTCTTTTAGATTAGTCAGTAACAGCCATTCTTCCTTCTTCCTATTCATTTCCTTTGTGGGAGCTCATGAGATCCTTTTTTCCCCTTAATTTCTGTACAGGTGTGACGGATGGCAAAGTGTGGGTGGTTAGATTGTGTTTTTTTCTTTGTGGTGTGTTTCTGTCTCTTCTTTATGTTCTTTTCGTGTAATTCCTTTTCTCTTGTTTTCTTATCCTTTTTCTGTCCCATCCAGTCATGTCCAGCAATACATGGAAACTCTGTCAAACTAGGATGCAACTAAAATAAATAAAGAATTCCGATTATCAAGAGGAACTTCGTTTATACATATATTCCTCTTGATAGAGTAAATTTGCTCAGCATGACACAGCAGACAGATTACCATTCTGTCTGCTTTTCTGCTGGACAAGACAAGTTAAACAAAAAAAAAAAAAGAAAAGAAATGTTAATCTAACCCTAATGGTTTACTCAACAATCTTGATATAGTTGGACAACTGCAACTGTATTATAGTACAGGTATTTTTTAATCTAAAAGTGTGTATATACCATTTGATCCTTAAGAATTAGAAATCTATCATGAAGCAACCATGAGGTTTTTTAATGTATATCTGCAAGTAGAATGATTAGCCTAGGTGAAACTTTTACAAGTCTCACTGTGTCGTATTTAAAACGTAATATGTCCTTTATGTTTCAGGTCTATGAAAATGCAAATGAAGTTGTTGGCTGAACACACAGTGATGCTTATCTTTTGTGAGGTTTTGCTGCTGCAGGGATAACGAGGCTATCACCTTACTTGATATTTACAGCAGCTTTCATGCCTTCATTTGGGCATTAGATACATGTTGCTGATGATACATGATGGCTTTGATGGAAAACAATCTCTATCCCATCAAAAATTAGATTTTTGGCAATGTTTGTCATGTTGACATATCCCAGAATATAAAAGGCATTTATAATTAGCAAGCATGGGTATTAGTCTAAAGATTTTAACCTATATAAGATGGGAAAATTTGGTTATTGATGTCATCTAATCATCTAATAATTGCCCTGTCATCTAATAGTTGACAGGGCAACTTCCAACAGTCTCTCTCTTTCTTTTTCATTAAGTTCCATCTAAATGAATGGGCCAAGTTTGATGGACCTAGCCCCCAAGTCCTTAATTAATTATTATTATTATTAATTTCTCCTCACTTTTTATCACACAGATTATGTGGGGTCCAGTGTTCCATCCTTAAAGTACTGGATGACATTCAGGCTTACTGGACACTGGGTCAGCTCTAGGCTTGCTCATAAGGGTATGGTTATATAAATGGGCCCCCCTGAGGCCGATGCAGTGGTGGGTTTTGACTGCAGTTCTCTTCCACCTCATTCTGAATGGATGCGTTGTCTTCATGGCAATGAGTTGTCTGGTACTACTCTGTGGTGGCTGCTGGTTGCTTGCTTCTTACCTCTCTGTTTGTTTCGTCTCCTCGCGGCAGGTGTGGTTGCATTTTTGTGATCACTTAATCCAACTTATTCCACTTATTTAGCAGACATGAGCACACACGCAAACACACACACACAATGTTTTAGTGGTCTTTTTATGCTGTTCATGAAGTTCATACTGTTATCATGCAAGTGCTCCTGATGGTTGTCTGCTATGTTGTGTAGCACATGGTTGTCCTATCTTTTCTCTTTGTGGTTGTTTATTATCTTTTGTATCTTGGTCCTTTTCCACTTTTCACCCTCCTTTTCTTTTCTATTTTCTCTCTTTATTACTGACCATTTGTCCGGTTCAGCATTTTGTTCAGCACAACATGGCAGCCAGACTATTATCTTGTTTTCCATCTGCTACAATCAGCTCATTATTTGATGATAAGCGAAGCTGTCATAACTGCGTAAAAAAAGTAACAAACTATTCAAAATACTGGCTCACCACTTTGTGCCAAAATGTGGTCAGAGAATGAAAAATAAGTTTCAAAGTTTTGACAGCTATAGACCATAAACAGGGAGAAATATCAATGGATAGTGGTAACATAATAAGAACTTTGAGAAGATGAATTTTTGTGCTCTTTGATGCCACTGTATGACAAGCTGCCACAACTCACGATTAATTTGGCCACATCTCTTCTTGAATGACCTTGGTAAAGCACTTTTGCTTAAAACAGACACCATTATATCCAGAAATTTTGCATGGATGTGTATTATACTACAATAAAACTAATAGTGAAAACACGTCTACTGGTACTATGTTTGGAAAAATAAAGTTTGGCTTTTCATGCTAAAAAGTGACAAAAGATGATCTGGGCTTCTCCGACTAAACCCTACAAAATGGGGCTTGTAATTTCCATGTTTAATAGAAATAAGCATCTTGTCATCTGGTCCAAGGAGATGATTTAGCAGGGCAATGTCGGACTTTATACGAAAAAACTTCTAAAAGGATTTGCCTAAAAAATGGGGCCTCACGGTGGCGCCATGATTACCACTGCAGCCTCAAAGTGAGAAGTTTGTTAATTCTAACCTCGTCATGGGCCTTTCTATATGGAGTTTGCATGTTCTCCTCATGTTAGTCTGGGTTCCTTCCGGGTACTTCCACTGTCCTAAGAAATGCATGTTCAAACTGTCCATGGCGTACCACTTCTCATGAAATGACTGTTGTGATAAGCTCCAGCTACCTGCGACCCTTAATTGGATCTAGCGGTTAGGAAAATGGATTGATGAATGGATGGATGGCTTTGCTTAATAGACACAATGTATGTGCATGGATGTAGGCCAGATCTGTCTCCTATTGGAAAAAAAATGCGTCTTAAAGAGATAAATTAGACACCAATATTGTCAGACTGTTGAGGAACTGAAATAATAGCAAGCCTGGATAAATATTCTAATTGAAATCTACCGACAATTAGTAGTCACGATTCCCAAATAGAGCACAATTTAAAAGGAACTCTGATGGAATAAAATGGTAACCATGTGTAGATTTCAGCTTTCAGTCCACTTCTGGCAGCATATTACAAAATACAGGGAAGTTGGTCTGTGAACACACTGAGAAGTACCTTAAACAAATTGATGTTACAGATCAAATCTTGTTTTTCATATAATTGATCATCTTTTCCAATAAACCCCTAAGAGTCCTCCCCAGTTGTCAGTCAGATCTTAGTTCTATAAAGCCTGCTTCAAGAAGATTACCATACAATCTTGTTGCAATCTCAGTGCTCAAAGGAAAAGTCCTTCCTTTTACCAAACTCCATGTCACTTTCAATGGCCTTCAGTAAGACTTTCAATAACAAATCTGTACCTAATTTTGCCTAAAATGAAGCATCAATGTCAAATCTTGGCTAAACATACATATCTAAGTGCATCTTTCATTCTTCCTACTGTATAGCTATAGCTACCCTTCTCTAGTCACAATTCTGACTTGCTGGCCTGCTCACTCAGCAATATCGCTCTGTCAGCCCACATTTAGAGGATTAACTTCAAAAGTGCCCAAGGCCATCCCAGCTCCCCTCCACCCTGAACTGCTTCACCCATCTTTCCCAGTGTTTTCCTCCCTGCAGCTACCTCTCTGTGAACACTTGCGCAACAAGTGGCGCCGCTGTAGAGCCCCCTGGGTATTAGAGGGTTGAGTGGCGTCCCAGAGAGCAGTAATTACACCAATGCTTGTGTGATTTAAGGGTCCTAGAACATGCTGACCCATGCATGGCACCAAACTGCTACAATACATTGACACCTACCCACAATTGTTACATGTCTCAGGACACATTATTTATTGTCCTGTTTCAAGTTTAATAATCTCACCTGTGTTTTCAGGTTTGAAAACCATATATGACGCACAAACTTGAGTAAAGCAGTTTGACAGTGCAATTAACTGTATCACATCCTTGCCTGCATATGTTGTCAGTTCTACTTAAAAAAACTTATGTGAAGTAGGCTACAGGTGAAAACGTATTTAGTAAATCAACAGTGACCTCTGTTTGACTTCCCTTTAAAGGGTATACATGTTTGCAATCATTCCGGAAGCATTATTTTATATCACCAGCTCAAGTTAGTAAAAAGTATTAAGAGTTCACAAGAACTTGGACTTGACAGGCTATAACAATAAAAGAAAAAAAGGTTGATAATTAGGTTAGGTTGACTCTCCGCCCCCTGCAGACATCCTGGTGACATAAGGGAATGTTATTCCTTTAACAAGGTCGGTGCAAATACTGCTTAAAGGAAAGAGGATGTCCCCCTGCCCTTAGACTTCAACTCTCACCTTTCCTGTTTCTTATCTTTTTCCAGTTTAAGGTTTAAGTAGATGCTTTAACTGAGCCAACTCCATGTAATTCCAATTCATGGCTCATGGCTGCACAAAGCTGGATGCTGATTTTCTCTGAAACACACTGAAATGTGCATTAAATCTCTACATCTGCAGAGCTTCAAAGTTCTCACCATTCTGCAACATTGTGTGCAGGGTTAGCTCTACAGAACTATTTTACTTGGAACTCATTTATCTTGCGTCAAAAAACAACCAGTGCATCAGAAGCACGCATCTCAGCTAATGTTGGAGAAAAGCAACAAATCTATTCATCTGTTTAAATCATTGTTCCACAGCTTCGGTGGTACTTTAACTCTGGCGTGTAATGTTTGTAAAATGTTTGCCTCATTTGACAACAAACAAAAGAAGGAGAGAGATTTTTGGATTCTTTTCACTCAAGGCTTTCTTAGCATTAGCAAATGAGGTATTAAAATTTCCTTTATTCCTGTTAAGGTTCTTGACAGCATTGGTTAAAGAAATTGTGCCTTTTCAGTTGTAATCCCTGCAATTAAGGTTTTAGGTGCGGCTCCATTACCTCAACAGGATTAGTAATGACCCAGGAGAGAATATAATTGCTTCTTAATTTGAAGTTGTGAAGTGCATGAAATACCTGAGGCTCAGTCTGCCGTCTCAGCAGTGGTTGGTTCATGGATTAGCTGCTTTTCCCACTCTCATTTTTTTTTCAAACTAAAAGCTTTCGAGGAGTTGTGTCTCATAATGTTCATTGCACTCTTTCTTTCTTGTAAAAGATGTGCAACCCCATAGTCAGTTCTAAAGGAGTAAGAAAGTGTAAAACCAGACAAGATGGACTCAAATCTCTGGGTGAATAATGAAATAGACATGCAATATCCTTTGCAGAAACATATTTTGCAGCACAGTTTTTTAAAACGTGTTTGAGTTGAAGGTTTCTTCTGTATCTTATGAATAAGACTTCTGCAAATCTAAATCTAAACACATATATGTGACACAGTTAGTGAGTTTAAAACTAAATTAAACTAAATTAAAGTATCATACAGAGCTCACAAAACTCAAACTCCTGGATAAACTGCTACAGCTGATGTCAACCAAATAAGTAGTTTGTTTCTGTTAGTGTCTCAAAAAGCTTGTTTTATATTTGATATGCGTCAAATTGAATACAATCCTAGCATTTCTAAATAAATCTATACATAAAAGACAATGTGCTGTTTAACAACCTTTCAGTCCTACTGTTGCAGGTTACGGATGCATGATAAACATGAAGATTCATGTGTGGGAATGACGCCATTATCACATAGAGCAGCAGGTAAGTTGGTAACACCTTTCATTATTCAGACTTGACATCTGGCTATGGTAATTCTATATAATTATGAGGCCTTTGAGTTCCCATAATTGTCTTTCAAGGCCAGTCTTTTGTCATCTGGGAGACACTTCCAGAAGTGCATTTTATCAACAATACAGTAACTAATCATTATTTAACTGCAAGGATGATGTTAAATGACAACACTGCAGATATGCTTTAAAATGAAAAATTGAGGGCTGCACGGTGGCTAAGTGGTTAGCACTGTAGCCTCACAGCAAACAGGTTGCCGGTTCGATCCCTGGCTCAGATGGTGGCCTTTCTGTGTGGAGTTTGCATGTTCTCCCTGTGTTAGTGTGGGTTCTCTCCAGGTTCTCCGGCTTCCTCCCACAGTCCAAAGACATGCACCTTGGGGATAGGCTGATTGGAGACTCTAAATTGCCCTTAGGAATGAGTGTGTGTGCATGGTTGTTTGTCTATATGTGTTGGCCCTGTGATAGACTGGCGACCTATCTAGGGTGTACCCCGCCACTCGCCCAATGTCAGCTGGGTTTGGCTGCAGCCCCCCCGCGACCCCATTCGGGAATAAGCGGTAGAAAATAGATGGATGGATGGATGGATGAAAAACTGATTTATTTATAGGAACATATACTGTTTAAATTGGCAACAGTGAAACAAAGTTAATTACCAACTTTGCTAAAACAGAAACATGTTCTCTAAGTTGTGGTAGACAAATGTATACCCTTCTTCCATTGTGGAAGCATAGACTCACAGGCCAACTTTGAGGAGGAACAAGAGGGGGATGTTGGTGAAGTGATGTGAATACAATGCTTGAATTACATGGTGGTGCTGTGGTTGGCACTATCACCAGGTAAATCTTGGTAGGGCCTCCTCTTTTACACAGGTCAGAAATATCTATGATTTTAAATTAAGCATAAGTGTGAGTTTGAATAATTACCTTTGTGTTAATGTTGTCTAGAAAGTCCAGAAAATTGTATATGAGTGGGACCTGTATGAATCATGGTAAAGGTGCCATTTGTTCCCTTTGACTGGCATGTAATATCAGAATATCAATCACTGTTTGATTGAAGAGGATTGCCTTTATTGGGGAATATGTGATTTAGAAACCTAATGGTGTCTGAAAAATGATAATAGAAACATTCTGCACTTTTGTGAATAAGTGAATTGCCTACATCAAAGAGTGAGGCAAACTTATTTCTGTGGTCATACCATGTAATATATTTTATAATCTGAACGAGCCACATAAATGACATAAATGCATTTGATTATGCCCATCTATTCAATTCAATTTCAATTCAATTCAACTTTATTTGTATAGCGCCATTTCACAACAATGTCATCTCAAGGCGCTTCACAGAGATCGGCC
>JBAMHX010000017.1:13869538-13887067 GCA_037177515.1 Pseudomugil tenellus | reverse complement strand
GTCTCAGTCAGGGCTAGGACCTGAATGTCTGAGAGGTTTAGCAGTGAACTGATAAATTCAGTTTTGTTTACTGCGGAATGACAGTTCCAGAGACCAAAGTTCACAAAAGAGGGTGCTGACATACATGGCATAGGATAGGATATGTTTTGCAGATTGCACTGTCTATGGAAGACACGTCTCAGTCTGTACCCATATCGGATCTGAATAGCTTTGCGACACATTGTTGTGTTTTTAGTATGCAGACTAGGGTGGCTTGTAGCCTGTGCTCGGTGGACTTGGGCAGGAAGACTCGCAGGTCTTTGCCCTTTGTGGTCTTAACCTCATGTGGGCTGACAAAATGGCTGACACCTCGCTGATGCTTCAGCGTGCCTTGAATGCCTAAATACCAAGAGGTGGCACAGCTGGTGTCACTTTATGTGATTGCACCTGGCTGGAACTGCATCTTTCTGCTTGCACCGAGCAGTAAACAGCGTCACAGACTCAACTTGTTGTTGGATTGTTTAAAGAGAAGTGCCAACGACAGAGCCACACACTAACAGTGCTAAACAATACACCGAAACCAAAGAACTCTCAGCAGAAACTCACCTAAGTGACTGAACCACTACCAAAGACACAATTTCTTGTTCTACTGAAGTTAGGCCAATTCTCTCTTTTAAAGCGTGATTTCCCCCAAAATCACCGCCTCTTTCTGCTTGCCCTGAGCAGTAAACAGTTAGTGTGACCCGCGTCACGGACTCAACTTGTTGTTGCATTGTGTAAGTAACGATGGATGTATACATCAGAGCTTAGTAATAATTTATCCACAGCATTATAAAGCAGTGCTGTCCAGCTTTTCATCAGGATGGCGAACAGATATCTGTGTTTTTAGAGATCCTGGTTATTCCGTAGAAACTACTGATGTTGTTTCTACGTTATTGTTTTATATAGAGATGGCTGCTAAAATGCAATATTAACCTGTAGGAAAACAGAAACAGGGAATTGGTCAAGTTACAGCCCTGATTCATGATTATTACATATAAACTACTGATGTTGCTTCCAGGTTATTGTTAATGTAATCGCTGCTGTAATGGGTAATTACTATGAAATAAAATGGATACAATCAATGGTATTTTTTCTCTATTACATAGAAACAAGCACTTATTATTATGTAACAATGATATTATGTCCCCATTGATACTCAATTTTTTTAAGCATGCATAAAATATTTAAAAACATTTCCATGAAGCTACCATTTAATTACAACGTAGTTTCAATTTTTTTAATTTTTTTTTTCAATTGAAGCAGCTAAGAAATTGTATGTCCTCCATCTCGCTTCCTGACTGCAACAAAGAAGGTTCAGCATGAAAACATTGCATAATAAATCTTACCTTAGAGAAGCAAAACCATCAACATGTTCCTCCACAGACTGGTAAATATTTTTTTTCAGTCTTTCAGTAAACTGGAAACATTTAGTTGGTAAATGAACTTGTACTTATATAGCACTTTTCCAGTCATGTTAACCACTCAAAGCGCTTTACACTACATAGTATACATTCACCCATTCACACACACACTCACACCACAACAGGCACATAGGCGGGCAGCTTAGGGTTCAGTGTCTTGCCCAAGGGCACTTGCCAGGTGAAGCCTGGAATCTATCACACAACTTTCCAGTTGAAAGGCGAAGCTCTTCCACCTGAGCTACAGCCGCCCCTCATTTAGTTCACCCATAGAATTGTATCGCTTTCGCAGCATCATCATTGTGCAGTCAATCAAATACCATGTTAAAGCCAAGTTCATTAGATACAAATCACATCCGGTGTTTGACTGTCTTAATGCAACAAGAAGACAAACAGCCATGCAAACTCATCCAACAATCAAGTGGAAATTATGGAAAACATGGCAGCAGCAGAGATACAAACCAGAAACCTTTGCTATGTTTCAATCCATGTACTGCACGCTTCGAAGTATGCAGACTGCAGAGGAAACTTTGTGGCCTCTGCAGTCTATACCCTCCAAAGTGCACACTCAGCTTGAAATGAGACAGCTAGGGTAAGAGCATCACAGAAGCGCTTTAGACCCCCGTTGCTGAGCAATTTCATATATTGTTTATCCAATTAATTATCCCAATATTTCACAAAACCACAAAGATATATATATATAAAAAATCACAGAAAATTGCCCTCGTACTTTATATTGTATTTATTTTTTATTTACATGTTTGTCTAAACTAAAACATCGTCAGAGAAAAATAATCCTGGTCAGATGTATGTAATAAAATTCATTTGTGTTTACGGTACACAGTTCTGCTGCCATCCCAGCTTGTCTGCTGGAACAAGTATGTGCTTATATGCCTAAAATAATGTCCTCTCTAGAACTCGACTGCTGCTAATTCTTCTCCATCAGACTTGCAATGACTTCTGGGTAATTGGAGACCGTGAAGGATACATAGCATGAACACTTTGTTTTAAGGTAATTCTGCCCCAAACGAAGTGCGCATTTGAAGTTTGGACTGTAAGTACACTTCGATTTGGGATAGTACTTCACGCATTAGTATGACGTCGACACACTTCAAATCCGCACTTTGAAGCGTGCAGTGCATGAATTGGAACACAGTCCTTGACATGACGCTGCAGTGCTAACCAACTCAGCTGCACCCTTAATCTTTCTATTTTATCTTTTTATCACTTCTTCCCATTAACTTATAACTCAAAGATGCTCCTGTTGATGAGTCAGTGCTCATCTGCCACTTAAAGCAGACATACTCTAAATAAAGCTTTTGCTTTAGTGTAGTTATGTACAGTTATCATGAGGACATCACACAAGAACTTCTGCAACCTGAATCACACCCCCAACAAATTGTAGTTTATGAATATTTAGTAAGTTTTCCCAATCTGTTTTAAACACTTGCTACATATATATATAATAAACATTTCTGCTAAACATCAACATGTTACTGTGCATTCAACTCAAAGCACAAAAGAGTTGCGCGTAAATGTTCATTTAGTTTTGTTTAATTCAAGACTGAATCCATAGAATGGCTGTGCAAGTAATCCTATAAAGCCAAACACATCATATTTGATACATCCCGTTTCTAGGACATTTTGCATCACTTTATGGTAGAAACCTTACGCAAAACTCTGTCGTTCAGCACATGATGCTGAAAGTAATAAATGTTTAAAAAAATACCCAAAAATATAAATTGGTTAAAAAATTGAGATTTTGCTATTAAGTTAAGAATTCAGATAATAAAAATTGGACTTTTCCACTCAGGTGTTTTAAGGTTGGGGTCTAAAGAGTTAAAATGAAGAGTGGACATAAAATTAAAAATGCAGTAGCTGAGTAATTCATTTGAGAAGGGAAACACTTTAAATTCAAACTTAATCTTTTAATCAGTTGCTAAGAAAAAAGCACATTTCTAAGAGAAACCAATGCAGACCCTCAGACAAAGCAGATGAAGTGGGAGGACTCACACTCCTCTTTTAATCCATCCACATCTTTTTTTAAATCAAAGTGCTCCATATTGTTGTCTGTGCCCCAGTTACTTTGCATAGGACTTTAATTTTCAGCCTCTTTTTCTCTGCAGCCTGATGTCAGTCTCCATCCCAGTAATAGAATAGATTCAAATGGAGTAATGAACCTCAATGTCGACCACCTACTGACATTATGAACCCACAGCCCACTAGGGAGCTTTCTAAACTAAGTCGATGCTAACAGGTCTGTGTCTTTGGCATTCTACCTGCAGCTGGCTTTATTGATGATTCTCAGCTCAGATATTTTGTTCCTTACCAACCTCTGCAAAATGAGGAGGAGCAATTAAATAAGGTGCTGCAGTAAACACATCATATTGTTTACTGTGGCTCTTTTTGTGCTTTAAACAAGAAATTATCTATTTCCATGGGCTTTTATGCAGGGACAACTCATGTTTGATTAATCAGGGATTATTGAACTCTTAATAGATTAAAACTGAGTCAATATGCTTTATCTGAAATTCTGGTGGAACCCTTCAACCATCCTGCACAGATTTAATGATGCATTTAAATGTATTACATGTGAAAGTCAGTTTCGGCATAGATCTATTCAATTCAATTCTTTGGTGATTCAGTAAATTTGCAATGACAGCATATGGTGACACATGATAAATACTTTATTCTATTCAATTTGACTCAATTAAACCTCCTAAAGGTGGACTGGATTATCTGACTCGCAGCACTGGTTTTGCTATTTTATTCTTTGGCTAGTCATGCACTGATTAGCATCTATTCTGTGTGATTACAACTGTGTTACAAATATTGCAACACTTCTCCAGCAGAAGTTAAGTTGATTGCAGTAGATGCTGCCTGGGAAAGACACAGTTTCACAGATGATACATCATTCAGAAGATAGACTGCCAGAAAGCATCAGGCCCTTTAGAAATGTGACACTGCAGAGCCCACCTGAATCTAATAGAGCTTAACTTCCCATGTCTCCCCCAGCAAAAGCACAATCTATAAAGAATTTTAATCACTGACCATCCACAGGCTGGTTGAATCACAGGACTAAGAGAGGACACCCTGGAGTAGTCTGCAGAAGGGCATATTATTCATTTAAAACCACCCACCTCTCTTTGATGGGATGATGTAGCTGCATGTTCAAAGGAGTGCTTCAGAGTTCATGTTTGCAAACTGGCTTCCAGAAGAACAAAGCCTACTATCACAGTTTTTGTTTCACATTGTCTGAAGTTAAACCATCCTCAAGGTACATTTTTCACTAAACTGCTGTGTCAGAAATAGTCACACCCCTTGCTACTTCTAAACAATCTTTTATCATCCGAACCATCAAGTCTACTAATGGAAACTAGTCTTTTTACGATGTTGTATATGCAGTATATTTCAATACTTTAAGTACATGTGAATTAACACACTTTTATTTTGCTTGATCCAGAATATATTAGTTTTTGTTTAAAATCAGAACCTAAAAAGCTCTTAGTTGCAATAGCGTTCAAACACACACAAATGGGTCCCTTAATCAGCAGTGCGCACAACTGAAATATGGGTAATATCTTGAATTTAACCTTGATGGCCTGGTACTCAAGGCTTGATCCTGGGCTGCCATGATTAGCACCACTGTGCTGTCCTTCAGTCCAGCCCTCGCTAGCCTTTGTTATCTGTTTGGTAACAGACTGGTTTCTCCTTGGCTTGCGTTGGATTTTGGATCGGTTACTTTGGACTTAGACTCTTCTGCTTTGGTATTTGGTGTGCTTTGTAATTTAGAGTTAACTTTTGGTTTTTAGTTTAGATTAGTTGTTTGTGTATATTTAGAATAGTTAACTTTGTGTAGAGTATTGTCATTTTATTTGTTTCAGTAGTGTTAAAACTACTTGGTTTTTCGTTTAGTATTTGTTTGTTAAATGATAGTTTGAGTTGGGATAGTTTAGCTTTTGTTTGCAATTTTACATAATATTTTTGGTATTTACTATTTGTAGATATTTATCGATATTTCTTGTTTTGTACATTTAGTACAATTTTGAGTGTTTTTGTTTTGTATTTAGTATTCTTGTTTTCTTGTGTTTTGATTATTGATAGTTTAGTTTATTAGAACTGCTCTCCATTTTGGGTAACATCCTTAGGAGGCCTGTTTTGTTTTGTTTCAGTACATTTTGGTACGTTGGGGATTCTGGCCATCCCAGTTTATGTTTATTAGGTATTTGTTGTATTGTTTTGTTGTTTTGAGCAGTTTCTCGACCCCCAACTCTTGTGGTTTCTTATCACTTGTTTGTGTACGAACAACCCTTTTTGACTTCAATAAATTCATTTTCACAGTTTACCACTCTGCCGGAGCTTACATTGTTGTTAGTGGTAAATCCCATGCAGTGGACAAGCCCTTGTATGGTCTTCATCACAGTATCTCCCCATACATAAGAGCAGATTGATAAAAGCATGAGAATAAAAAAGCAAGACAGTGCACAAAGGAGAACCACTTGAGAACAAAAAGTTATTATTATGTTAGTCATTATAAAACCTGGTGGATGCACGCAAAAAAGAGGAGGGACATTTTTTTCACAATAATGCACAGTGAATATTTGTTTAACCCTAGCACCACAAGCAAAATGTCAACACAAGCGCTTCATCCTAAGGTTTAAAGATGGGGATAAAGGGTTAATGGTTTGGCCTTTTCTTTTGTTTGTTTTTTGCAGCTATCCAACCTGGAAATCTTTTTGTCATTAAGTTGACCACAAACCCTTTCGAGGATGGCATCTGTCTGGCAGCTAAAACTCCAATTGGAATAGTGTTAATAATAACTACATTTTTCAATTAAATTGAATCAGTCAATGATGCAGAGCAAAGCAGAAGTTCTCCACTTGATAAAACAGCATGTAAACAACAGTTTGGTTCCAAGGGTACAACATGTAAACAAAATAATAGACTGTGTTTACTTAACAGGAAGAACATATTTGAGATTCAAGCAGTAGATGAAAAAATTAGAACTCCTGTTCATAGGTAGCTTTTAGCTTAAGTTGCTTATCAGAAAAGCTTCTAATTCTCCAAACAAATCTCCTATCTATAATTTAATCTTGATGATTACATTGCAATGTAAGGGGAGGGCAAATTTAGTCCATGTCAGCTGATAGCAGTCAAACAACAAAACTAGGATCATCCATCCATCTGGAGTTTTTGCAAAGTATTAAGATAGAAATCTTAGTAAAACCAGGGAATGAACAGCTTTGTGTCCATTCCTGCTTGGTATTTGTTTGGCTGGCTGTCCCAGTAGCATGGGGGCGGATGATAAGCTTTGCTGTTTTAAACCTCTCCAGCGGAGTGGTAATTACTGTGTGAGAAGTGAAACAGAAACAGACTTATCAGACATGAAGAGGAAGAAGGAAAGTGAGGGAAACGGGCAGAGTTAACAACAGTAGGCGTTCTCAAAGCTGATTATTATATGGCTTCAGTAGGAAATGACAAGAAAGCAACAGGCGATTTAAGCTGTTGTTCATTTCTCGTCGCAGACATGGTCTGGCAGCTTGTAATTATCACACCCACATTTTTTTTACTAATAAATACTCAGAGCCGGATGACTTTGAAGTCTTTCAGACACATGTTTCATTCTGAAAATGGTACGCAGAGCATGCTGAATGTGGTTGACAAAGTCATTTAAAATAAGTATGCTACAGTCATTTGTGTGCTTTTCCCTCTTCAGTGCTTACCCGGGCTTTTCATTTCCTCTTCTGTGAAAAAAAACTAGTTTCAGATGGGATTTTCATGTTTCTTTTTCAAGTCATGTCAAAATGTGTGGAAATGAAATAACTGCTTGTTATGATAAAGTCTTATGACTGATTATAAGCTGTTAATGTGGCAAGTAATCCAGTGCAAAGACAATTTACAACTCCAGTCTTACTTTCCCATAGGACAACCCACACAACCTCTAAAGAAAAATAAATAGTGGGTTGCAATTCACTGAGGTTGATCATATTTGTATTTCTACTAAAAAAAAGGATTGTGTGCTTTAGACTCAAATTCAGAGAAGTCATGAGTTGAATGGAGCATTTGTCATGAAGGGAAAAAAGGGAAGTCCATGGTGAAGAACATTCATAAGAGCTAGCTTTCATGACACAGAAGAATATATTAAAATAGTATGAAGAGGGGCAGCATCTTGAACAATGAAGCTTTATCAATGTCTGTCTAATAGTGTTTGAATAAAAAGAAAAGCCTTTAGCAATTCAAAATAATGTTTTTTTTTCAAATTTTCCATTAAGATATAAAGCATTTTTGTGAGAAAAACATAACAAGGAATAAAACATTAAAAGAAATTCTCTAAGAACCCATATTTGAAGAACTGTTCAAAACAGGTCTTTAAGCAGCCCTGATTTGACTTTATTACAGAAACATGGCATGATACTAAACTATACCCGACTCTTCTTTCCATGGATCTTTAAAATGTTTCACAGAGGAGAATTTTTACACCCCACTTATTAAGTTGACCCAGTTTGAAATGTACGTGTCATACTGCATTAAAAATACCACAGAAACACAGAATAAGTGCCACTTTTTATACCTTGATTTTACAGCTATTATCATAGAGACTGGTTAAAGGACATGCAAATGTGATTTTTGATGCAAATTATGTTTCATAGAAACTGAAAAACATTAGTACAATATAAAAAAGTATACGTCACCCAACCGGAGAGTTTGCACTATTTTAGAACTGGTACCTGAGTGTCATGCACTGCTCCTGCCACACTACTGCTCCCTGTCTAAATCAGCCCAATCACCTGCATCTGTTACTGGATTCATCAACCCCATCACCTGTATCTGCTCCGAATTCCCTCACCAGCTACATAACCACACTCCTCCAGTCACTCCCTGTCGGACATTGACGATAATGATGACCTTCTCCTGCTGGTTCCTTTCTCTTGGCTCCGACTCACCTGTTTTCCCGGAATCTCCTCAGCTTTCCTCTCAGTTTTTTCACCATCTCTTGTGCACCAATAAAACCTGTAAACCTTCTGTCTTCGGAGTTCATTAATTACACTGAGCCACACATAAAATGGATAAAAAAAAAGACTCAGCTTTATTCTCAGATTTACTCAGTTTGACTGCAATCCTGTTTCTGTTTGTTTTTCTGTTTTGTTTGAAAAGACAATTATATACAAACTCGACAACAAAAAGAAATCCAGAATTTGTTTGTTTTTTTGGGGTTTTTTTACAATCCTCTTCAGGGTTTTGTTTTGTTGTGTTCACAATGGGGAATTAAATTAAAAATGTGGGATAATCCATTAATGTCATAATGTTTGATAAATGACAGTCTATTGGGTCTTTGGCTAACCAAGAAGTGTGTCCATCTTCATCTACAAATATAGCCTATGTACATCCAAACCCAAATAATCCCTGTTTTACACCCATAAGGTGAACTTGCATAAAAAAAATGAGGGCTGCTGAATACATAATTCTGGCTTTGGGCATGTCTCTGCACCATCCGACGAGTAGGGATCATGAAGTTTTAAAGTCAGAAAGTTGTATACTCTTTAGATTGTCATGTAGCATTCTTCCAACAATGTGTTATCCAATTCTTAGTGTTTAATGGCCATTAAAAACTGTAAATCCCCCCCCCCCCCTCCCATACTTCAATGTCTGATGACCCCAGTAGTGATTAATATTTTCCAATTTACTCGTCAGTCCTTGATCAACTATTGTAGCTTGAAGTATGTTCCTTATAGCACTAATGGAGTAAAATAATTAGTTGTGATACAAAACGTTTCTTGGGCAAGGAAATGCTATCACAGCTCTCTTTTTCTAGCTGTAAGATGGTATATTGAATCCTTCATTTTTTCTCCTGACAGATAAAATGAGAAATCAATTTATCCCATTTTCTGAACTGGCTGTCGCTCACTCTGCTGGTAGAGTGCAAAAAATGTACAATAAACAGTGGAAGATATTCATTTTGACTGAATGCACTTTTGAGTTCTAGTTTAAAATGAGGATTGGAATCAATTCATTTAGCCTATATTTGTTTTTATTTTTTAAGAGACTGGTCCACAACTCTACATCAAAGTTACCTCCAGCTTCCCCAATTTCTCTGTCACCCGCCTCACTTCCTGCCTGGAGGATGAAAAAAAGTGGATGAGTCAAAACTACCTGCAGCTAAAAGGTTCAAAAACAGAAGCCCTTCAAACTGGAACCTGTAACCAGCTCTGCTACTCTCTTCTTGCATCTGTTTCATTCTTCGGTCTTACCATTCTCCTCTCTCCCTCTGTTACAAACCTTAGTGTGAAGTTTGAGCCCCACCTCTCTTTTAAAAGTCATGTCACCTCCATCCGGAAAACTTTCTTCTCTCACCGCCGAAACATCATACGCTCCTCACTCTGCCTTCATACTGCAGAGAAGCTCATACACGCCTTTGTCTCCTCCAGGGTGGACTACTGCAATGCAACGCTGCCAGAGTCCTGATAAGGGTGTGCAAGCATGAGTACATCATTCTCATCTTCCACTCGCAATGGCTCCCTGTTCACTTTTATAAAGAGTACAAAGTCCTCCTACACACCCATCACTGTCTGCACGGTATAGCCGCCAGTTATCTCACTGAACTGCACACTCCCAACACCTTAACAGGAACTCGGTCAGGTAGACAGCACCTAGGACACAGGACACAGGTCCCACAGCTAAACATGATGGGACAGTGTCTTTAAATGTCCCATATTAGGCAAAATGGACTTTTATAAGCTTTTAAAATGATACCGGAAGTAGTTATATTTTCTATCCAAATGTTTTTGTAGTTTTTGTAGGTCTGTGTTAGGCTAAAGATCTAATACTGTACGCCATCACATGTGATGACATACCACTTAGACATAAAGTTGTTTGCAAAAATCCTTTTTATACAGTTGAATATTCGAATGATGTTTCACATTATGGACATAATGATGCCCCTTAATGTCTTGCTTTGATTTGATTTCTTAGAGAAATGTTCAGGGGTCCGTTTCACAAAGCAGGTTTATTGGAAAATCTGAGTTAGTTAACCCTGAAATTAGGCCAACTCAGGGTTTTCAGTTTTCAATTAATGGGGTAAACTCTAGCCTGTTACACAAAGAGAATTAAGTGTAACTCTACCTCAGTTGCTATGGTAACAGTGTCTCTGAAGCTCTGAAGCCGGTTTTGTGCTTGAAATCCTGAGTTTATCTCAGTCTCCTCCCCTTTCAGTAGTACGTGCACCTCAATTTTCTTGAATGAAAATCCCACTTCCTTTGTCAGTCTAGTCTTTTGTGACATGGTCTGTGTTACGATGTGGTGGTTCTGTGTTGGTTTTTAGTTTCCTGCCTTATTTTGTGGAGTTCCTTGTTTCCTGTTTTACCTCTTCGTTAGAACACCTGGGTTTGATTAGCAATCGTGTTCACCTGTCCCTCATCTGTCCAATGTATTTAAGTCCCTTGTGTTTTCTGTTTAGTGTTTGATCATTAGTTCTTTTTTGGTGAGTGTTACTGTTATTGTCTACAGTGAAGTTGAAGTTTAGTCTGCAATAAATCTATTCAAGTGGTTTCTGCCTACTTCCTGCCGTTCCTCTACCTGCATTTGGGTCCACACCTACATCTCCACCTTTCGTGCCTCATAAAAGAATGTTAATTGAGAAGTCTATTGACGAAGAGGCTGTGCTTTTTCGCATGGAGTTTGGTATTCGTGGCAAGATCATAATTAGACCCTGATTAGACATGTTTTCATTTCCCAAAAACGTATCTATTGGAGCGTTACCATTTTTAACTGCAGTCTCAAAACAAAAATATATTCATGCCTGTATATCAAAAATAATACAAAATGCCCAAATGCTTCAATACGTTTCCTGGCAAATGGTAGTTTTTTGTACAATTGGATGCAAAGAATATAAGCAAGGGAACAGTGTGTAGATCAATCTGCAAAGTGTATTTGGCTCTGAAAAGATATCTTCACATTTTTGTTTTCTTCCAAATAGTGTAAATTTTTTTTTGCACATGCACAGCATAAAACACCAGTAAGATATACAAGTAAAACTATTAATGATATGAGAAAAGTATATCATGGGTTTCAATGCTTACCCATTTGAATCATGTTTTTATTCATCTTAAGTTGTTGCCAAGTTCTTTTTCCTTTCGGATTGCATCTACCAGAACAGCATTTCAACCTGCATATTTATAATCTTGATGAGCATACATTGGATGTGCATGCTATTTTGTATAAATAAAATATAAAAACTTACACATTCACTCTCTCTGCAATTTTCTCCCACGCTGCCTGTCTCTCCTTTGCTGCTGCAGTCGTATTTATTTTTTTCCTGTGCTTATAATCACTGTGCTTACTAAGCAACTATAGCATTATGATCTATTCTAAATAATACAGAGTTAGATGTGAATTCTTCCACCCGCTGTAGTCATATGAAATGTAAGACATAGCTTAGATATTAAACCGCGCTGTTCACTCAGTTTCTCAGTGCTCTCACTTTTCAGTTGAGCCAGTTTGCATCAACCACTGAATGCAAACACAGTTTGCAAATAGTGTGTGACACTATTTAAGCTCTACAAACACCAACAGTACATTGTGTGATGTGTGTGGGAAGACAGTGAGCTAATGCAGCAAATCCAAAACTAGAGACTAATCATAATATGACTTACTGAGATTCAAAGAGGAGGAGAAGAGGCATATTTCATTCTCTGATTACTTTGCTACTGCAGGCAAGTCGTATCCAAGTGATGGAGAAATGTGAAGCAGTTGGGGAAATGTAACATAAATGCAAAATTTTTTTCTTTGATTTTCCAAACATTCAGTTTTTCTATAGAGAATGGAGCAGCATTTTTCAATATGTCTGAATTTTACATTACTGGATTAGAAAGGGAATCAGTGGTATCACATATCACTAGCTTGTGCATAATTATTTCCATGCAGTTGTAAAGTTCTCAAGAGCACTAACAAAAGATTAAGTTTATTCAAACTGAGTGAAAATGCATCTCAGTTGATTATACATTTGGGGGCAAATGCTCCCAACGAAAGTTAGAGATCCATTATTTTCTTGAGCAATTTTGCACGTGAGAGCAGCAGCATTATTACAATGGTTTTATCAAGTCTATTCATTCATTCATTTCCAATAAACAATAACATGAAGTTCAGATTTGTTCAACATATTTCTGCTCTCACAGTACCACAAGGTGTTACCTGATGGAACATCTGACATTTTAAGACCAGAAAATATCACATCGTTCAGATGTGTGACTTTCGTTAGCAGGATGTCAAAAACAACACAGATTTCACAGGAAACTGCTGAAAACTAAAATACTGCAAATGGCTATGTACCAGAGAGAATATGATGGTCTAAGCCAGTAATTAGAATTTTATATCATCATGTATTTTCATTCATGCTCTGTGTGAGCAGGAGAACAATCTTATTATCAAACCCAGACATGGGCCAAAAGGTTTAATCACTTCATCCTAATTATACCATTTACAATCACAGCTTTAGCTAATAACTCTGGTTTCATCTGCTATGAAAGAGTCACTGATTTCTTCTGATGATGACCTTGGATATTTTCATGAGATTTGGGGCAACTCAATGAATCACAGTCTTTGAAATAAATGTTTACCATTAAGAATCTCCTGGAGCCTGAACACAATGAGTTTTGTTTGCCAATCAAACGAACATGTTTACTTAGTTTTTACCCATTAAATATTAGTAAGAGAGTCTAATTATTCATGGGACGAATTATTATCGTTTGTTAAATTATACAGAATAATGAAGTTTTATCTCAAAGCACAGAAGGACAGTTTATGAGCTAAAATTGGTCATACAGGACGTCACAGAGTGAATGGTTAGCTGCTTTCAGGGTCTGCAGGTTTCAAAGAATGGTGTCATCAATGCTTCAGTAATAAAATCCTGTCTGCTTAATTGTGTGAAAGATGTTCTTTCACACACAATGAGGTCTGCCTCCCATCCTCTTAAGTCTGGCGTATCACAGGTATAAAGGTTTCCGCTCCATAAGCTTAGTATTTGCTGGAAGGAGTGGGTTTCTCTTCATGTGATAAGAATTTATGTTCTGAATCAGCCAACAGCCTCTGTTTGCTGTTCTGTATTCACTGCTTGCTCCTCACGCAGAATTCAAATGACACCATGTCAAATCTATCAAGAGCCTCCAGGGTACCTTGTCTACTTGTCTTTCCATTTATTCCATCTGCAAATTGATAAATGTTTTACATACGTTTGCTCAGAATAAAGATGATTTCACCCTGTGAACTAAAAGATGACTGATATGAAAATCATTAGATAGAAAACCCTTAGGTCCCTGCACTCCTAGGTTACCTTACTGACTATTTAACATATATGTAAAGGTAGTGTGAAGTCCCATTTAAGAAAAAAACTGACTAAGAATTTGCTTTTGTTTATAATAAATACATGTAAGCATGTAAGAAGGAGCATGACTTGCTGCATTGAATTCCTAGTGGGAATCCGTGTCCATAAAATAAGTTAAATATCAGAGACATCACTGGTGGAAGAAATGTATGAATTTGTGAGGGTCAACCTAAAAAAAACAATGAGTTTGCAACTTACACAAAACCAAAATATTGAGGAAAGCTGCTGTAAAGTAGATTAGTAAAATGCCTGACAGTGCAAAGTTGTCAGGTTTCTAAATCATCTTACAGAACCTTTTATTCAGTTCAATTTAGCTTTACTTGTATAAATAACTTCACATCTATATGATCTGAGGGCACGTTATGGACACATCAATTCATGATAAATACCCTTGTTAAGGAAAACCAACAGATTGGATCAAATCTTGTCTTCAGTCCAGTCCTTTATCCTGAACATGCATGAGGTGACAATGGAATGAAAACAAACATCCTATTAAAAGAAAGAAAAATAAACCTCTGAACCCGGATCAGGGAGGAAAGGCAGTAAAGAAAAGACAGGAAAGAGAAACCAACATGCACTGTAACTTTTATCCAGGAAGACCTGCTGAGACAAGAGGAGAAAAATATTCACGATGCCAATATGTTTCTACATAGAAGATAAGGAAAGAGGTGAAAAGGAAATTCTCAGTGCATCATGGGAAATCCTTCAGCAGTCCAATCCTATGACAGCATAGGATTGGACAGACCACCCCTAACCATACAAGTTATCCAAAAGGAAGGTCTTAAGCTTGATCTTCCTCCTATACCCACACTGGGAGCTGGTTCCATAAGAGAGGGGCCTGATAGCTGAAGGCTTTTCACCCCATTGTTTTCTTTAAAACTTTGGGAACCATAAGTAGTCTGAGAGCAAAGTTCTCTGTTTGGAATATATGGAATTATTAGATCTCTGATATACAATGGACCTTGACCAGATTTTCTGAACCAAATTTTTTTTTCTAAAAAGTGTTATTTTCAAGTGGCATTTCAGCTCAATATGATTAATTAGTATTATGAAGTGTAACAGGATCATTGCTGTTATGTTCAGGCTTTAGCAGAAGGTTAGCAGTGTAATGCATGCAGTAGTTGGTTTAAGCAGGCTGCTCCCACAGGTCTCACTGCTGCTATCAGATCGCAGTGAGTCAGACGCTTTACAAACAACAGACAGAGATTCTGTGAGCGGCTGAAGGGCTCTTCACAATCCACTTATCTTTACTCCTCTCTGCAGACTTCATACCTCTATTTCTGCTACTTCCCTCAATCAAGATTTTGCTCTCAAACATCTTTGTGAACAATTAACCTTCTTTACCAGAGAACATTTTTCAGAAGACCGTCTTTGATACTCTCTTCTGAGAAAGTGGCTTTTAGGATATATTGCAGCGGGTATTATTGTCTGCTGTTGTAAAAGCTGGAATGACAGGATGAAACATTGAAAACAAAAGAGCTAAAAACATAACAAAAGAAAATGAATGCAAAGGCAGAACATCTAAATGTTGCACATGCACTGAAAAGACTGCTCCGTCTTCTGTAGACTCTTTAACAACCCTCTTATGCTTTGGTCGGTATAGTGCTGCAATAATATGATGCAATGAAGTGCTTTCACATGGCAACTGGTTTCTTCTACACATTAATATATAATCATCCAAAAAAAGAGAAAAATCTCATAATAATAATGCCACATTTTATTTTAACTGGTGTTAAAATATCACAACAAATATACATATAATGTAACTATCTGCATTTCTAAAGAGTATGAAGAAAGAAAACAAATGACAATTGTTATAAAAACAACAAAAATATGATCATAAAATGTGTGCCTGTTGCCATTGCTTGAAAAACAGCTCCTTGGATATTCCATTCCTGTCTTCAGCTTGGTGTTTGGTAGAGATTAGGTTTATCAGCAGTGCTATTACCATTTCTATAAAGAGCCTGTCACTGTCTATAAAACTGAGGGTGATGTAGAAAGAATTCCCATAATATATACTCTTTCTTAGTGTAAACAAATAAAATAGATTTTGAAATGCTTCTCTTTGCTTCGTGCGTAGGCAGATTTGACATTACAATCATGAGCTGGTCTGATAGTGCCACAGTGTGTCATTCAGTTTTAAGGTGATGAAATGCAAATTACTGTGTAAAGTAACAGATGGCAGCAGTTTAAGTGAATCCTGTTAGGAAAAAAAAAAAGAAAACTTTAATTATAAGCACTTAACAGTTTACCTTCCGATCAAGATGTTGCCCTGGCCTGATTAACAAGGGAGTTCAGTTTCTCATCAAATGACACTGACACATGGACAGATGGTGTCTAAAAAAAGTTTTTGCAATATTATGCATAAGAAGGAGACTCTAGTCTGATGTTGGATACATTATAAAGCTATCAGTAAGAGAGAAACATGGAGCATTATCAGGAGGAAGGGTTTGCATGCAGATATGTTTGAATGAATATGTATTGAACACACAGCTGAAGCTAAAATGGGACTGTAATCTCTCCTCTTCAAGAGAAAATCTATAAACACATTTATTTTAATACTAAAACAAAACAAAAAAAAATACTTGATTTGAATACAATTTTTTTTACACATACACAAGTATTACACAAGTATTCAGGAAAAATAGCAGCAGCCACATAATGTGTGTGTGTGGCCCAAAGTTGACAGTAAGGATTGTGAGGTGTGTCCAGGTTTGTTCCAGAGGGCCTCAAACCTGCGATTTTTCGTTGTTTCCCAGAACCAACAAAGCTGATTCTAATTATATATCTTTTCTCAACAGATTGTTGTCAAGTTCTGCATAATCACGGGAGTTTTCAGTCTGCTGCAGGAGGAGGTCATTAACTGTTCTCACAATACTTACCGGGAAATATATTGTCCTCATCTCCTTTTTGGCACCAAGCCATTTTCTACTGTCTTTTTTTTCCTGTCCACGGTGCTGGCTGTTCTTCCATTGTTAACCTGCGGAGATATGCTTAGACTGCAGCAGCTGCTGCATTCAGGGACCTGGGCCACCCCGCTGACACCTGCTGTTGCAAACAGCCACTTCAGGTATTTTTTTTATTTAATTCTTTATATCTAGTTATTCAATTATATGTATGTGTATCTACTCTATTTCTAAATTAATCATCTTTCTTTGTTTATTGTTAATAATTTTTTTTAATATTAACTATAGTTGCTACAGAACATGAATTAATCCATTTTTATCCTATAGGCTCAATTTGCCCGTCAGTTTGTATTTCTGATTGGCATATATTACAAAATTTACACCAGAGGCCAACTACATTCCTGCAGAGCTGCAGTCCTGCAAATGTTGGGAGTTTCCCTGCTGCAACACACCTGACACAGATCGGACTAATAAACAAGCTTTGCATAAGTATACTAATTCCTCAGTTATTTGATTCTGGTATGTTCTTGCAGGGAAACGCCAACACTTGCAGGACTGCAGCTCTAAATGACCTAAAAATAAGGACAACTCAGAAAAGTCTGATATTAAGATTATCGGCATTATTCTCTGATTTTTTGGGTTTTTTTAAACTGAGCAAGATTTTTTTGTAAATTTATTCTCCTTTACACTCAATTTTTTCAGCAAGGAAAGATAAAAAAATAGTAATAACCTGTTACGACCCCCATAGGGTCTAGGGGTGAAAAAGGGGTCACAACACAAAATGAACAACAATTAATGGCAATTTATT
>JBAMHX010000017.1:13764104-13809862 GCA_037177515.1 Pseudomugil tenellus | reverse complement strand
ACACACACACACACACACACACACACACACACACACACACACACACACACACACACACACACACACACACACAGAGGGAAGGTGGAGAAGCGGCCAGAACGAGCTAGCAGTAATCCTCGCCTCCCCCCGGGTGACTTTCCCAAACCAGATGGACTTTTAGCTCGGTCGGGGAGGTCAAAGAGAGCCAGAAACAGAGAGAATTGAGGGAGGCAGGAAAGTAGATTGAAAAAGGAACAGAGAGCGCTATAAAAAGATGTTTGAGGTGGAGGGAGAAAAAAAATAGATTGGAAGCAGTGGAGAAATGAGCTGATAAAAAGCTGTGAGGGGGGGGGGGGGGATGAGAGTGACTGGGCGGGAAGGGATCAAGAGAGTGAGGAATGCAATCTGCGTATCCTTATGAGGCAGGGAGAAACAGAGGGCCGGTGTGCAGCCTCTATCCGCTGGCACCATCTGTCTCAGGGCTCGATGACAGCGCATGGTCATGTGATCATCATGTGACCCAGAAAGCTTTTGAAGAAACGACTGGCTTCCAAAGACACCAAATACCACAGTTCCAGCGTGATAAGGAAATTCTTACTAAGTCTGTAGATGAATATAGTTAACATAGAAATGATCACCATTCTGTCTCTGCTGTCCATCTTCTATCTGGCATCAGAAACAAACACACTATCTCTCATTCTTTCACTCAGGCACAAAGCAATCTGAACAGACAGAAGAAGAGGACATTTATAGATGTTACAAAACCAGGTGAAAGGTTGGAAGTGGAGCTGCAGCAGAGGACCAAACCACCGCATGCAAATGGTTCTCCCACCCTGCTCCAACAACCTCCGCCTGGATTTAACAGAACTTTACTTTACAAAAGCTACAAAAACTGGGTAAATAGTTCTGTCTTTTTTGTCTCTGATCCCCTTTAGAGTAAAAAAAAAAAACTATTACAACTTGGCATTTAATCAGATGTCTGTTGTAATCCAGGCTTTTTTAAAACCTTTTGCACATACATTTCTTAGGATGATCCTAATCAGCTTTTGATATTAGCAGATCCTTGAGGACGATGCAGAGGTCATCATACGTACCGTTAAGGGGAAGAGGGTTGTCCCCTCCTGGATGGGGGAAGCCCAGACGACCTACAGAAAACAGAGCAAAAAACATTTTTAATGAAGTAAAATGTTCCAGTAGGATAGACTGGTACCAACAGGCTGGATGAAATGACTAATGATCATACAAGATCCAACAACAAACAGCTGCTTTTTAATAAAATAAAAAAAAAATCATAGCAAATCAATATTCTAAACGCTGAAACCATAATGATGGATAGAAGTGTTCTGCTGTAGTCATGGTCATAGAGAGGCTGACTCTCGACACATGCCCACCTTCATGAAGAAAGAAACAAAGAAAGAAGCACAAGTAGTATGACGTGTGATCGGTGATCGACGCTGCTGAAGCTGAAATCCAAAAGTATTCATCGTAAAACCACCAAATTTCTTCCCCTGGGCCAAACTAATGAATCCAACTTTGACAGTCCACCACCTGAATATTTTGATGTGCAATAACGGATTTAACATTTGCTTAGACTACCTGCATCGCTCTATATTTACTAATATATTGAGTCTTGAGGTGAAGCTTCTTCTAAGCACCATCTGAACTAGCTTGTTGTCATTGTTGAGTTAAGAAGTTCACCACAACTGTTCCAGGATCAGCTTTAAGCTGTGAGTGTTGAAAGCAAAGTGTTGCCTCCTCATGCATCTCATTACACAGTGCAGCTCCAGGATATCAGCCATCCTTCTTCTTCTCACTGACCTCCATTTTCTTATCTGCCTGTCTTTCTCTGTGTCTCATACGATGCAATTTAAAGCGAGGCATTTGCCAGGGCCATTTTACAACACACACACACACACACAGCAGCATGCACACAAACACATGTTATGATGCCAAACAAGCTTCAAAGTTATGCAAGGCCCGCTTGGAGCAGAGCGATAATG
The DNA here is from genome assembly GCA_037177515.1 of Pseudomugil tenellus. Taxonomy (NCBI): domain Eukaryota; kingdom Metazoa; phylum Chordata; class Actinopteri; order Atheriniformes; family Pseudomugilidae; genus Pseudomugil; species Pseudomugil tenellus. The sequence continues at coordinate 13,807,883 of JBAMHX010000017.1, read as the reverse complement.
AGATGAAAGGGCTCCAATAGTATCACCATTGTTGTATGGGTACAGACCGCCTGATTATTGGTGAGTACTGATGCCCCCGTCACATGGAAATCTGATGGCCCATCCCCCACATATTGCAACACACAGAAATGGGAGAAACAAAATGATAAAATAACAACTCAAAAGAAACCAGGATTGACCACCCACTGGTTAAGAAGCATTTTGTGAAGTGTTGAGGTGAATCAAAACGTATTAAGAGGTGCTAACTTGAAGCTGAGCTTACAGATAAGCTAACCCTTCACTCTAAAACGCATCATTTCATCATTATCTTTGTATATTAGCTGACTCATAAACGAAAGGTGCCAACGGTTACACCCAAAAACCAAAGTCCATCAGAGAACACCTCGTCATGTTGGATTTGAAGCCTTGCATGGCGTCTCTGAAGCAAGTAGGAACACAACATCTCTGTGTATCTGCAGGGCCGTGCACGGCATGCGGCCGGCTGCATACACATACTGTACACTCACTGTTAAAGCATGAGCACAAAGCAAAAGCTTCCACAGCACAGTGGTGCGTGTGTGTGTGTGTGTGTGTGTGGTGGCTGAACAGAGGGGTCCATTCTGTCAGTTCGGACAATGCTGGAAGAGATTCAAAGCCACCTCTACTGTGGGCATTTTGTCTCGCATGTTCTCCTGCTTCGCTGCTCTCACTTTGTTCAACATCTTACCGGTGCATATGCATATCTGAATGTGCTTGTGTATGCATGCCCTATGCGTTTATTGTATATGTGTGTACATGCGTGCAACAGAGAGCCAAAGAAAGAACAAGGGCTGGCCTACAGAGAAGGAAGCACTCAAAGAAAATATAGAATAATTAGGGTTCTCTTTTCACTTTGCTTTGAGAAGAAAAGGGACAAACTCCCTTAAGTCGCAGCTACACTTGACACAGAGCTGCAAAAACCTCAAGTATATTTACAATGACAAGCATGAAATATTTCATAGTAGCCAGAAGCAACAAGTCAGTCAAAGGTAAGTCAAAGATGGGATATGTTGTGATGCATCGTGCGGAAGCAGAATAAAATGGGTTATACTATAGTAGATCAGGCGTGATGATGAGAAGATGAAAATATTAGGTCAAATGCAAGGTTTGAGGGGAAAGAAATACTTTGATACAGGATATGAAAGGCTGAAGAAATAGAAAAAAGTACAAGATTAACACAACCAGAAAAAAAGAAGCACACTTAAAAAAAAATATAACACTATAGATGCAAAAGAGGGTAAAGCAATAAACGTCCAACCATTGAAGCAGGAAGCTGCACATGCAGCAACTGTTATAATGATGTATGTTGTGGCTTCCAGGAATCAGTGATAATATACCTAATGAAAGCCGTGAAGCTTTCGTCCAAAAGCTTTGACAGCAGAATGTAAGATCACAGCTGGAATGGACTGAGCCTCATGGGTGTGAGGCTAAAATAAGTCAAGATGATTAGGAGAAGTCTTCTCACACTTGAAAAAGAATATATAGAACTTATTCTAAAGTTTAAGATCAAACAAAGACTTTGGGTAGAACATATGTGGTGCTCAATCTCCAAAAAAGAAGGAAATAGTCCAATAATGTTGTTTAGGATTACGTCTTGTGTTTTAACTAACCATTAGGAAATATAGTACGATAGTACATTCAGAGAGCTAAACCCATGTCTTTAACTCATCTGAAACCTTAAGAAATGAAATGCATTCCCATCCAAATAATGATCTTTATCAGAATTGATCCAACCAGCTCCTCACTCTCAGCTAACAGTGGATAGTCTTGTCTGTAAAAGCTTTTCTCATGTGATTACCGCAAGCTGCGTCCTCTAAAACATGTGGTTGTTGCAAAACTGCAGCGTGCTGTAAACGTCTCTCTTTTTGTCAACTTAAATCAAATTGCCAATTTCCAATCAAAAACAAAGAGGTAAATTAAATAAATAGACACTGGTCAGCCACATTTAAACTCCTCATAGGCTGAGGTAATGACTTTCTAAGGGGAAACTAAAGCATTGTTGAACAAAGTATGCAACTGTTAAAGTGACAAGGCCCTCTGAAAAACCTGTTTAAGAACATTTCAAAGAACACAATAAGGAGCCCTGGGGGACCGGCCGGCATCCCAACGTGATCGCCCGTTTCCAGGACTGCAACAGAGAAAGTGCACAAACCATAATACCCAAAGCATCTGCAGGAAACATCCCAGTATCAAACCCATTCTCTGTACCAGCTGACACCAATGCATGGTTGCGAGGGTGGAGACTATCCCAGCAGCCAAGAGGCAGGGTGCACTGCGGACAGGTTGTCAGTCCATTGCACAGTCAAAACACATGACAGTTGTTGTCAATTTATATATTTTTTTCTCTAAAACCTTTAACAAGCTGTAACAGGAGAAATATACAACACGGCGTCTTCATCTCTATCAACCAACATTATACATCTTCTCAAGTCAAAGGCATCACTTCCCCACTTTTTAATATCAACATGTAGAAAATGCGGCTCAGACAAAATACATCCATTAGTCAGAGCAACAATTACGATTATCTGCATCTACCACAAAATAATCACAGCTGAAAATGAAAGTCTCTATAGCGACGATGATTACTAATGAATACTGGCCAACAGCATCCGTCCAGATCAGGAGACTATTTCCATTTCGCTCGCAAATCCCCTTTTAAATACAAAGCCTAAGCCTCCATCATTCTGTCTCTATCGCCTTCTCAATATGCAGGAGGGAAAAATAAAACAAGGTCACCCTCACCGCAGTGAGCTCGGGCGCAGGAAATGTTTCATGGCTTCTTAATAATTGTTTAATGTGAAAAGAGAAGGAAGGCCAGCGACCTGACTGCTGCAACTCTTATTATTATTGCTGATTAAATAGAGAAAATACGTAATCTGAAGAAAACTGTTGAGCTAACTTTAGAATAAGGGTGTATGTGAAGATCTATTAGCTTGCCTTCAAGTAGTGGCTGCTGTTTTTATAACTAAGAGCAACAAACAACGCCAAAAATGAAATCATTTATACATTTTTCTAAATTGCATTGTATGTAGGCAGCGTGGATAATACCTGCATTTCTGCGACACACATAACTGCAAGTTTATTGATTAAAAAGAAGAGACATGTTGCAGGGAAGGGAGTGTCTGGCAGGTCTTTAATGTCAACACAACTAAAAAATGAAAGTGCAGCATTTCTGTGTGTCTTGCTTTATGTTTTATGTCTGACTTAAAGGAGGGATGCTCACCTTTCAGGTTGTCCTGCTCAGCCCTCATGATGTCAATCAGGGAGCTCTCCAAAGTGTTCATGTTGAAACTGTCAAATGACCTGGTGCGATCCTAAAGAGAGGAAAGAGACAGAAAGAAGGCAACGTCAACTTTCTTTCCTTTAAAGTCATAAATATAAAACAGTATGCGACTTTATTTTTCCTTTAAATGATGGGGATTTGGAAAGCATCATTAATGCTACATAAAAAAATAATCTTTTAATAAATCACCGACTCAGTTTACATGTGAAGAAGAGGTGCCAGCGTTCCTCAGTTACATTTAAGAATATGCTCTGAGCACTTCACACATACCTGAAACACCTGTGATGCAAGAATTTTTAATAATCAACCAAATCTGTTATTTGGCTCGCCTTCATCCTCACTTACGCTTATTCCAGAGAAAAATGCAAAAGACATGACAGATTTGTGTCCACCTTTATTTATCTATGCCTCACTTTTTAATGTGCAAACACAGATTAATGCCAATATATAAATTCTAACGCAGCTTTTAGCCCATGTGTAAATCACACCCATGTTAAGAGCAAATTGCTGGGTGACTGAAAAGGTATCCAGGAAGTAGTTTTTCCAGCTGCACATTTGGGTGAAGAATGTATCTGCTAAGCAGTAAAAAGGAAAACCCTGGCACTGAGGAGGAGGAAACAAGCAGGAGCTAAAGGAAGGACATACATGTTCATCCAAGAGTGTTAGTTGTATCAACTGGCCCACTTTCTTACTTTACTTTAAGGAGAGTAGCTGTTGGGCAGGGTCACACTGACACACAAGTGAGAATCATCTTCAACAGATTGATGCATTTAGTGTGAACACAGAGTGATGCACACGTCCAACTTGTTTAAACTTCATTGCAGAGTGCAACGTAGGCACGCCCACAGTTCAGTCATGCAAAACAGACATGAAGATGATAGGACATCGCAACATGTGCGAGCAGCTTCACAGCATCTGAATATAGTTTGGCTTGGTGCTCAAATATTTTATATTGCTTCATAAAGAGGTGCATTTCTTATGAAAAGATCACATTTCCTTCCTTTTGTCTAGTAAATCTTGTTTTTCCTGTCAGCTTTCGCTACATCTTCTCGCTCTAGTCCATACCTTAATGAGTTTTAAACATTATTTCTTTTTGCTCACATTCTTGTTAGCATTCGCTGTGCTGAAAAAATACAAAAAAAAATAAAATAAAAAAGCAGCAGAACCAGGTTCAAGCCAATTCCAGTGCATCAACTTTGCCACCTAAAAACAGATGCAGCTTTGGCATGCCAGCCATGCTGAATGTGTGCGTATGTGCACAAAAACCCGTGTAAACACTCGCACCCGCACAGTGTGTGTACACAAAATATGCTCACAGGCTAAAAACTTGTCCTCATATACAAACACACACTGCCAGTGCCATGCTGATAAGGTTTCTGTCTTGACTCCACCTCTGCCAAATATGCAGGCCATGACAACAACTAGTGAAACTGAGTAACTCGTTTGGTTTCCTTCTATTCAAAATAATAAACTTGGATGAAGATCAGAAAACAATGGTCTGAAACAACTTCAGAAGGCTGATAACATTATTATTTATGTCTATAAACGGCTATAAATCCCCGATTTCACCACATCCTACATTTCAATGTCCGATTCTTTCCTCTCTTCTTTCTATTCTTTGAAGCATTTTTTTCCAGTCACTCTTTTGATTGTCACCCCAAAAAGCAGAAAGTCCATAAATAGTGTGATATTTCCCAGATCTCACGGTTCAAAGCACCAAAACCGACTGCCTTCGAGTTGTTGAGCTTTACTTTCTTGTTCAATCATGTTCAGTTATGTTTATTCTCTCCATACTGTCGACTCCAACTTAGGACTTTTTTTATGTGCCTTCCGGCATCACGTCTTTTTCATTATTTCAAAGTTCTGCTTTAGAAGGTTTGAGGGAGGTCTGCGGACACACTGGCTTTAAACATATACATGCAGTGATTTTATTAGCTGGAACACAGAGACAACAGAGGAGTCTAATGGTCTGCTTGTAAAATAAAAGTGCCTGAAAGCATCTGATATGGCTGGAAAACAGCCACTGATAGAGTGTGACAAGATGCTTGACATACCACACACATGGTGCATCATCACTGTGTACCGTGTTGCCTGTTCTCTTGCAAAAGACTGACAACTAAAAGCAACTATTAAGTTTATTTTGAAAGCAGAACTAGTATAATGTCCAGCCCTCACGCACCCTTTCCACACCACATCCTAAAATTCATTGTCTTTTATTAGGGGGGGAATAACATCATTATCTTATTCACATAACAGGGGGAGAGATACACTACATGTCATTGGTACTACATGTCTTATACGTTCCTTTTCTCAGTGTGAGATTGCAGTGTGTGGCTGTCCTCTAAATAGAGGTCTTCTTTCAACCTAATTTTTGGTTTGTTAAGTCTTTTGGAAACCCTCTTTTCTTTCATTTCCACATAACTATGCATTCATATCACTGCATGCTTTTAAATAAGTCGTTTCAGTTTTGTTTGTTCAACTTCTGCTATTCATTTAAATGTGTAAGTAATTTTAGTTGTCTCACTTGTGATATTTCCCTTTAATGTTTAATGTTTTTTGTTCATTTAAGTAACAGCTCGGATATCTATTTACTTATCTGCTGTGACAAATAAGTTTTTGTCATTAATGATATTGGTGTATTTCATGAGGAAAGGAGAAAATGAAGAAATACGTTCATGTCAAGAGAAAAAAGCTCATTTTCACAAATTATTTTTCAGTCACCAAACATTCACAGGTGTTTATGGAGCTTTTTGTTTGTTTGTTTTGGGCTTTGACAAAGTCATACAGGTTTCAGAAGGTGTCTGGTGTGCCTTAAACGCAACACGCCTCCCTTTCCTTTCAGTGCTTTAAAAGGTCAGCTCATAGCTGCAGCTTTTAAAAGTCACACTGATTCTCAACCAAACCTTCACAGATTTGTTTTTATGCAAAAAGATCAAATTTAGTGCATCCCCCCAATGAACCCAATGACTCCCTTTCCAACTCTCACTTGGTCATGGCACAAACTATAATTACATCTAAATCTTGTGTGCAACACTGTAACTAAAACAAACTCTGGTCAATGAAGCCCTAATTCATACAACTGAAACTTGTCTGTATATGTTACGACATGCAGCAACAGACGGTGTGAGTTTTTACAACCCTTATAAGCAAAACATTACCAGATATCCCTGTAAATGTTAGTGGGAATGTCCCACATTAGAACTTCTAAAATTGCTGGATTTGGTTTAATTATTTTAAAACCATGAAAATATGCAAAGACCTGCTCCTTCAAATGAGCTTTGAGAACCCAAAGGAACATCTACAATCATAGCATAAAAAAAAGCCATCAAACAACTTATTTCTCTCATGAAGAGGCAGACAAACCGAACACAAACATCAGTACTGCTTGATTAGCTCCGTCCTCAGCTTGACTGATAATAGTCAGACCTTGCACAACAGGTATTACCCAATCCATCAGTTAACCACTAAACTACAATTAGAGTTGTAGTTCAGTGTAGCGTGTTCGTGTCTTAGCTCTGGGGTAGTTATCAGCAACCAAGTCTAACCTTCAAAAAGTGTTATCGGTGTCAGTAAATAAAGAGTACAAGTGAAACCCCTATGAGAAGAAAAGCTTGTAGCATAATATGTTACCATGAACTCCACAGGAGTCAAATGCTAAAGGGTTCAGAAAAACAGGCCTACGTCTGTGAACCACATGACCAATTGTGCTCCAGGCAGGCAACTCGCTTTTTCATCCACTCTCTTGTGTTTGCAGAGGCTCCTGAATCCCATACCTACTTTTAGTATCTAATCAGCTAAAAGAGTGTGGCTGGATATCTGGCAAGCTGGCTGGTACAAACAGCCAAACTTCCCAGCTGTAGCAAATAGTTTAACAGCATTTGAGCTGGTGCAGATTTCCCACACTGACTCAACCTTAAAAAAAAAGCCAGAAAAGACATAGCGGAACAAACCCAGTCCAGCCATCTCCTTCAAAACAAAAATCAGCTCAGGGATAATAATCCAGATTACATCTTCTGTTTCCTCATATCCGCTTCAGTATCACAAATGGGCTTAGGGCGTTTGTACTCCTGGACAAACGTTTCAAACATTTAAAGAGGAGCTGAAACAGGTTAAGAAATTTAACTCATCTCCATGGGAGGTAAGCAGGACCATTTAGCATGTCCCAACACATACACACAGGAAGGAGTCAATGTGGTATTTCTGCATTTCTAGACCACCGTAGATACCCTTATCTTTGGGTAGTGTAGCAACGAAGTCTAATTCTATTACACCATAACTGAACAATGAGGATTCATTATGTGGCTAAGATGGAGTCTGTATGGTGCAGATAGGCCTGGCTGGTGCTCTGAAGTTGCTAAGCATTAGCCTAGAAGGGCACAGGCGGTGATTAATCATCAGATTCTCTCTTAACAACTGGACAGCTGACCAGAAAAGTGCTTACCCTCGACAGATTGTGTGTGTGTGCGCACACACACACATATGCACATAGAGGCATGTTTGCTACAAGCAAGGCACGATTTATAGGGCAGTCTGTGTCAAATGAATCTATGAGAAACAGCTCACAGTAACCCAAGGCCATTGGTGTAAACTCAAAATATATTGTGATCCGTACTTTTCTACTTGCAAGCAACAGTGAAATGCAAGTCATGGTACCCGAATACAAGTCAAATAGTAAAGGGGCCTTTGTTTTCTCTCTTTCCAATTACCATGAGTCATCAAAAGATCTGCATGATGGGATGATTTCTAATGGTGACTATAACCTGCAAGGCAAAATGTCTCCAACAAGGCCATGCTGCCGTTTGGGAGTTGTCAACCAGATATAAGGGGAAAAAAAATCCACATTGTGCTGATTCTTGTATAGCAGAAAGTAATGGATGAATCATAACTTTCAAACAATTAAAGAGAACATGCAAGAACGCATCCTCTAAAACTGGGCAAAGATGAGGAAACAGTTTGAGGTTAAAAAGGTTTTTAGCTACAATGAGTTAACATTAGCTCTACATCCATTTACTAGTGTTTAGTAGCACATTGTAAGCAGTTTTGTGTAAACACATTTTCTTTCCATAAATTTTTTAAGTGTAAAAACTGTCCTACATGCTCTGACACAAAGAACTCAGCAAGTAAAACCTGTAACGCCATGCTAACAGAAGGAGCTTAGAAAAGAAGCCACCCTTCATTGAAACAAGTGCCTCATGTGTCGGGAGTGTACAACAGGTCGTGATTTATAAACATGACAAATGCGGCTAGAACTACTAGTATTGCAGCGATTATCCTGCTTAATAAGTTTGTTGAAATGTTGCACTTCTGAGTTACATGTTAAGTCTTCAGCTGGAATAAATAGAAACCAATCTTTGTGGTTTTTCTCGTGTGAGCTAGCAAAGCTAGCTATAGATACTTTTAAACGAAAAACACTCGCTTGTCTGTTTTCTGACTCCTGTCAGAGACTCATGTGCAAGCAGGCTTGAACTCTTGGGGAATAACTACATTTTAAAACGATATAAATGTTGTATAATGTATTTATAAACCAATCTCCTTTCCTTTACAACCATATCCACAAATCTACAGCAATGTTTTGCTTAAGGTTGAGGCCGAGGTTGAGAATTAGCATTATGGTTGCCAACAACAAGTCTTTAACAGAAACGTTTTTCACCATTCTGAAAACCAAACTATCAGTTTGGAGTATGATGACCACATTAAATAGGTACTAATGAGTAATGCAAAATTTATTAAAGTTCCTAAAGATCGCTGAAAGATTTTCAAAAGAAACACATCATCAGTTCTGCTAATAATAAACGATAACAGAGTTAAAGTAGCTGCTTTCAGAAAGACAAGGTGTTAAACTTTGGCTCAGTTGGTAAAAGTCACTGCGATACACAGAATAACGTACCCTTGCATCCTCAGAAATCCAGTTTAGCAAGCTTTTGGTGTCTTTGACAAACCTCACATATAGGCTGGGCAAGGCCTAGTAATCATGGTGGCCCAGATTCCTTATTTAAAATAAATATCACAACATTTCTAGGTTTATGAGTTAAACTGAAGTACAAAAAAGGGTTGAAATTAAAAAAATAAAAAAGCCAAACCTGTGAAAATGTCTGCAACATAGGTAATGAAGCCTCTCAAACAGTGCTTAATCTTATGCAGCACAAAACAGCAAACCGATTGATGTTGATGAGAAGTAACAGATGATTAAACCCCACATGAAGCTGGTGGTTAACATTAATCTGTCTAGTTGTGAAAAACAGAAAATGTGAAAGAGTTTGACATGTAAGGGGAACAATTTAGTAAGGAAACATGTTGTAGGAAGGCTTGGTTGCTCACAGAAAGGTAGCCCACAGCAAAGAATGGAAAGTGGAAATGGTGCTTAAGGTGGGGGGGGGGGGGGCAAGCAGCAAGGTAAGGCACTGTTAAAAAAAAAAAGAAGAAGAAAGGAGAACAGGAAAGGGAAGCAGGTTGGGGTTTTGATGATTGCACTTATCTCTCTTCCTGGTCAAAGTATTTCAAAGACCCATGATGCCATAAAATACCCCCAACTGTCAAAAACAACCAATTACTTTGTGTTGGTTGAATGGCTCAATGGTGTATTTGTAGAAAGTTCCAGCAGCACATGCATCACTGGAGAATTACACTAAACCAACTTTTTTTTTGCATGCATGCAATGAGTTGGACTAAATACAAAATGACACTTGCACATAATCTCGCGCTTTGTCTTCTTCCTTTGTTAAGATAAGTGTGGACGACATGGGCCAGAGACTAATTAAGGCTCATTCACATACAGTTACGAACGCATGCACACAAGTGCTCTTTCTTCTTGTTTCAGAGCATCTGTCAAGGGTGTGAGAGTGGCACAAAGAGACCGAATGAGCAGTGTAGTTATGTTCTTGCTGATGCGGCTCATACCACTCATTAGTCTAAAAGGAGACATTTCTTCTATAAAAACGTTTTAACAGGTTAAAACACTGGGATTCTGTAGGTTAATGGCATGTAGAGAGACGGCGTGGATGTTTGTAGGTGTGTCTCCATGTACCACATTTGTCACTCTCGCTGGAATCCTGTTCTCATCATAGAAGTCAAAAACCGGACGGATAAATAAACATAAATCACCTGATGTATGAAACAAAAAGCATCTAATCGTTCTGAGAGGTACTATTTTCAGTGGTAAAGTCATTTCTGTTGCTTCAAGTAGGTTTTAGCTCAGTATAACACAGGAAGTAAATGTCAAATATCTATAGCAATGCGACAAAGAGCTCTAATAATGAAGCTCACCTATCAAGCCTAAAATAGACCTTCTAGTTTAACAAGTGCTGTGACCACAGGCCTCAGCAATCAGGCAACAACAACTCTAGCTCTTTTGTACTGACCCTTAACAGGATAATTCATTACTTGCATGTCCAAGTCTATAAATACAGTGCTGTTTATTGGTTTAGTTTCTCTTTACCCACAACAGTAAGTGAAGCCACATCTAACAACACACACGGTATACACACTGTACAGAACACACGGTTTGATAATGTGCTTTCAAAAGCACGGCACCATACGAAGCTGCAGATTTTCCTGAGCTACACAAACAGAGAGGAGGGAACTGTAACCAACAGTTACCCAGGTGGCTTACTGAGACAATATCCTGACCTGGCTTACTCTCCCCTCAGGCCCTGCAGGTCTTGACCTGGTCCCTCGCCAAATTCACCCGTTCAAATCATCACAGTGCACCTGACACAACAGCAGGCTACTGACCTTGAAATGCTCAGGTAAGAAAAATAAGAGGGCCACAAGAGAAGGAAAAACATATTTGGTGAAAAGTCTTTTAGTAGGAGCGCATTAGCTGTTGTGTCCCTGGACACAAGCCCATCCTGAGCACTAAAGCTGCTCTAATACATCAGTGGGCCTCCCTACTGCACAAACAGCAATGAAGCTGGAACATCCCCTTCTGCTTGCCAGGGTGCTGTGTACACCACTCTGTATGAAATACAGTGTACAGAATACACTACGTCTACTCTCAAAAGGACATTTTAAATGTGCCTCTCAAGGCCTGAAAGCAACAAGATAGTGACAAGATAGCTCCAAAAGCACTGCTGCGAAAAGACGGCTGATCTTTCAACCAATAACTAAACAGCTAGAACAAACAACTGTCCATGAAATGTTACAGTGACGTGACTGAAAGGTTTTCAGTTATCAGTGTCGATTCTATGGAGTTTTACGCAACAATACATCTTTCCAAAAATGTACAAAGTATCAAATGGTGTGATGAATTATTTCGGTGACTGCAGAGCGGCTGAACAATAGGAATTCTAAAGCAAAAGGCCCTGATCTGTCATCTGTCGCGCTGGTGCTAAAATGGGAGCTATGCGAGGCGGTTGGAGGGGGCTGATGGTGGAGGAGTGTGACATCAGGTTCTCATGGGGTCAGTTTGGTTAAAAAACTGCCGGGTTTTATTTACCGATTCTATTATGGAAGTCAACATGTATGATCTTAACTAGCTTCTGTGTCCATTTTACAAAGTTAAGTTCTTTATCATCAGCAAATGTGCCAAAATGGAAAAAGGAAGTGGTCTAGAAACTGATTTAGTGGATGTGGTTCTTGCCAAACCTAAAGTCAAACAGAACACTGACTAACATACTTAAGAATGAGTTAGAGGAGGCATTTGACAGATGTACCGGTCTTGGTTTACTGTGCAGTGATTTTAACAATGGTTTCTGCGGTTACAGCTTCAAGGCTGCAACATCATCCATTTGCTCACCCAAGTAAAACATTTCTAAAGTGGAGCAACACTCCACTGCTCTCGTTACAAGGAAGCACAAGACGTACGGTGTGATTCAAAACTAACAATATTAGAAGATTAAAGAAGATAGCTCTTTTATGAGCATAAAATCAAAGCTTAGTAGGATCAAATTATAATTTCCACAGCATCTAAACTGGACGCTTTCCAACAGATGTGTTGTTAAGCTTGAAAGGTGTGACATTGATCGATAAAGGACGAAGAGAGAGAAGGATGAACTAATAACCTGAATTAAGTCATCCCAAATTGCACCACCCCCTTTACATGCTCTGAGTTGAGATCTGAGGAGATCATTTCAGGCTGAAGAACTAAATAAATTATATGCATGAACTGGACTTAAGGGTTAAGCACCAATGTGCACTAAATGTTTCCATGAAAGCCATTTTCGTGTTTCCTTTACATCCAGTCAAGTCTATCGTGAAAGAAGCGCACTGATATCTACCATCAGGCCAAAAAGAGATGCAACGTTAGGAATTAAGCCAAATATTCATTTGTTTGTGAGATCAATTACCTTTTTGGAAAGGAAAAAAAAGCTACCTGCATGCTGCTTCCTGGTGAAAAGTTAAAACCATCAAGCGCAACTCACATTACCGCTTCATGCTTCATTGGTGATTCACAGCTGCTAATCACCAATATAAAAGCCACCGATTGCGCAAACAAGACTGACATCTAACTACGTACCTTGCATTACTTAAGAGGAGGGGTGGAGAACCCTGGTCCTCATGGGCCAGAATTCTGCAGGTTTTCCATGCATCCCCTGTCCAGCACACCTGATTCAAATCAAATGGACCCAACAGCTTATCAAGATCTGCACAGTGATTCGCTCATTTGAATCTGGTGTGTTGGACCAGGGATGCAGGAAAACCTGCAGGACGGGGGCCAAGGTTCCCCACCTCTGACTTAAAGCTTCGTACATATCTAAATATTCTAGAAAATGATGCTCATTTTACTTTTATCTAAAGCTATGTTGTCAAATGTTTCTATGTAAATGGGGATACACTTGAATAATCCATCCCTTTCATTTATAGACACACACAGTAGGGCCATTCAACACCCATCCTCCCATCTGCCTCTGCAGAATCTAGAGGCTGAGGGGACAATGCAACTTTAGTTGATCTGATTCAATCACAAGGAAGAGCAACATGCTGCAGCAACAGTAATGCTCGCTTTAGCTTCAATCTGTCATGGGGATGACACAGATGGGACTCTGGAAATACCGAATCATAACTGCACATGTGCCATCATAATACTGATTAAAAAGGAGTGAGTAAATGAGTAGGATGCTTGTCGGTGGCATTTCACCCAGTCACTCTTGATAAGACAGGGATTTTATTCAAATAGGCTCTTTTTGTGTAGTTTTTTTCCTTTAAAATGACTCAAAACTATTTATAAAACCTCAATAAAACTGGGTGAGACATAGATTTTACCCCATGACTTCAGTCAGCAGTTATATCAACTACAGCTTTGCAACACATTAAGCAGAAATACTAAATACATGTCAGGACAAAGGCTTTATTGTTTTACTTCCCCATTATTCCTTTCTAAAAAGAGGAAAAATGACAAATTACTTTGAAAACTCACTATTATTGCTTACAAATTCGGAACTTGGCTCCTCTGCTTGCAAGGAGAAATGATTCATTATCAGCTTTATTCACTAGGGAATGGAAACATCACCCACACAGTTTAACACCATTTCATCCAGAACGGTACAGATAACCAAAAGCAACCAAGTATTTATGACATGCAGGTGAGAGAACATTGCCCTTTGAAAGGACACCTTTAAGTACGGTCCTCAAAGACATCTTCAGCTCGTCGGGCCCTTGGCAACCTCCCTCTCTTCACCAATGCCTCCTTGCATCGACCGATACCATCAATCGTGATATTGATCAAGGAAATTAATCATCCTCAATGGCTATGCTCCCTCTATCTCCTTCCATCACATCTGGTTCTTTCATGGGATAAAAAGTAACCTGAGCCATCTCACTGTGTGCTGATCCAGCAATCTGAAATCATAAGTACAAATCCTGTACATGTGCTGTTTTTTTTTTCAGTAAGGCAGCTGCGACATGGCTGATGCATAAAACTGTAAAACTAGGAAATGATCTGGATCATCTTCACCAATTAAAACCAGATAAATACCCTTTTATGTAGAATGTACATCGATGCTGCTTTCTTTGCCATTACTGTTCGTTCAAATCTGTCACTTATGCTTCTGTTGACCATGATTGCTCTCCTTGCAACCTCTCTGTTCATCTCCGTGTTTCTAAATCAGCCTCTAGAGTTTGCCCATTTTCTATTCCCCCATCTTTTCTTTCCATTCCACATCCTCTGCCCCCCACCCCCATCTAAACCACCCCCCAAGCTCACATACAAGGCACACACCACTGCAGTGAGAGAGCTGCATTAGTCATCACGAGGGACACGCAGCTGTGGAAGTACAGAGTCCAAAGACAGCTTTAAAAGGGTAACAAATGTGTTTTGTGAAGTTATACCCCCCCCCCCCCCCCCCATCCCCTTCTTATTTTCTAAAATAAGCGGCAATACCTCATACTGTGATGATATTAATTGCTAACACAAATGACACCTTGACATTTAAATATTCAGGTGACGAGCTGAAAGATATTCACACCCCAACACATCTACAGGCGCATAAAATAATAGAAAATAAAACAGCACAATGTATTAAAAAGACTAAAAAGAGAGATAAATGTTGATAAATTATTCAGTTAAAAAAGAAAAACTGACCTGAAAAGGGAAAATGTTATCACCACGGCCAACTCCATCGTCCATCCACGATTTTGGGTTGAAGCCGGCTGGACTATTTCGAGGGTACTTCTGAGATGCCACATGGTTGTTAGGAAAGGTCTTCTTCAGTGGTGAGATGGAGTTGATGGGAGTCATCCCACCATTAAGCCCGCGGCGATAATCTCTGCCCTGAGATCCTCCCCAACCACCGCCGCCACTGCCGTAGCCTCCTCCAGGACTCCATGATGTGGATGAGCCAGGAGAGGGAGAGGGGCTCTGATAGCTGGCTGGACCCCATGGAGACGGGGGCTTGTTCAAGCTGTTGGACAAATGCGGCAACTGGTTGAAAGCCGGGTTCCTGTGCGGGAAAGGAGGTGGAGGGTGAGGAGAGGCCGGGGAACGCCGATGCTGCTGGTGTTGGCTGTGGGGGTGCTGAAAGTGGGGGTGCGGTGGTGGAGCCGGGTGATGCTGGGACAAGGCTGCAGCTGGTCCGATCTGGGGGGAGAAGTTTCCGCCAAACCCTGGGCTGACGTGGTGCGAGAAGTTCTGAAACAGCAGAGGCCCGTTGTTGGCAGAGGCTGGGTTGAAAAAGCTGACATCCTCATTGATGATTGTGGATGGCGCGGGCTGGATAGCAGCGGACCAGTTGTTGAAGCCGGTAAGTGATGACGAGGTTGTACTGGACTGTACCGGACCAGCTCCCCCAAGGCCAGATGTGTCCTGATAGTCGAAGCCTGTCAGAACAGGTGACTCAAGGCGAAGCTGCTTCTCCTTTCCATTACTGCCTTCAGATGAGCCGTTTTCCGTCTTGGCTTCCTCTGATCGGGCTTTTTCCAGTTCTGAAATTATCCCACCACCACTTCCACCCTCCTGGTGGCTCCCAGGGGACAGTTGCTGTTGCTTTTCTTGCGTTTCTTGCATTTCCTGTTGCTGTTGTGCTTTGGGCTTCTCTGGCCCTCCCAGGATTTCGTCTTGCACACTGTTGTGGGTGGCAGAGGCAGGGAAGAGCCAGGGAGAGCCTCCTGTGGTGCCATTCCCTGTGGTTGTGGTGCTGTTTATGAAAGCAGCAGGGCTCTGAGATACATTTTGGTGGTGGTGTGGGGGCTGCAAATGCGGGTGGATTCGGACCGGGAATGCAGACTTGTTGCCAGTGTTGTTTTGAACTAGGACTCCAAACCCGTAATCCCCCATTTGTTTTCGGCCCCCAGAAACAAATGCTATCCGGCGATCTCTTTGGTCCTATTGAAAGGGAAGGACATAGGATGGCATACACGTTAGCAGTCAGCCCATTTCATTTCCTCAATAGATGGAGGGACGTAGAAACTACAGGGTGGATCACATTAAGACATACTGGATTAAACATTTTAGCTTGTTTTGCTATATAAAGAAAGATTGAAACTTAAAATATTTTATTTGCTTGATTAAAATGCAATAACTGATCAGCCTTTTTCTATTTTAATCTTGTAAATAAAGCTAAAAGCTGTGTAAATTTTTAATGAGGACAATAATACCTGAATACCTCTGAAAAATAATTGTTTATTTTAAGTTGTGAATAATTTGAGCAGGATAAAAAAATTACATTTATGAAACTTCCAATTCCATCTTGTGAACCATTTTTAACATGCCAAAAAGCTAAATATTTAGGTTTCTGTAAGTCTGGGTTAGCGGCCATCTTCCAGGTTAATGGGCGTGGCTTGTAAAGGAATATAAAAAATGATTGCTATGTGGGCGGGGCTATATTAAAAACTCCACCCACATTCAACCTTATATCCATCCAATGAATTTGTTAAGAACTGTTTGAGGTTCTAAACAGAAACTATTTTGTTTGCATACCTTTTGTAAAACCCAACGTTTTTGTATCATAATACTAT
This sequence comes from Pseudomugil tenellus, assembly GCA_037177515.1. Taxonomy (NCBI): domain Eukaryota; kingdom Metazoa; phylum Chordata; class Actinopteri; order Atheriniformes; family Pseudomugilidae; genus Pseudomugil; species Pseudomugil tenellus. The sequence goes on along the minus strand of JBAMHX010000017.1, from coordinate 13,791,193 downwards.
TACCATGTAATTGTTCATCATAATAATCATTATCATTATTATTATTTAAAATCATAAACTGCACTTAACGCTAATATCTTCATTTTATAATGTCATAACATAATTTATTAAGCGATAGTTACCTTAAAACATCACTTTAACTCATAGACACATAATAACCACAAATAATATGTATAAAAAAGCTCATTCATGCACCAACCAACTGCAGCTGATTAAAAAAAACACAATCAGTCAACATTACATCTTTAGCTAATTATAACCCCGTGACGTTGCCAGTTTGTAAGTCTACAGCTGAGCTCCTGGCAGCCTCCAATAAAACCAGAGACACTGCTGTGTCGAGTAGTCTCCATTTAAAGACGTTTCACAAACGCAAGCAGGTTTATAGACATTTAACTACAAAGGGTACGGCGTCAATGAAAGTATATCGACATGAAATGAACGGGAATGGTAAAGATATTAACACTTAGCCGAATGACGTTAAGAAATAAGCCACTCGACCTAGTTTGACAGCTGTCAGCAGTCTATGGATAGTCCTCGATCACATTTCGATCAAGAAATAAGTTCACATATGTAAATGAGTCTAATAAAACATGTGAGAAGTTGCTGCATATGGTTATTCTTTTATATGGTTGTGGGAGACGTCGACGGACAAGCCGTTAAAATTAACAAAGCTGGCAAGCTAAGTTTTACATCCGTCGCTAACATTAGCAAGCTAGCTGTTAACGGCTAGCACGAATGCTAGCTAGCTGGACAGGCAGCATACAGGCTAATACAATTATTTTCACCTTCCGATCACCACCTTCGACCTCGGCGATGTCTTTGTCGAGATCCTTCCCTCGGACTGAGAGCGAGATGGTGTCCTTGAAGCAAAGAGTGCGACAAGCAAGCTTTCAGTGGCGATTTAGTAGCTGACTCGTACAGTGCAGTCGGTCAGCTTTTTTTCTCTCTCTCTCTCTCTCCCTTCTCCTGACGTGTCCTGCCTGCTCAATGACACAGCTCTCTATCTGCTGCCACTGATCTGGACTATCATCAAACAGCTCTGTTAACGTGTCAAGTGAGCGTTACTTTCACAAGCCTTATTGGATCGGTTTCATTGTTCGTTTGATTTCAGAATGCTTTCTCTCGCGCTGTCTTTCCTTCAGAGCCAGCCGATCCCTGTGTGCTTCTTGGCTGCCCCTCTCTCCTGGAACCGACCGTGGCCGAATGACAGCGAGAGATCAGCCGAGGCACACTTCCGCTTGTAGCTCCACCCCTCCCAGCGTGGCCACGCCTTTTCACAACCACACCTCGACACGTGATTGGTCGGTCAACCGGCAACCTCGCCCAAATTCTTCATCATTTAACAGTCATGCACCAATAATATGGCCATGTTATCCATAAATACTGCCCACCAGGGTCCGAAAAAAAGAAAACCTCCTCTCCTCACAGCACTGTCCTTTCACGATGCAGCCGGCAGCAGGTCGTGAGAAAAATGAGAAACCCAGCCCCTCCTCCCTTCCCTGAAAGGAAAGAAAAGCTTCAGAAAATGAGCATCCCTGGCCCAGGCGTTTTGATCTTAGACTCGTTTGATGTAAAGGTAGATATGGAAGAGAAAAACATAGCATTAGTTGATATTAAGGTCTCATTTTTTAAGCCTTATTTAAATCTCATCATCTACACATTGCATTCACTGATAACACACCATGCACTTCTTGTCTTGTTATCTTTTTTCCCTTTTTCTGGATTTCTAACATGCATATAAAAAATGAAAGGAGCTACTTTTTGGTCCAAAGACAGAGCAGGTCTTTCACTAATTGATGGTTGAATCTCAAATTCTCCTGGGTTAAGATACTGGAATCCACAGCTGCACTCAGTCTAGTACCAGTGGAAATATGTGTTTCATAAAACAGAAAAAAGTATGCCTTATGTGGATAATAAAAAGCTGTATGAAGGGTATAATGTAGCTTTTATGTAATGTAACTACTAAAGCACATGTTACATGCACTGTAATTCATCTAGTTTATCCCAAAATTGTTTCCAAGAGTTACATCTTTATTCATCTTATAGACGAATATTTTTACACAAATTCCACTAAAGGAAATTTGATTATTCAGTCCACAACCCAATTCACTGTTTGCACAATAAAATATGTCAATAAAAAGACTAAATAAATTACTTGGCAATACATGTTCCATATTTCAAGCGAGCTGAGTTTTATTTGCTTTTGTATGTTGCCATGTTCCCTGTTAAAGGAGAGACTCTGGGTCTGATCATAGTTTTTTTTTTTTTTCTTTTTTTGTGGGAGGCTATCTGAGTTAAATTACTCAATAGCAGCCATGATAAGAGCTGGTTGGCTTCTCAAAATGCTTTAGGATAAAGATCCAATCCTTTCCTTATTAGAAGCATTAGACTATTCTTTGTGAAAGAAACGGTGGTGATGCTTAAAGTCACGTTATCATGTCATGTAATTAAAAAAAAGCTTGCTAATAGTTTAATTTAAACATAGTCAAAGACGAAAATTATCCCACAAACTGTAAGATAACATTCTGATATTCTAAGCAACATGGCTTTGTGCTAGATGGTGAAGCGCATTAATCAGTAATAAGACGGGACAAACAATAGAAAAACAACTGATGACTTCAACGCACATATCGGCAGATTAATTCCAAAGTGGGAAGCTGTATAACCAACAGCATGAACACTGAGGAAGTACCAAGCTCTGATCACTCGATCCACATTGGACATTAGTCACAAGACAAATATAAATTAGTCTTGGTCATAGTAGTGACACAGCTTTGGGAAACTCCTAAAACAGGCGAATTATATGTTTTCCACTTGTTTAACAGGGTAGCCTTTGTATTAAGCAGCAAATCACACGTATTAACAATGTAAAATTACTGAACACAACAATATATGAAACATAAGCAAATACGAAACAGTACATAAATGAAATCAGAAAGTGAAAAATGTAATCAGATTTTTGTAACAATAACAAAATAATTATAACAGCAGCAATAATAATTAATACAATAAAACACTAAAACTCTAGAATCATCTGAAAATATACTGTGATTATATTTAGCAGGGCGTTATCTGACTGATCAGGAGCACATTTACCAGGTCAGTGAATCCATATAAGACATTAAAGTCCCTGAAGGTGAGCAAAGAGTTTTCTTTTAATCAATATAAAATATAACAGGAAACCTTTCAAAGAAAGGAAGCACAGTGGTGATGTGCTGCACCAGAAAGCAACCCAGTGAGCTCTGACTGATACCTGAGTCCAATGAATAACAATGGTGATGGTGAGAATAGACATGCAAATCTTTTGTAAGTCACCGGTTGAAAGAAATGACCTGATTTTACCAAATGTCTGTTGCTGGATAATAACAAGTCTTAATTTCTTGTCCAACCTGAGTATCAGGTCAGAATAAATCTTAGTCTCTGAGACATGCCAAGACATGAAGCAGCACAAGTGACCAAACTGAAATTCTTCACCAGTTTAAAGACTTTTTAAACCAAGATGCAATGGGAGAAAAGCATGGTGTGTGACGCACAAGGCAGCAGAGATCTGTTGGTTTTATTGCTGTACAGCTGAGTGGTCATTTGAATCATTTGACCAAGATGTCGCATATAAACTGTTATCAGAAATGGACCCAAGAAGGAGCCTCGCACTGAGCTGAGACACTGCAGGTCAAACGTTGATCAGAATGATGGAAAAATACCATCTAGAAAGAAATGAGCTTTGAGTCTGATTCTTAAGTCCAACAAAAGATTTCCAAAAGATGGAGACCAAATCATCACCAGCATCAAGTATGTCTAAGCGGAAAATCATGCAACAGACTAAACCATATTTTGAATCAATTTTTCTCTAAAATAGAAAAGTTTAGATATTTGTCCTTAGCCCACTGGAGATTTTGTTGGGCTCAAAATGGTTTTCTTTTCTATGGGTGCACAGCTGCACTCTTTAAAATGACTGGAAATGACACATATAAAATAGCATTAAGAAAGTGGGGCTGATGGTGGGGAGTACCTCTTCATCAGGCAAGTGGGAACAAGATAAAGAGTACAGGAGGAGGATGTCAATCCGGACCGTGTTGAGCCGGCCAAGTGACTATATTAACCCATGTAACCACAATCCTACATGAATCAGGCTGGTTATTCTTCACTTTAAAATAAATCAAGAATTTTCAGGCTCATGAGTCTCAGATTCTTTTAAGGATTAAATAAATCCACCAATAGCAGCATTGATCCCAAACAGTATGCTACTGTGATTTAATCATAAGAGACATGATGAGGTGTTGGAGTTAACGTTTTGTTTGTTTTTCTATTGTAGACTGATAACTTATGTTGTCATCACACGGTTGCCAGGAAACGAGAAAAAAAATATAGCATGGTTTTTTTCGTGTTTCATATGTTCCTAGTCCTTATGCTAATAGCCTATATGCTAGCATAAGGCTGCAGGCTCCTGCCGCATATATAATGGACAAACATGAGAGCAGCATCAATCTTCAAACTGGCACCCCGGCGAGAAAACAAATGTATCTTCCAGTGTTTTTTTATATTGACCTCTCTCTTGTATTTAATGGAAAATATTCCCCGCATAGCATTCTATCTAAATCATACAAAAGGGTTTATTACAGAACAATCTTGTTCCCTTCCTAGTTTCACTCGACACAGCCCATCGAAAATATGTGTCTGCATCTGTGGTACACTGCATTGGCCGTGCAATCTTTTCGCATCCATCACCCACCCACAGCATTAGCCACATCTCTATCTGCATCTATGTCCTCCTCTGTGTCCTTCTCTCCTGTATGGTCATTATCACGAAGAGGTCATCAGGCAGCTTTGACTCCGTCACTCTCACCGACCCTCCTCCGACAGCAGTACATGCAGCCACAAATGGCTATCTAATAAATCTGTCACCTCAAGTCCAGCTGGGTGGGAGTGATAAATTGGAGAATCTGTAATGTTCTGCGTTATTAAGTAAGAACAGACAGGATGAGCATGCAATGGGAACAGATTAAAGTAATCCGATTATAAAAATAGATTACAGATGTCTGATAATAATACTTTTTAGCTTGCACATTGGTGAGGAAAACGCATTCCTGCACACATGTGAATATTTGGAAAAAGGGTCCTAATTTTGACTCTTATTATCATGTTAAACAAGTTGAGTGCAGGATTTTAATATTTGATCTGTCATAAGAATAATTACAAAATGTAATGCCTACAAAAAAGGCTATCAAGCAAGTTTACGATTCACCTATCCAGCTGTTTGACATTCATTTCCTCTATTTGAAGTTAGTTTCTTAAATTATATGGTAACAAAATACTATATTATTTGTCTTTTTATTCTCTAAAAATTATGTATAGATTTTTCTTTCTATTGTTTCACTGGTTCCAGAAAAGCAGCTCCAGCTCAACACTTCCAAACACTTTCTGTCCTGCGTATTCTCATCTCCGTTCTGCTCCGCAGACACGTTGGAGTGAAATCTTATTCACGCACTGTAGGGTTAGACTCAGCAGGAGGAAGGAGAAATGTTTGAAAGTCCTAAATGTGTCCTAGCTTTCCAGCACTTCTTGCACACGATAAGGTATTCCTCTCACAGTGGGGTGGATGATTAGGAAGAGTGCCAGGCACTGTAAATGGATTTCTAGGACAGAATAACCGGTCTTACTGGCCTTACTCAGGAGACAACACCCTCTCCTCCTATAGTGTCCCTTTCTCTGTCTTTCACTCTCCATCACAAATTGCTTTCAAATCAAATTCTCCATGCCCTGAGCAACCCCCAAAACAGCACATAGCAGGAAAAAGCTACATACATATTTATGAAATTGCATATGGGATTGTTATCTCTACATCTAAGGCTCCGGTCTAAAAATCCCACTGTGTTCAAAACCACTGAGATGTTTGATACTCACACTGCATGAAACGGCTAATAGCTAGTTTTGCCATGTGCTTTATTTCTGGCAGTGGTTCTCTGTATGTTCTGCTACAATGACTGGATAGGTACTATGAATAAAACATTAGATCCATTAAAAAATTAATCACCTCTACCTTAGGCATAATTATGGTGCAATTCCTCCCAGAGAGTATGAGTGTGTTTACTAGTGTAAGTGTGCAGCTGTAAGTGTGCATAAGGGAAATGTGCCCATGCTGAGCTCATGCTGTTGATGAATTTGATCTTAAAATCCCACGTGGAAACTGGCCTGGTTCTCCGACTGGCAGAGAACAGCCGGTTTAGCCAGTTCATCGAAAGTGCAAACCAAGACTTGTATTGTGATAAAAGAGCGAAAACGGCAAGTTAAAGCACTCTCTGGGTTGAGTTGGTATACAGTTTGAATGACATAACAAAAGAAAAGCCGTATTTCTGTCGTGTAGCATATTCAGAGATGGATGCAGCTGGCGAAATGGTGTGGACGTGCTCCTGGGTGGAGCAGTGGCATGCAAATGACCTCTGGGGATGGGGGTGTACAGAGTGGGTTGGGGGAGGGGTCATATTGATCTGTCATAAGGTGACATTCATAAATCACTGAAAACATAATGTGAAACTGGAAAGAAAAGCTTTCAACTTCCTCCACTTTCTGTATCACAGAAGAGCTTGTCTAGTCAGTTTTTTTTTTTTTGCTCCATTTTTTTTTAGCAGCTTCCATCCTCTCACATCCTTCAACCATCCAGTGTATTTTTTTTGCTGCTGTGCACTCCCTGGGGACCCTGTACTAATTAAGCCTAAGAGGTCTTTCAGGGTAGCAGGCCTGGATGACTATTTGAAAAAGACACATGGACTGTGTGTCTAGTTGTGTGCACGCATGCATGTGTGTGTACCACAAAGACCAGGCTGATTTCATGATTCCACTGGGTACAGAAGGGATAATAAATTACAACAGAGCAGCAGCTGGGGGTCTGTGATTTTAGTGTCAGTGTGTGCGTGGTTATGTTGTTGGGATTTAAATCCGTTTACACAGTCACAATGAGGGGACTTACCTTCCTTAGGAGGAAGGAAAGTAAGTATGTGTAGCATAAGCAGTGAAATAAATTATTGTGGAAACATTTTCTAAGGTTTATAAAGGCTTGAATGAGGGTTAGGGGCAAAATTTAATTATGTCAACATATCAAAACGGAACATTTTACAGAGCAGCTAAAGTGTACAATCTGCTATCTGATACATTTTTAGTATAAATATGATATTATTTAACATTCTAACAAAAAAATGCAAACAAAATACTGTTCATACCGGACAGATACAGAGGAAAATTATCAATTTGTTCATTTGCTGTAAACAGCAACAATCACCATTTTTTATGGTAACTTAGAATAATAAGTTGTTAAAAACATATGTTACTGTATGGACGTTTTACAAAGAAGAAAGCAGATGTTTCACACATCAATTCACACATTAAACAATCATACTCTGAGTTTTGCCAGCATGTTATTGATCCTTGGAAACTGGATCAAAGATGTTCAAGGATGAACTGAAGAAAAAAGTCTTCCACTACATTAATTATGTTTACTGTACCATACTGTACATGTCAGGCTACAAAATGGGGCTTTGCTGTTGCCATGGCAATGCTCAATTCGGAATATTTAACCATTCATTTGCCATAAAGATATTTAAAAAGAAGTCTTGTGCTACTTATTTGTTTTTCACATGAAAACATTTGCAGCCAAAGCAGTGAACTAAGGATCCAGAGTGTATACAGTATGTGTGTGAATTTGTAAGAAACATATGAGTTTGAACTCAAGTCGAAGTAGAAGTGTGAAGAAAAGTCCTTCTGATTCCTTCTTCATCGCTGTCTGATGAGATTGTTTGCCCAATGCAGAAATGCATCATGATCCAAACAAATCCTCAAAATCATAAACTAGATTTCTTGAGTCATTTTGAAAATATTTCTTCCAAACAATATTTAATTTTGTATTTGCTTCAAGTTCTTTTTGCTCACCTTTCACCATGTATTTGCATGTATATAATATGATACAAAGTCAATCAGTGTTTCTTTGTATTTGGACCCAACTTCCGTGTTCATATTTAGTTTGGAAGAATTAAAACTCAAAAACCTTTAAAAATGAATTTCACGATGAACATTTTCACTGACTCCAACTTTAATGAGCAAACTGGAGGTTTTTGGCTTGCAATGTCCTCATCCGTCTCTCATGTGTTTACATGTCAACAGAATAAATCTGGCTAACATGCTTGCACATGAATGTACATGCACAAGTCTGTTGAATTAAAGAACAGACACATCCGAATATGTTATAAAGAACACAGCTACCTAAAACACATTCCAACAACAGAAACCTAAACCTGGTTCAACTGCAAGTTGGTGGGACAACAGAAGGTGCTTCTAGCTGAAAAAGGCCTCATGAGTGGGTTTTTTTCCATTTTGTTTTTAGGGAAAATCCTGTGTTTGAATCCACCCCTGAGACAGACGAAAGCTTGAGTAACCTTGACATGAAAAAAGCATGCACCACAAACAAGGCTGTGGATTTGCAAGGAACAAAGGAACACCGGAATGAGCGCTGAAAGAGAAAATGCTAAACACAAAACAGGTTTAGAAACTAATGAAGAGGGTTTCAAGTGTTTGCCAAGAGCAGAAAGCTAAACTAAGAAAGAAATACAAGGAAATTAAACAAGAATGCAGAATAGCAAAGAACCATAAAACCAAGACAAAACTGCAGACACCAACCAGGTTTTAGTTTTCAGATTGGCACATATTTGCACTGTTATCGTAAACTCTCAGTTTTTTTTAAAATGTATTTCTATTATCCTCAGTCCCTGGTTCTGAGTTTAATCTTTAGTTCTGACCTTTTTGTATGAGCATGTGAAGTCTGTTTCTAGTGGATTGGGCTAGCTTACAGCAGCATGGTTGGCTAGCTTTAGCCCTTTACCAACATTGCTGTGTTGTGTCTTCTGTATGCAACTGTGACACAGGTTTCATCTCGTCCTGCACAACTTGTATAACCAATGATAGCCCTTCTGTCAAATTGATTTTGTATGATGTATTTAGAAAGATTTATCAATTATTAGCAAGCTAAAGGACTGGAAGGACATAACCTGACCTGATAGATGGGTAACATTAGTTTAAATAAACGCAAATAAAAAATAAATCATTTTTGATTGGGTGATTGCCCATGAAGATTTTTTAAAAATAGAAAACTTCAGAGCTGAGAGGGCAACACTACTAAATCAGTTGCTTCTCAACGTGTTTATCATATAAGTTAATAGTTGTTTGAAACAAAAAGGGATCTTGGCCTCTGTCTTAACTTTAGTCCTGTAGCCATCAGGGCTTTTCTAAAAACCTCATATTTATCGCCAGTGAAATTTAATTTTGATTCAAGCCTCTGGAAATTGCTTTTGACCCACAAAACAAGATCAAAAAGTCAATTTGCCGTCTGGTGACCTATTAGTTTCACACCAACTTGGACAGTGAGGTCTGTCTGCTGGAGCTTTGCTGTCTATGTTTGTCTTTTTGGTTTTCTATTTTGTTAATGTCTACACAAATTTACACACACAAGTTCCCACACACATGCTCACAGTGCTGACAGAAGCTAAAAGAACAGAGGAATGCTGAGTCAAGCAGACCTGAGCCTCCCCCTTGCCCCAATAAAGGTACAGAGCATGTGGCCTCATCAATAATGGAATGCCCTCTTTAAAGCTCTGAAAGTCATTTAAGTATGTGTGTGTGTGTGTGTGTGTGTGTGTGTGTGTGTGTGTGTTAACTTGGTTTGTTTAGTAAGATATCATCCTAGTCTTCCCATTGACGTGGTCATTATACGGGTTTTTAAATCTCATGTTTTGATGGCATTAGTGTGTTTACACATTCATTTTGTGAGGACTAGCGCAGGAGCCCATTACAGAACAGATTAAAGTCAAAGACAAATGATTAGGTTAAGGTTTGATTAGTGTAAAGTAAACCTCCTTAAAAAAAAGCAAGTCAGTGCCATGTCTCTGTGAGGGTATATGCGTTTGCGTGGTTGGAGGGAGGAGGGTTGACTCAAAGAAAAAACCTGGCCCTTTCAGATTGCTTTAACTTGAAGGTGGTGTTCCAAGAGTTTCTTATCAGTGGACACAGATGTACCTCTGAGGACACTGATGCGCTGCAACGTATGTGTCTGTGCTGCCTAATGCAGCAAAAACCGGTCTGAATAATGCACACAGTGTGACTAACAGACACAAGTTTCCTAACATGACTACATGTTATTTCCTCCAGCAACTTTGTAATCCCTCAAGTCTCGTAGGCCCTGCAACTGCAAACAGAGGATTGAGAAATTTCTGGCGGACGTTCCTGGAGGGTAAAGCTTAAACTAGATATCTGCAAAGGGCTGGTGTTTTCACATTTTTTGGATTCATGATAGTCAGAACTAATAAATTCAATTACTTTTATGCTTATGTTCAATCTTAATTACTCTTCCAGGTGTTGTGGACAGTGGTACTGTCTATCTATCGGATCAGCTGATGCTTTATTTCAGCTGGCTGCTTGCTGAGTGCTCAGGGTTGAACCATAATGGCAAAACACAGGCTTTTTTTGTGTATGCAAGGGCAGAGTTGCATAATAACATCCACTACATGATTACTTATTCTGCTATCAAAATGCTGATTACAGGGAAAAATCTTAAGACTGAGTCGTTCCCAACTTGAAAGAAAAAAAGGAATGTTGCTGACTCTCTTATGGTTACAGAACTTTACAGGATTTCATAAATCCTGTTTGATGTCTGGGCAGGTGATGATTGTTGTGTGAACTGTGTTTGTATTATTATCCTTTAAAAAGACTCCATGACCTTTTCAGTGAGTGATTGCGCAATGGAGGGGTGTACACTCACACCCTGAACCCCTCGGGGTCTCAGAACCTGACTCTAGGATCTTTGATCTTTATTGACCTCCTTTATTCAGAATCTGCCTCAATGGTAGTTAGAGCAGTAGATTGGAGTATAACACATACACGATCAATTTGCTATAATCGCACTTGCTTGGGAGCGGGGCAGTCATCAGCCTCTGAGGTCACAAAGAGGAGCACGTCAACGTGACTGTCGGGTGGGGTGTAACGGGTTATCTCTCCTTGCATGCACACAAAGGAGCATTTTGTGTGCATTCATGCATAGCTGTAACATAAAATCGTTAAACACACTCATTAGCATGCAGCATGTGCCCTATGTAAACATACATAACTCATGCTATGCTTTCACACATAAATAGCACCGCACCAAGCAGTCAATACCTCAAAAACCCATAGCACTCTTGCATTTTCCATGCATAATTCTGCCTTCAAAAGGGGGAGATCAAGCAAATAAATTCAGATGAAATGTCACAGTTCAATTCTTAATGCAAACAGTAACAGCAATCTCTTTGTCTCTTGGAGATCATATCTCTATTTATCATAGTCATCAATTGATCCTGCTTATTTGTGTGCAATAATGCACTGTTAAGTCACATTTTCAAACCCCACATGTGACTTATGATCCTTTGGGTCAAGTTTGCTTTCCATCTCAATTGTTCAAATAAACAGGCTGAACCAGATATTTTGGAGCAAAAGAACAAATTGGGGAAGCTATATTTTTAGAGCAACGTCTTTGTATGGTCCATCCTGATGTACACACCTGGATGAAAGAAAATAATCCAAAGATGGGAGATGAAGCAGTGGAGCTGGCCAGGTGCTATTTGGCTGTGCCGGGGTCTTTACAGGTCAAAGGTTACTGCTGGAAAACCAAGGTTTGAAGAGGGAAAATCTTACAGCTGGGACTGAAAGGGTGGATATGGGGGTGGAAAAAACCTGTTTGTTCAAAGAACCTTGTGTGTTTTTACTGTCAGCAGCCTAATCGTAAAGCTTCCATGTGTCCTTTAAGAAAATCTATGTTGGTTAAATTGTATGTGGTACCACATACTGATGATAACAATATGCTAACAACCAAACGATTATGCAAATACTTGTTGTGGATGTTACAGTTAATGTTCCTGTGGTGAAGGCCCTGGTTGATATTGGTAGTTCAGAAACTTCAGTAAAATCTTCTGTACTAAGCAATGTGTTAACGAACTCTGACAAAAGTATAAATATCACTTGTTTTCATGGATACACAGAAAGATCATCCAGCTGCAGATGGATGTATTGAGGTTGAAGGAACCGTTAGCAACCGTTAGCCTTAATGCTAATGGTTGGAGTGCTAAGTGTTCTAATACAATCTTGATGAAGACTTGCCAATCTCAGATAACTTGGTCCACAAAAAATCATCAGCATCTGCCTGTGCTGTGATTTTTTGCTCTATGAAAAAACTGTTGTCTTCCTAAAGTAGACAACAGCTCATATGGACAGATTTATAAAGTAGGAAAATCATAACAACAATGTTGTCAGGAAAAAAATAGGAACTATCATAAAGTAAAAGTCCCTGATCCTGTCCATCATGTCACTCTATTTCTGAATTCTCAGTTGCAAATTCCAAAAAATTTCAGACAAAATTCAGAGAAAACTTGCCTCTAAGAGGCAAGTTAGATACCTTAAGTGTGGACGAGTCATTAATCAATACAAAGCTGAAAAGTGTAACTGGGGAAGTGCTTATAATAAACAATCTTCTGTATTTGGCATATATTGAGACCACTATGGTTGTCATCACTCTGTGATTTTCCATTCAGGCCATACTGTACTACTGGCTGGCCATCTAAAACAAGCTAAGACCGATAACCATATTGTCAAGTAGTTACCCCCGCTAAAGTCTGAAATCCAGCCCAATTACAGTCCTCACCAGTAATGGATGAACCCTATGAGAGAAAAGACATGGACATCACTGGTCCTTTACAAGTAACAGTAACAGTGGACACAAATATCCTTTGGTCATCTGTGATTTTGTAGTAAGATATCCAGCCATATATCCAATGCGCTCTCTTCAGGTTAAATGCATAGTTTGGTGTTTGACAGAGTGACAAAAAAAGATCTTAACAGATCAAGGTCCCACTCAATGAAAACACTCTTTTCCCAGCCAGGTGTGAAAGGTACGAGAACCATACCATATCATCCATAAACCAATGGTCTTATTGAATGGCTTAATGGCACCCTGATACTGGTAAAGACAGGGATAAATGGCTACTGTTTGTTTTGTTTGCATACAGAAGGGTGGTACAGTCTCCCACTCTTCATTTCCCTTTGAGTTGATTATTGACTTTGATTGACAGATAAAGTCATTTTGTTATAAAACAACATTAAGACATCAATGAACCATTGTGGAAAAGAGCATTATGAAATAAAAATTGTAAAAAAAAAAAAAAACATGACCAACAAAATAAAAAAAACTTCTTTAAAAAGTATAATATTGTGAACATAATCTTGATAAAATGTTTGATAAAAAAAATAAACAGTTATTTAACAATGGTGCACCACATTACACAATGTTTTATTGTGTGTAATGTTGTTTTATTTTGTTAAATATGAATAAAATTGCTCTCCACAGTATTGGTCTGCACAGAGGGACTTTTATCACAATAACAAGACAATTGATTGTCTACATTTTTAAGGATCCAAATAATCTTTTTTATCCTAGCACACATGTGGTTTTGCCACACAGATATCTGGGTAACCTTGATCCTTTTAATAAAGAACGGTTTGTAGAACCGAAGAAAAGAATCTAACTTTGACTGCAGTGGGGAGATTCAGAAAACTTTGAGGGGTTGTGCACTGTTTTTCGGGCAGCCACAGCTGTACAACATGATAAATGTTGTCGAACTTCAGCTTGTATCTTTCTTTTCCTTTTAGATTGAGGATCAGTAGAGTGGTGACGCTGTGAAAAATATGTTACAGAAAAAATGGCATAGAAACTGATGGGAAACAAAAAATACCTTTTAAGCATGAGCATGAATAATGACTCTTATGTGCTGGTGTCATCTGACGGAGGGTGAAATTTAAAACTTTTAAAAAGGAGTCTTGTGAAAAAATGTAAAATATCTACCAGAGAATAAAAGATCTTTCCATGGCAATGGTAAAGTGTTACATCATCAATTCATTTCAGCTGTTATACCTGTTTAATGAGCTTTACACACATTTTTACATAACCTTTATTTCTTTAATTTAAAAAACACAAAAAATGAAGACCATAATCCTCAAATTAAATATTTCCCAGCACGATAATTTACAATAGAAATATTACAAAGACAAAATCTCTTTATCCTTGCTACTGTGGTGCTTTGACAGGTGACTCAAGCTAATTTCAAATGCAAGAGTGAAGAAAATATTTGATTCTGGCATTTTCATGTTGAAAAGTCCCCAGTGTGGCAACTTTCAGCAAAACAGGAGGATGAAGAAATCAGAACTAAAATTCTATCACAAGCTTTTGGAAGGAAGTTTGAGTGTAAAATGACAAAAAAAATACAAGTTACAAAGTAGAAGAAAGAAAAACAGGTTACAACATTCTCATACAATAGCAAAAATACTTACATACAGCATACATTTAAACACACAACACAATACTTTCCTGGAATTAATAGGACCAAAGTTGTTTGAACATATGTTAGCAAATCAAATTATACTTTGAAATTTTTTGGTGTGTTTTAACTCTTTGAATTTTTCTGAAACTGCAAGCCCTTTCATGCGATACCTGACTGGTACTAACAAGTCGTCTTCTTTTACCATTAACACAAGAGTATCTTTTAGTGTGTATTTTTTATTATGTAGTGTTTTTTTCTTTAATGTTTCAGTGACTTCTAATACTGTGTATCTCTGTTGCTGCTTTTACTGTGTCATAAAGACGCAGCTCTTTAAGCAATATGTCTGCACTTAGTTGTGATCAATAGGAAATTATACTAACTTGAGAAATTTGTTCTTGCTCTTTGCAGAAACTCAGATCTAATTAACATAGGGAAAAAAGAATTAGTGCACCCAGCACTGCAGGCAACACATGTGCCCAAATACACTACAGCAGTTCGACTGCACTTATCAATGATGTCCTCTACTGTTTGATTTAGTGCTTGTGTTGTTCTTATTCTCAGATGTAAGTCGCTTTGGAGAAAAGCGTCTGATAAATGTCTGTAATGTAATGTAATGTAAACTTGTTTCGTCCTCAGTATTATGTTTTTACAAATTGTGTATGTCTGTGCTGTCCTATTCATGTATTTTTGCTGCCTTTTACTGCCAGGGGACTACAGATGAAAAATTCTGGCTTTTCTAATTCATGTATTATCATGTGTTTTATGAAATTGCATTGTCCCCTTCAAATAGAAATAATCTAATCTAAAAGTGTATGGCAAAAGTCCTAAAAATGGTTCTTTTCTGTGAATTTTCCTTCAGCTTTACAATCATCCCTCATTTAAATATGAGCAGTAAGTTTTCTAAAATCATGCAAACATGATTCTCTTTTACGTTTCAACCCGTTTTAACCCACATTCTCAGTACTGCTCTTCATCTAAGCAAAGCAGCAGTAAAGGACAGATGGGAATGATAAAACCCCATCAAACATTTACAACCTTACTGACACAACCTCATCACACTCACTCCCTGACATCACTGTAAACCACCCTTATCACCGCCACATGTACATGCACACACACACACAATGGCCCTCACTGTAAGCTCAGATTTCTTTTCTCAGCTCCATGTTTGATGCTTTTACTCAGGCCTGACTAGCACAGCAGCTATCCTCTGGACTCTTCAACCCAGAATGACCACATTTGTTAACCAGAAATGTTCTAAATGCTCCACTGGACTCAAGATTTTAGGCTGGTTCCCTCCATGTTGTTGAAATTCTGGTCAAGGACATAATTCATCTATCGGACTTGTTTTACTGCAGCCTCCAGTCTCCAGGGTCCTGTATCTCAAACAAACGGGGAAGGACATTGGGGAGGAGGGGAGGGCAAGGATGATGAGTCAAGGTATAGAGAGAAAGACTGTGAGGAGGAGGAGGATGACAGTGTTGAGGAGGATGAAGAGAGAAACGCAGATGATTAGCAGGCAGAAGAGAAAGAGAGGTGGAGGTGGCGGAGGAGGAGGCAAAGAAACTAAAATGGACAGCCGCACTGCTGTCATGTTACAATGTCCCTTAGGCTTTCAATGAAGCAACCAGTTATGCTCCCAATAAGCAGAAAAAACTCAAAGGACCAAGCGTGTCATTTCTGATATGCCGAGCTGCACTGCATTTCTCTCTAGTCTTCACAGAAACGTCTCTTTTCGACACACCAGCGCCATGAATTTGTGACCGTGATCACATCAGGTGCATGCACATAGAGACTGATCTAAAACATGATTTATGCTAACATGCATGCAAATAATTATGCAAGAGTTTTAAAAAAATCTTAATAATCATTCATCTGTTTCTATACCAACAACCCCACAGAGATTTGGTTGCCACGTCAACTACTGCCACCTCGATGACAAGCAGGCAGTATCAGCTTGTCTTTGCCTCGGTTTTGTATTCAACAGAATCATCCTGCTGCTTTTCTCATCGGGATTTTCTGCTGTGCTCGACTTGTCTGCAAAAATGTGTAGTGTAACCAGCCTTGCTGGTTTTGATATTGAGGTTGTGTTGTATGTTTACTCTGTATGGCATTTTCTGCACTGCTGTCATGTCTTCTAGCAATGCCCCAAACATCTAGCTACACCAAACATCTGATGTATAAGGAAAAGTAAAGTGATTTACATTTAACCTGCAATATAAAATAAACCACAGCAGCAAATGAATCCACTTTCTGTGTTTAGCTTGGACTGTGGGAAGAGTTTGTAGGACTTCACCTAACTATCTAAGAAGCTATGGCTATATGGTTGGGACCATTGACGTATTTTGATCATAAACCACAGAACAAGCAGCTGTGTTTTGTAAACACTGAAGAGACTTGAAAACTGGTTTTCACTTCTTTAGGTGCTTTTTGGGTTACTGGTCAGAAAAAAGTTAAAGTTATAGCACAGGTTTGTTTGTTTTACCAGTTTTACCAGTGGAAACCCCGAGTATCACTAACCCACTAACTAAAGGATCCAGCTACACCTAGCTACTATTTCATTTGCACTTCCAGAATATCAAACTTCTGGTTATAGTGGCCTACAAACTGTCCCGAGCTGGACACCTCTGTAGAAACGGGGCAACTATGAGGTGAGGCAGCAATAGCAAGAGAGGCAGACTGGCACAGCTGCACATCTAACCAGAAAAGTACTCAGAGCGCAGCCCTTCGCCAGCTCATTCTTAGCCGTATTATGAAGAGTCCTTTAAAAATTCCTTCCAGATCACTGCCAACATTTCATGGAATCTAAGTTAGACCAGTACTCATCAACAGGAAACAAAATACCAAAACTCCACCCAGTAGTTTTTGTGTAAAGTTGCTAGCACAAACACTCACACACACAGATGAACAGTTATATGTGGGTAAAAACAAATGCTACTTGAAGGAGGTCATGAGATGTCTTTTTCTGCAGCAGCATGATGAGGCTGTAGGAACAGATGCAGAGTTAAGACCAGACAGACAGACTGGTCTTCATTTCATAACTTTTAATTCAAATCTGTAAAACCAGAAACAGAACAGTACATCTGGGCTGTTGTTGTACTGGGTGAATCCCTATAACACTGGTACATGGCAGAGTTGATCAGTGAGGCACCTCCTATCAACAGCAAATTCACCATATAGCATCGCATCTGCTGTTTGAGCTCTTTCCAGCCAGTAAAAGATCATCTTGACTTGTCTTATCTCTTGTTCTGTCCCTTTCAAACATTATTTTCCTATAGTTTCCTCCAGCAATGTCCATTTGGGTTTCTCTGTTGACTCAGTCAAGGTTCAAATTATAAAACCTGGCGTGCAATATCAGCTTGTTGGCATGTGAAGTGGAGTGCAATTCAAAAGCCCATGTGATGGCTTTACAAATTTGCACCATAAATGGCTCTTTACCATCGAACTAGTCTGGAACGTTTATTGTTGGAAAGTTACATAGTGAGTTTTTAAACAGATGTGATCTCATCTTGCACTACACGGATATATAAAAACAAATACACAACAGCGAGAAGCTTGCATTCAGTATATTATCCAGTAGTGTCATCCTTCTTGTGCCGGGAACATCAGAAATTCAAATACCAAAGTTTTTCAAACCCAACCACACACAAACTGGTTCTGCCTAAGTACCTGACCACACACTCATACATATGTGGTGGCACAGTGAGCAGTACTGTCAGGATGCAGTGATGGATAGCAGATGAATAGCTCACCATAGGAGAGCCATATTATCAGGCCAAGAATCTGCATCCTTATAATAAAAGAAACTCTTGTGAGAACCACAATGTCAAAATCTTGGTCGGAAAAGACAAATGAAGGAGCAAAAGAGGCCATCTTTGTCAAAGTAGACAAACCTTCACCTGACAGAGGACTGATGTACCGTCTCTTTCCCAATGCAACAGCATCCTTTCAGCCATACCCCATGAGGCTGATGATAACTTTTCATACTTAACCTCAAATAAAACTAAGGACAATGTTCACTCTAATGACACCTCAGGTGAGTCGTGACTTTCAGTGATGATCACTGACTCTTAAAACATCAGTTTCACAATCTGCTTCAAATAAAACGTCCTGCTATCTCTATCAGCAGTGGAGCAAAACATATTTAAGAACCCAGCTGATGTTGGATCATTCAAGTCATCTTGTTTATCAATCAAAGTATTGATAAGATCATTTAGTTAACTTCAAGTCTTGCATCATGTTTTTTTTTTTGTTTCCTCAAGTCATTCAAGCACAACAACCCATTACAAAACGTTGCGTCTTCCTGTTGGATTTAATAATAGCATCATATGGTTAGGATGGTAAATCAAATGTATTTGTGGTTAAGACTAAGACTGAATATAGAAAGCATCTTTTGTGCTTTACCAACGCTTCCTTAATCGGTGCCATTTTTACGCATCACATGTTGCCCTCATGACAGAGGTTACATATTCTCAGAAGGTAATTATAGGTCAGTTCTGCTTACAGGAAAGAAAAATTCCACTGCGTTGTTTAAGGAGGAGGAAGTTGGGGTGTTTAGGTGAACAGATTAGCATAACCTATAGTTTTTATCTCAGCAAATGAACAAAAAACAGTGGTATGTATATGTTTAAATCTTACACAATGTGGCTTTAAAGTTTCACCACGCAAAGATAATTTTTCTTTTCTGTCAGTCGAGGGTTGTTACAGTGAGCGGTGTGACGATATGTTTATAGGAAAGTTGTATGTTCATCCTCTCATGTGCATTTATTCTTATTGGACAGGCTTAAAGTTACTGTTTATCATTTTGTAAAGTTTGTAGTTAAGCTCACAAAAGTCTCTATGTAGGCAATAACAAACCAGAAGTTTCCAGTTGTGCAGTTATGAAGAGTTAGTAATGAAGTGGCTCTATAACAGCACTGAGACAGTTATGGCATGGACATGCACAAGTCATGCAGAAATTACAAAGAAGGCTACATGATCACACAAGTTTTCTGCCCCTGCTGCTTATTGTCACACCATAGCCTATTTTTATGTGAGTCATTGTGCCATTTATGTTTTCTTTTCAGACAAGGTATTTATTCATAATGATAATGTGCGCTCAAGTCATCAGTTTACCGCAAGAACACAGTAAGACAGAACTATGGTCAGGCAGTGCAAAGACACAGCAAACAGAAAGCTGTAATAGAAGTCCATCTTCACACGAGCTGAATAAAAAACAGAGAAAACCATATTTATGCACTCTAATAGACATTCTCGCAACCCCAAAGACTTGTGCATTTACAGTAAACAAGTGCCTCATCCATAAGGATTTAAAACCCAGTGGCACACATCATACTGAACAGTCTCACGGTGTTGACCGTGCTTGACTCATTCTGCAGTGAGCTTGGAGTCATTGACATTCATAGCAGCGCTAAACTAAGCTCTGCCAAGTTTTGGCCACCCATTTAACCATCACAACACACACACACACACATTTAGACACAGATGGGGATGAACTGACACAGACACCAGGACCAATTTAAAAGGCAGTAAAGCTCTGTGGCCTATAAAGTGCATGGAAACTGTAGCACACACGGCTAACACGGCTATGTAAACCCTTACCTTAAAAATAACTCTGTTTATATAAGCTGTGGATCCTGATAGATAGATAAGGTATAAAAATATGTAGAATATTAAGTGTAGATAGTTTGGAATATAGTAAGGTAGAGTGGAATATATTTTGTACAATGATGTGCAATTTGGAGCTTGTGAGAATGTGCTAGTCAGGCTAAAACTCACCAGTTACAATTATCAATATGTTTACTATGGTACTTTAACAATTAACATGCTAAAATGAAAGAACAAATTCAGATGAGGATTATTGTTCCCTGTAATGCAACAAGCATTTTAGTAGAATACCAACAAGCAGCTCAAACCTTTGAGTCAATCTAAGCTCATATATACGTTTTTCAAATAGATGAAGGAAAATACAACAAAACAAAAAAGGAGTTTGTTGTCTTAAGAGTTGCCTTTTTTTATTTTGTCATCCACTTTGACTCATTTATGGAATAAATAAATAATCCGAAAAATGGCAACAAATGCAAGCAATTTTAGGACAAAGCTCCTTGGGTGCTGCGCAGCAATGGTAAGGACTCTCCCCTGCTGAAAGAATAGCCCTGAGATCTGCTTGCTCATGGGCAGTGTTGTCCATGTGCTGTGTTTGGAGGCTGTAGGATGTGTGAGAAAACATTTGAAGAATTCTGTCTCATTTTAACCTCTCTCTGTGTGAATACATGTAAACTGAATTCATTGCATTGACGTTGTCATGAACTTAAATGGATGATGATGGTGAAGATGACGCTGCAGTTTGCACGTCAGGTTCAAAAGGCTTTGGCGGGGACTCCTGGTCTCAATAGGTCCAATTTACCCCAAATATTAGATTTTTAATGTCATTTTTGGAAAAAATGGCTTATGAATGTAAATGTATGCACCCAGAGCAAAATAGAAACGGACTGTAAAAGCCTGAAACAAAGGAAAATGCAAATTAATCTGAGTTGAGGCTGCCGTGCTTTTGTTGTCAACCAATGAAAACATACTAGAGAACAGATATCATTACACACGTGTGAAATAATTGTTTCACATGTTGTGTGGTCATCAATCTAATAAGTAGGAATGAATTAAGCCTGCAAAGGTAGATGCACCAATCATTCCATCCTGTACTCGGTGAGATTTCTGTTTCCAGACTGACGCAATGAAAAGCAAATCCCCAGTGTTTCATGTAAAAGACGGCTTTTGGTTAAATATGTTGCATTTTCTTTAGTTGCATGGCATTTTGTTTGGGTTTACATTGAGAACCATTATCTTCTTTTGGAACACTGAAAAAGTCTCTGATCAACATCTGTTGGTGGGTTGTGTTAATTTCTTCAAATACCCATCTAAAACATAAATCAAATGAAATGCTAGCACTACAAGGCAAAAGATCCACCTGCTTTTTCCACCTCTTTCTTTGAAAAGATGAGTGGCCCTGCTCTGAAAGCAAAGCATCACTCCGTAAGTCTTGTTTTGGATGACGAAATGGTGCAGAAACAGTGCACTTTAAAGCAGCCTGGTGGTTTCAAAGGTGTGTGTGATAGCTTCCAACATGCCAGGTAGTTTGTTACATTGGATCATCTGAGAAATCCTCCATGAAAACTGTTTGGAAAAAGACAACAATTTCATGAAAAGGAAGAGCAGAATGGATGTATGCTGTGGATCAAACCAGGGCCTCATTGAGAAAGACTTCAGAGCTCGAACATCCACAGCAGTTTCCTTTGGGGCTGCCATTGCTGACTGTCATAAAATTAATCAATTTCTACCATTGATTAGTAAATGATTTAAACTATCTTAGACTAGTAAAAACACATAGCATTAAGCTTCACTAGACGGATCCTCTTATGATCGTCATCTGAAGTAGTTAAGAGAGGAAATGACCCCCTGAAGAGTCATTTCCTGAATCTGTGTCACATAGTCTCCCACTGACACGCCCCTTTAAAGCACCAGCCATTGCTGTCTACTCTGTTCTAATCTGGTTCTAATCTTGATCAAGCAGCATATCTTTCCAACATGCCAAGGCTGCATTATTATGTTTCAGACTGATAAACTATATCATATCATTTGAATCAATATCCCTGCTTGTTTTGTATCTGTATGTACATGTAATTTTGTGAGCATTAAACATGTCACAAGATGTATGTCGACATGTTTGTATGTTTTAATTCTAATTATAATTTAATGTTTGTGCAAAGACATTCAAATATTATTTTGATTTTATTCATTTTACCCAATAATGAAGTCGTCACTTGTGCATTTTGTCTATTTTTTTTGGTTGTACAAGCTGTTTAGCGTCACGACATACTGTTACAACCCCACTAATACAAACCGAAATCTTGAACTGAAACAGATACACATGTGCAAAATGTGCATGTGCAAAAGAACAGAGTAATCTGTAAGAAAAACATTGTGAAACAGAGCTCAGAAGGGATAATGTTCTTTATTTTTCTATATTACAGGAAAAAGCAGGAAACAGAGGGGAAAATAGCACGTTTATGCTGACCAGCTGAATATAATTATCTGGTAGAGACACTTTCATTGTGTTTCAGCTCCTTCTCTTTGTGTTTGGTGGTACAAATTTAGCAGTAATCATTTGTCTGAGGTGAAAATAGGAGCCGTAGTACAGAATGAGTTGCTGTGCAGAAACTAATTATATTTTAAGCCACCCAGTCAGTTGATTCACCACCTGCTCAAAGCCTGGTCCCATAAAAACCACTGACTATGAACTGCCTGACATTAAATTTGATGGGGACATTCATGTTCCCTGAAGGGTCAATTCTAACGATTTTTGGTGTTTTCCAGGCCCTTTTCACAAAGCTATCACAATCATATTTTTCCCTTGAGCAACACTTGGGTGATACACTAGGCAGCTGAAGAAAGTGATTGGCCAGGTTTCAATTAAATTTTCACAGATTGTCCGTGGACCCTATGATTAAGTTGTCTTGGATTTGGTGACTCTGGTGGGTTTTCTGCTAGTGTGTCAGCCAGCAAATAACAGCCTCATGTATAAGATGATATTATGTCCTACGCTACCATCATAGAGAGAAACTTCCCTCTCAGGAGGGATTATTATTATTATTATTATTATTATTATTAGTAGTAGTAGTAGTAGTAGTAGTAGTAGTAGTAGTAGTAGTAGTAGTAGTAGTAGTAGTAGTAGTAGTAATGATAATAATAATAATAATGTATTTTATATAAATCTTATATAAATTCAAAATAAAAATTCATTTATCTGATGCAGAAAAGTTTACATATTGTATGTTGCATCTAATCTTCATGGTCTAAAGTTCCATCAATCCATTTTACTGCTTATTCCCGAATGGGGCGGGGTACACCCTGGACAGGTTGCGGTCTAAAGTTAAAAAAATAAAAATAAAAAATTGTCTACTGTAAATGAACCAGACCGTACTGCAGTACCTACTGGATTTAAGTCTAGTTGCCTTGTGAGTGTGCACATATGTGGATTATGAAAAACCAGGCTGCATTTAAACTGAAGAAAAAATGGATGCATGCAAATCTGCAAATTGAAAAGATCTTAAAGTCTTATGTTGTCACATAAGAGTATGCAACATAAATTAAAATAAGCGTTAGACATTCAAAAATTTTTCTGAACTGGATTAAGTAGTGGAAAAAATGAATAAATGAATTAATCAATTTCCAGATGAAATACTGAATATTTTCTTACATATAAAATGTTAACTGATTGTAACTCAATTTGAACCTTTTCTCCCAGTTAAAGATCGGACATTTACACACGTGTCATGTACACAGACACAAAGACTCACTGTTCTTTCACCCATGTGCAAGGATGTTCTTCTTTCACTGCAACTATAATTACTCATTTAGCTGATTGTCCTCTTCTTTTCCCTCCTTACAGCAGAATGAATGTCGATTTTATTCAAAGATAATCACTTGGTCCTTCTGTTATAATTGGGGTCAAACAGAACTCATCATTTACCAGAAAATATGCTCTGTCATATACCTTTTTACCATTTTATCATCTTCTAGGAAGGGTGTCATGGCACCCAGAAAAAAATCTGTGACCTTGTTGTTCCTCTGCAGCTCATATTCAGTTGTGTGTGTCAGAGAGAGAGAGAGAGGGGGGGGGGGGGGTAATTTTCTGTGTGTGCATGTATGAATGGCACTGTGAGCATAGTTCCTTTATGGCCACCTGAAAAGGCCCATTAGATTTTTTTCCACCCGACAGAAAAATCTATTAAACTCTTTATAACTCTAGATGCTGCACTCACTGTCATTATCAACACACACTCAAACACACACACACACAGAGAGAGTCAGAAACAAAGGACAGAAGAGCATAAAAGTGAGAACTGTGTCAGTACAGACGTGAGAAAATGCAGAGTCATTCCAAGCAAATAGGTCTTTACATCAGTGAAACGTCACATCGTGTTTTGAATCCACAAAGCTGCACGGTGGTGTGGTGGTCAGCACTGCAGCTTCCCGGCAATAAGGCCACTGGTTCATATCTCATCTCAGACATTGGTCTTCTGTGTAAACTTTAGCGTGAGTTCTCTTCAGGTCCAACTTCCTCCCATCATACAAAAACCTGCCTGGTCATTCAAGATTGTCCTTAGAAGGGAATGTGTGTTTATTACTGGTTGTTTGTCTTTCTGTGTTGCCCTGTGATGGACTGGTCCAGGTAGTACCCTGCCTCTCGCCCAATGACCCACAACCCTGAATTGATTTCATTTGCAATGGAAAACGAATGAATGACACAAAACTGAGTCTTCAGTTTACTGACTGTATATACACGTCATATCTTTGCTCTTGTTTGGTCTCTTGATGCTGGTTAAAAAGATTAGATTGCCATGGCAACATGAAAAGTCTGATATGGGGTCATTCCTAATCAAAATAATAAATAAAGGAGAAACACATCCTGTGTGACACTTTCCATCTCCCGTTTAGTTACCTCTGTGTGTGTTCTTCATCCATGTGCTTGAGAATTGCTGCATTGTTAAGATTTTTACAGATTGCAGTTTTTTTCTTTGTACAATGCCCTCATTTTGTGCTCCATCCACAACTTGCTTCCTTTCACCTTTTCTCCTCTTCCTGTTGTTTTCTTTACCTCCTGCTGTCTCAGACTCACTCTGTCCCATTTCGCTTGTGTAAATCCTCTGCCTGTCCGTCGTCCTGCCCATTCATCTAGCCATCATTTGTGATGTTTCGCAAAATCTAATCTCCCATTTTTGTAGCCACAGACTCGTCGTAGCAACAGAAATGGCCAGGTTACCAGCGGTGCTGGAAAAGGACCGTCAAAATAGAGGACAGATGGAATAAAATGTTGCAAAGACAGTGGTCTGTGTGATGAAAGAAGTTAGGGGAAATGCAAGCTTTGTTAGCTGAATAGATAAGTAGGTCAGTCCTAATCTGGGGTTGAGTTTAGCATATAAATAAATAATGAGGCCAGCTTCCCAGTTAGAACACTGCCACAGTGCAGAACCTCCTATAAATGAAAGCTTGTTGTGCAGCACGACGCCTTGTATATGTGTTCAAATGCAGTAAGACTGGCTCACTGTAAAGTATCATGATGAACAGACATGCAGAGACGCGGGCAGATGTTCCGTATAGCCCGAAGAAGACGACATTAAAAGGGAAAACCATGATCGACAGCAAGGAGGGCATCTGTGATAAACATTGTCTCTGCATGCATGTATGTTACATGAGAGCCTTCATTTTGCTAGGAAGATGCCACTTTTGAGGATACAAGGTGCGTTAGGCAGATGGGGGATTTATTAGCTAAAATCTGGAAATAGGAAGAGAGGAGAAGAGATAAAAGAATATGACAGACATGGTTATAAAGGGAGAATTTAAGGATATTTCTCTGGTTCAAGAAATACTTTGCACAAAATACTACTGTGCACAAACAAGAAACCATTTGTTTTGTCGGATTTGTGGGCTAGTAGGTCTGAAACAAGATGCTTTGTTTGGGGCAACAGTTTGGTTTACGTCTAACAGCTAACACCCGGGCTTTGTTGTTCATTTTTTCTCTTTTTTGGCTCACACCAGCACAGAACCCTCTCTGTGCTCTGGGACCTCCTGATTAAACATTAACCACTAAGTCAGAATATGAAAATATATGTCAGAATATTGACGTCAATCTTGAGTAACTTTATTTAGACATACATACATATATGAGTTTATTTATAAATTACATCTACAACATCTACATTTTCTTCAGAATAGAAGGAAACTTGAAGAACATAGTTCTGCCTCACGTCAGCTGTGTGTTTGTGCAGACATGTGACAAGCTTC
Source organism: Pseudomugil tenellus (assembly GCA_037177515.1). Classification (NCBI taxonomy): domain Eukaryota; kingdom Metazoa; phylum Chordata; class Actinopteri; order Atheriniformes; family Pseudomugilidae; genus Pseudomugil; species Pseudomugil tenellus. The sequence goes on along the minus strand of JBAMHX010000017.1, from coordinate 13,764,971 downwards.
ATTTTGTAATGTTTGTAATTTTTTATATAACCATATAGCTATTTTCAGGGTTGTTGAAATGATTTTCATCTATTTGAAAAGAAATTAAGAAATTACCTTTCTGATCAAGACATGAGGAAGACTAGTTGGAAAAAAATGAAATAATATTTATTCACACAAAAAAGAGCATATTTTTCAACCCATGACATCATTAATGTCAAAACCGCTTTGCAAGCTTCAAAGGTAACCTTTTTCCAGCCATCTTGTCTCGACTCCAGTCTCAACACACAACTTTCTTTAATGACCTGGTTCCATAACACACTTCTTTTGCTAAGGAACACCTGCTGTTAACCCTGCGCTGATATCTGGGGCACTGCTGTGCAGCCTGACACATTTTGTCACCATCGCTTTCTGCTGATTGAACACATCTTACTTTGCCTTTATAGAGTGTTTTGCTCTATAAAATGCAACTTTTCATTTACCTGAAGCTGAAACAACTCCTTCCCTGCAAGTATTATACATCATTTCCTTAATCACACTTGCAGTAACTTAATCATGACGCTCACCCTGTTCCCACCAGCACCTATGTCTCAAGGGAAATATACATGCTGTATGTATGTAAGTAATGTAACTAAATACATGGGACATGTCTGTTAATGCCCTTGTAAAACACTGTATCAATGCCTTTCATTTTAAAAAGAAAAGAGAGGAAGAACCAAGACCTCATAACCTCATTATCATGTTTCTTTTAGTTTCTTGTTTTCTACACTGCATCTAGTAATGTGCCATGGTTCATCACTGCTGCAGCTTGGATGGATAGATGGATAGATGGATAGATAGATAGATAGATAGATAGATAGATAGATAGATAGATAGATAGATAGATAG
>JBAMHX010000017.1:13713312-13724805 GCA_037177515.1 Pseudomugil tenellus | reverse complement strand
CAAAATACATCAGAGACCTCTTGACCCGGTATGAACCTACCGGACCCCTCAGGTCATCTGGATCTGGTCTTTTATCATTTCCCAGTGTCAGAACAAGTCAAGGAGAAGCTGCGTTCAGCTTCTATGCTCCACATGTCTGGAACAAACTCCCAGAAAGCCTCAGATCAGTGGAAACAGAAACAGTTGATTTAAATCCAGGTTAAAGACCCTGCTGTACTCAGCTGCATTTCAATATTTTTTTTAATATTTTACCTTAAGCTTTTATGTTTTGTAATCTTAAATTAATCATATTATTAATAATTTTTAATCATCTTTTTTTTATTTCTTTCTTGCTAAATGTTTTAATGCTCTGTAAAGCACTTTGAATCACCCTGTGTTGAATTGTGCTATACAAATAAATTTGCCTTGCCTAAATCCAAAGAATTACATACTTTTTCCAACCTTGCACTGTGCATGTTTACATGTAGTGTTCAGTAAAAATGTGAAAACACCTTTTTGTGCAGTATTAAAACAGACAGGTTCTTGTTGTGACTTAGGAGAGTGGAGCACATTTTATTACCAATTTATGCATAAATGTGATTATCCCTAATGGGTTCACTTTTTTTGTAGCTGTATATTGAGTAACTCATTCTACTATTGATATGTGCTTTTTTGTATCATTGAAAAAGCTGTTGTGCTTCACATTGAGAATTAATTTTTGCCTTGTGTTCAGGTTTCTGTACAAGCAGCTTTTGCTGTTCTTTGATGCGGATCCAAAGGGCAAGGAGAACTGTATTTTTGAGAGTTGTGCAGACAGCGACCAGCTTCAGCTCAAACCTCATATCAGCCTGCATCTTTACACCAATCATTGCCCTGAGGGAGCAGCCAAGAACTTCTACTTAAAGTAAGGCAGCCTGTTTATCTGTTCCTTGTTTTGATTGTTTCATTATTGTATGCATTTTCTCAGAGACATATTTTGACTGCAAATATCACTCTTGTGTAATCTGTGTGCAGGATTTTGCTCTTTTCAATTTAAAAAAATTGGTATAGCAAAGTTAAAGATTTACGTATCAGGTCAGAACAGACTCAGTGATCAAAATATGCTACTTCCTGTTTTAGGGGCTCAGGGAACAACAGTTGGTCTGCTACAAAGCTGCAGTATCACAGCAAGGGCTTGCTGGTCCCTGTGGCCTACCTTGACCAAAGTTTGTGGGAAGCCAGAGTCTGCTGCATGTCTGGGAGTGATAAGCTATGTTGCTGGACTACCACTGGGGTTCAGGGTGCATTACTGAGTCACTTCATTCATCCACTTTACATCACCAGTATGGTGTTAGGTAAAGAACTTTAAAGCTTTTAGTTTATATTCAACACTGCCAGAAACATGTTATTCAGCATGAGAAGTTTTCACTGTAGTTTATGATCTCATGAGGGTAGTGTAATGATACCCAATATAGACTTGTACTTTATTTAACTGGTGTCCTAACACTAGTTATACTTAAAATGGTCATTTTTATAGCTTTATAATGTTTTGACTAAAAGAATACATTGTATTTATTTGTAAATTGACTTTTTTTTCAGGAGACAAGATCTTCATCAACCAAGTGTCTGATATCATCAACAAACGACTAGGACATGGATGGGAGGCCTCTCTACCACCACCGTACAAGAAACAAGATCTCCTCCTTCTCAGCGGCGACTATGTGGGACCTCCTGCGACAACTCAGTTACACGGAAATCTCAGCATCAACTGGTGTTTTGGAGACAAGGATATTGAAGTTTTGGACAGCAGCCAGGGCACCGTTGTTGAAGGGTATGTTGCTGTGTACAAGTATTTAGAATGGTCTTTTTAACTAGAAAGAAGTATATTAATAAATAATAAAGTACTACTTGTAAATAACGTGTGGCCAGTATGACCAGTATGAAGCAAAAACAACAACAAGTCCTACATGGAAACCAAAAACTGATGAAGAAAAATAAGTTAAAAAAAACAATGAAAGATTACAAGAGATTAAAATGTCTCCTCAACACTTCCAATCTAGACTTCCCATTTATTCCATTTTTGTGGGAAAAGATCCACTTTGCTCATGAAGGATAACTTTTCCAGAGTTGCCACATGCCCAAGTGTACTATAGTAGTATTTCCGAGTGTCAGCGGTCTTCTTTTCATTTGCAGCCCAACATCAAAGCTGTCTGAATCCACTCTGCATCTTCCAGGCAGGCTGTAACTTTCCTTGTTTATATTTGTGCAGCCAGTTCCAGTGACAGACTAAAGCAGAACTATTGGCAAGTTTGATGTGGTTGGCATTGTGACAGCCCCAGTATGGCCCGGGGCTCCTGCCATCTTTTGGCTTTGGAGCTGCAGACAACTGTTGTTGTCCACTTGCAAGAGCACGGCACAGAAGTGGCTCTGACTGGAGGCTGTGTCGTCTTTGAGCAGCGATTACTGACAAAAATAGATCTGACATCCTGCTCATCACTTGTGTTGCTAGTGGTTTCCGCCTCTTTCCTGCAGCTTGAACTGTTAGTTTTGGGTAGCTACAGATGTTATGATGAGAGCTGCACCACATCCTGCATAGATGCCAAAAAATTTGAAGAGGGATTACAGGCGCTGAAGAGTGCAAGAGGTGAAGAGTAATGGAAGAATGTCAGGAAACACCCAGTAAAATAATTATAGTGTGGAGATAAAATTATCTCCCTCCAGCGTTACTTGAGATTGCTTTAATTTACTGATAGAGAAGTAGCATGCGCAATACAGTTAGCTACAGTCATTTTCAGTCCGAGTCAGTCAGAGGTAATTGTTTAAAAAAAATTTGCCAGCACCCAGATTTCTTTTATTTGAATTAAAATTAGAAAAAGAAAACAAAAACTGCATTGAGAATATCATGGCCTGCAGGCTTTGTCATGGTCCGGATCTAAGATGAGCATCTGCTAATGTCAGCTTCTGTTAGTGCTGCCACATTCAACATGTCCTCCAAACCTCATCCGTATAGACACCACCGGTGTGCTCCCAGGGGTCCACTCCAGGGCTTTTCCTGAGAAATGTGTCAGTGGCAGTAGTAAGTGCTGCCTGTAGCGACCCCTCCGTCCTCTCATTCAGGAAAACACAATCGCACATTACTGCTGCAGTGTGGAACAGTTGTCTGGCAGACGCACTCTTTTCAAGCATCGCAAAACACTTGGCAGCAATTATTAATAATACACATTTACCTTTTTTTAAAAAAGAATGAATATATATATATATATATATATATATATATATATATATAATACTCAATCTGTAAACTAACCACTGTAATATAGTGTAAAAAAATTAGGCAAATGAATGTCCCGTTCACTAACCAGCATTTTGCATTAATGCAGGATAGTTTATTGTACTGTCTTTAAATAAATTATTATTGGGTTAAAAATAATCATGTATTATGTTATAAACATTTAGGCTGGAAAGGTTTCTTTCAAGGTAGAAAGATGGCTTTTTTAAAAGCTAGTCATTCTTTTTAGTGATGTAAAATTGACATAATGTAAAAGAGCATTGTAAGAAATGGTTCTGGTGCATGTTGTTTCCCAGCTCCCCTTCAGTGAGTGGACCAGGCTTCTCAAGCAGGCTTTGCAAGAGAGCCCTCTACAGCTATTTCCGCCAAGTTGCACACCTGGCTAAGCACACCTACCTGCTGGAGCTTCCCACCTACCACAGTGTCAAGGTATGCAGCATTTGTGTTCAGCTGCAAGTGGTTTGGCTTCACATATGTGTTCCTTTCATTTGTATTTGTTTTACAGATGGAAGCCACTTTGTACCAGATGGTTAAAGACTTGGTCAAGCAAAGGTTCTTGAGCATCCATGCAGGGCCTTGGAATTCAAAAAAGCTGGTGGATTGCTTCAGCATTTGAACCCTCCGCTGCAAACATTCAGAGTTTGTTCAACTTTCTCTTGAGATTTTATTCAGTGTTCATCAGTGCACTTAGCATGTTAGTTTTAAAAGTGGTGATTTTTCTGTTTCATGTATAACACGGGAGTTTTCAGTTTGTGTAGATGTTTGAGAAAAATAAACAAGACTCAAACTGTTGTGTGCCACACTGAAAGAGTCCGTTTGAATGAGTGGTGGGTGGAAATGCTTTGCTTAAAGGCTTGGAGTATAGAAATGGGAAACAGTTTACCGGTTGTGTCATTTATAACACAGCAACATTATCCTTCTGTAACCTGTAGCTCAGAAAAGTACATTCAGCCAGTTATGAACATAGAAACAAGTACTGAACAGGTGGGTGTTTTGTGGGTTTTACCAAGTGTTATTCAATAAGTTGATGATAAAACTAGCTACATACCATTTTAAGCAATATCATTGCTACATCTAATATCTTCATCACTTCTTGTTTTTAGCCTTTTAATAATAAACCTTTTTCCTTATATTCCCACACACTTCAATTATTTTATCAGCTACACCTAGTCAAGTGCTTTTGGAAACAAATGGCGAGTGTATTTAGACATGATCAAGGTGATGATCAGTAGTATGAAGAAGAGTGGGGATTTTGATAATGATGAAGAGGAAGACGTTCCAGAATGTGAAAACCACATTTCTGAAAATTTGGAGTCTGACCATGACTGAGAAAGAGGATGAGACTGCGTCTGCCACTTCCAAAATTAAGTAGACTGCAAGAAAAAGCTCATCAGGGACTCAGTAAAGAAATGTGAATGTCAAGGAATGGTGAGAATGTCAAGGAATGGTGAGATTGAATGGTCATCTTGCCGAAGAAATTAGCCATCACATAAGGATGCAAGCAGGGTCTTCTTTTAAGCTTTTCATCCAGAATATACTTCTGGATTTTTAGAGGGAAGGCGTGTCTTTGGTTAAAAAAAAATGCAACAGGTCCACCAGAACCATCAACATTAGCTAACAAAGAAAATGAACACAACACAGGGGTTAAGCTAGCTCTGAGACAAAATGGGTTCCAACATGGTACTAGCTGACCTAATTATAGCACATAGAAAAGTAATTAAACCTGCAAGGAGGCGACATTATTTCGATCTCAGTGCACATAACGCCTCTACTTCCTGTTTCTATCACAAATTTTTGTTTTTCTTAATTTTTTTTTATAGATTATTGATTACTTCCACACCCCTTACTCTGTGTGTCCAACTAAATGAAATAGATTTGTATAATAACACCAAACTGCCTCTTGTGCAAGAAATTATCATCTGACAATTTTTTTTAAAAAGGCAGCACCAGAAGTGTTCCCATACGTTTTTTCTGATCTGAAGATCATACTCTGTAACACAGACCTCGATCAGTGCTGCCAGACCATATTTAAAACATTCAGTCTACACACCCAGGACCACATTAGTTTGGAAACACTTCATATATGTAAAGAGCAGTAGCAGTAATGGCTTGGCTACAGAAAAATACCAATATCTACTTCATAGGTGTCAGATTTGACAGAAACATAAGTCCAAAAAAAAAAAAAAAGCTACACGATTGATGGATGAGTTTGTCCCAACCTGAAGAACACACAGACTTCAGAGACTTTTGTGGTTTTAAATGAGTAATTTATTGCATTTCTCATACAAACTGCGATGTACCACAGTGCGATGTTACCATAGTTCCACTCACCAGTTGCTTGGCAACCAGCTCCTCCTAGGAACTGATGCAACCGCTCATGTCTTCATAATTACAGGCTCTTTTACAATATTTGGTAAAAACAAAATTAACAATAGAACTGCATGAAGAAAAATTATCTGATGAAGCTGATGCCTTCCGGATACATTTGGCTCTACTCTGCATTGATTGCTAATCTCTGTCTCGTACTGAAGGACCGTATGATTAAGCTGCTTTACGTGTGTGCATTGGTTTTATCACTGTTCCTGCTCGTCTAGCAGGTGATTTCCCCAGCCACGTGATGGACTCATTCCCCTGTAGGGAGGAAAACCGGCTGTATCTGAGGGGTCTCTCTGGGCTTGAGGAAGAGCCAGGCTATTCACAAAAAGACCTGCAAGATAATTAAACATCTGTGAGCGTTTCAGAGGTGTGAAAAGCTACAAATTTTTATGGAGGTGCAGATTGTATGTGTGGTAGTTTGTAGCTAGACCTAAATTGAACTGTCAGATGATGAGAGAAGCCTTTTAATAACAGTTATATCTTTCAAGATGTATTTAAGGTGCTTAATTACAAAGTCGTATATCGAATCCTTAATTTAAGCAGTGACCTTTACTCGGATTCTGGCAGCAGAGGGACTAAAACGTCCAAGTGTGATACTGTAAATGGGCTGAATTCTAACCTTTAATGGTAACATTTATTGTATTTTAATAAATAAGAGTTATGTTTTTTTTTTTTTTTATGAGTTTAGTGTTATTACTCCATGCATATCTTTGGAAAATATTTCAGTGTTGCTTATCTTGTGGCTTTTTTTTAAGATGTAATTTCAATGCAGAACTTTGGTTTCCTTTACATACTTAAAATTGTGAGGAGAAATAAAGTGTTTTCTCACCCAGATCTGGTCTCCTGCAGGACGAGTCTCTCTGACTGGAATCAGAAGATGCTGATGTGCTGTTTGTTGAGCTGGACTCAACTGAGCGGACTGATGGTATTGCTGCTCTTGGAGGATTTTCTCTGGTCTTCACTTGGACTCCAACCGATGCCGAGTTGCTCCACTCTACACAAAGATCACAACAAAAGGTAATGGATACCGAGCCAGAATCACTGCTTTTGTGAAGTATGATTATTTATTTGTTGGTACCGGAGTGCTCCTCAAGCCGAAAGCAGCCAAAGCATAGGTGAATCCTCCACTGTTTCCTCACATTCTCCTTCATCAGACAGTGAAAGAGGAAGATAAAAAGACCTGCAGTAAACAGAAATTTAAGCATGAGCTTTTAGGGAACCATATAGAATTTTGGTGTGACTCTCTGAGCATAACGTAACATTTTTAACGTTTCTTTGAGCCAGATGAGTTGCATTTATGTAATAGCTGCTTTATTCTAAGGGAAGTAGGATCATTACATAACTCTTTGTGTTTCCCTCTTTAGTTCTCAGCCCTTGACTACACAACATATTTTTATGTTTCTTTAAAAAAATCCAAAGAACTAAATTAAATCCCTGAACCTTTTTTTTTTCTATATATTTCCATGCAGAATGTAGAAATACACATGCCTGGTCAGTAGATGGTGAGATGTTACTACATAAACAGCATATCAGAGTACAAAAGAAGAACATGCCCACTGAGCTGACTATTTTCTGCTGGTGGAAAACATCAACTATAATTGTACAATTTTGATGCATTTCTTAAACAAATTGGGATGATTTGACTTGCAAAAATAAATATCCTGTTTTAATAGAAGAAGCTGTACAAATCTGCCTTTACAAACAGCAGAGTAGACATTTAAAATGAAATCTCCTTGATTGACCCAAAGCTATCAGAAAGTAGAGAAACCAGCTGCCCGACCTTGTCAAATTAAGGATTACTGGCCTGATGTGAAGCCATATAGATAAGTTTGTAACTGACGATAAAACTGTAAGTACTCGAAAACTGCTAGATGTGATAGGTTCCAGTGTATTTCAATGCTTTCTAGAGCTGCTGGACCTTCATACAGCTTTCAGTCAATGAAAAGAAATAGCAACCTTGTAGGGAGTTCAGTACAGAGAAGAGGTATAGCAGAACAATCCTTCCAGGTCCCCAGGTAAAGAAGCCTACAGTCCATGTTAGGCCAAGTAATAAGGTGAGACTGGAAACTCCCTTGAGGTCATGCAGGAGTCCTCTGCGTGTCCCTGCTGGACTGTTGAACCGCATCTGGCGAATCTGAATAAGAACTACCACAAAAACCTAAAAGAAGTTGCACAATATAACATGTGTCAGTTAAATTACAGGAGAAGGCTTAAAAATAAGCAGAATGAATACATTTTAAACTAGAAAAGCACTCAGAGAGCGCAGACCTCCGCTAAGTATGACGGTCCCCCTTACAACGATTCCCACTAAAGTAAAAGTCCTATATTGATTTTTATCTACTCCTATTAGATTTTTTGACCATTGAAAACGTAGCGTTAGGCTTTTGAATGAAGGTGTTATTCTTATTAGTTGAAAAGTTATTAACTTTAAATCATTTTTCCGCTAATGTAACCATTGAAGATATGTGAAATCTATTGACATACTGATGATTCGCCATAAATTCTGCTAGAATTTGGTGCTCATTACATGTCTTTTGATCAATTGACGCTGGCAAAAACATTACCTCCTTGGCGGAGGTAAGAAACCAAGAAATGCCGACCATAGACTGTTGCCAACGTGAAAGGATCAGTTCCAGTTTCTAATGTAACCCCATGTGACTGTTTTATCCAATAAGAGAGTAAAAATGCTTTGTTTTGGGTTTCGATCGCCACCAAAATCTAATCATTTGTTAAACTCCCCATTATCAATATTCCCTGAAAATTTAATCAAAATCCATCCATATCTTTTCAAGTTATTTTGTACACAAACAAAACAACAAAAGCCAGAAAGAAATACCTCCGGAAGTAAATAATTAATATAAAAGTTCCAGTAATTAAACAGTAATATGCTAAACTACCTAAGCTTTTTGGCTTGAAAAAACGTAGAATAAGATGTAAAATAATGTTTTGAACTAGTATGTAATATTTTTACCTTAACATCTCCAAATAGTGTCTTACTTTAAATTTAAATAGTACAACAATGTATTAGAAGTTAACCAAACATATTTAAATGAATTATGTGTTCTGATTAATAATTTACCCCCGTATTAAAGAGAAAGATCAGCCCAGCGTAGGCAACCACCGACACATAAAAGGTCACATCATCCTGGATCCAGCAGCTGCGAGGAAAGATGCAGAGATGAGGAAGAGTGAATGTAAAATAAACCAAAAAAAAAAAACATTTAAAATGACACAAATAAAAAAAAAAATACACATTTATAATAACATAACTGCAATTTCTTCAGACACAATGAGCCACTCTGGTTTTCCTGTCTTTAGGATGTATGTAGGGATGAAGCTTGGACTCACAAATTGTCAGAGTTGTCCAATGGCTCTAAAATGGACCGAGTGTCTGTGTACAAGTGGCTGCCGTACGCGTCTCGGTTTACAATGTACACCATGATGCAGATGACCAGAGGAACCCCTACAGGAAGAGTTCACACACAGTGTGCCTGACATGACTTTAAAAACCATCTAATGGCTGAGCTTCAAGCTTTTATGAGCCGCTCACATGAAATCAGTCATAAAAAAAACATGTCTCACCCCAACCCAGAACACAGAACTTCAGGATGTACGAAGGCACGTAGACGTTGAATACTTTGACAAGTGCAAAGTACATGTTGACGGCCTCTAATCCCATCCAGGTGAATGACGCCAGGAGGAAGTAATGCAGCATGGCTCCCACAGCCACACAGAGGCCATAAAGACCCCACGAGGACAGCCAGGAGTTAACCAGAAAGACCAGATTCAAACACAGCAGGGCCAAAGACAGGTTGATGAGGATCTGAGACGGGTAGTCACGACGAAGCTTTCTGGGTTAGAGATTGGAGATGAAAGGTTAGGCATGAGGAAAAATGGAGCACTAGTGCAGGAGCAGCTGGTAAAAATTAAGGATATAAAAATGATTTAATGAAAACAATTTTCACATGAACAATTCATCACGTAGATTCTCACTCTAAAGCCGTGTAAGTCAGGACGGTGATGCCCAAGAACAGCGAGGAGACTCCACAACCAATATAGGTGATAATAGTCAGGATCTGTTCATTAGCCGGGTCCAATGGAATCCTGGACATATCCTAAACACACACACACTGCGTTGTCAACAGGACTAAAGGTGTGTATTCACCACACACAGCTCTTAACCTCTCCTGGTTCTACAGCCTGGTGGAAGCTAGTATGAAGAACATCAGTGAAACATTTTTAAAAGGTTAATAAAACTGTTTTCATGACAGCTGAAAGGAAGGACTTTTGTGTTGAATGTATTTAATACATGTGGATCACATATATGACAGTTTTTATCCATTTTACACACAACAAATTTTAAATAGAAGCCAAAAAGCTGCAATTTAACATAGCATGTCTAATAAGCATGCATTTAATATAACATGTCTAATAAACATGCATTTAATATAACATGTTTAATAAACATGTATTGAATATAACGTGTTTAATAAACATATATTTAATATAACACGTTCAGCGTAGACTATTTTTGTATCTTTTTTTCAGCTTTTAAATAGTAATGTACAAATATGCATTTGTCTAACTGCATGAGAGAGAAGACCTATAGCACCCTCTGCTGCTCAAATGGAAGTCCAACCACTTCCTGTCATCTTAAAGATCACATATTTTAACTAGATCAGTTGTCATTACCCAAACTAGTATTATTAACAATGTCACAACCTTTCAGTTTCTTGCTGTTCCCCATAACTCCTAGACCCAATCCCACTTCCTCTCTTTGGCACTAGAATTTGGCCCATCTCTCCTTTTTGCAGAAGTAAGTTGCCAGTTTTTTTTAGTTTTCATCATGCACCCAAAATGACTGAATGCCAGGATTAAAAAGGGTTGATGACCACACTTTGATCCCTAAAATAAAAGCGACACCCTACCTCTGAAAAAAGAGGAGTAACGCCATGGTGGAGTTTGTGGGATTAAATGTGCTTTCTAGTGAGCTATAAATCAGAACAAATTGGTTCATACCAGCAGAACTCCAAAGTGTGTGAGATGATCACACAGGCAGGTTGTGTAGTCAGCGCTGCTGTTGTACATCTGGCACCCATCATCATCCCAGCCTCCATGGCCATCTGTATGGTCGCATTGACACTTAAAGTCACACGGTTCACCCAGTATTTATAGATTTAGAAGGATGATGATGTAAAACAGGACTTACTGTTTTTATTGAAGTTCCAGTAGACACACCGTAAGTTCTTGTGAAGTTTTAAGATATTTAAAAAAGTACGCTCATTAAATGTAACATTTACTTAATGAGTTATTATACTGGCAGCATTGTTAGCGACAGACTTAAAAGACAGAGTTTCCTACTTTGTTAGGCTTAAAATGGTGGAGTGTGACTTTAACGTCTTCTTGTAGGTCTTTGATGGGAGAGCTGGCGTTGGTCACGCTGGCGGACACCACAAACGTGTTGAGGATCTGCTCCTTTTGGCTGCTCTGAAAACAATAAGCACTAGTGTCCCAGAGGTGACCTGCGTCACGTTTATATGTTCAAAAGGGTTTTTTAAATGCAATGTGAAGTAGTACCTCAAAGAGCAATGGGTTGCCGTAGAACTGAAACTGGATTCTGGGGGGGTTCTGGTTCACACCTGGTTGTGGGAAGCTGTGCTGCAGGGCGGACGGCAAGGAGATGAAAGCCACAGTTCCATCGAAGGGGTACTGGTTAATAAAAATCTAGAAGAGATATAAAAAGAGGTATTTTTTTAGCAAATACTGTCCAAATATTGTAGTTAAAATTTGTAATACAAAAACGCTACACAAGAAGGTCTATGCTGTCTGAAGCGACGGCTAGGGTATATCCCTGAAAGCCCCCAATCCTC
>JBAMHX010000017.1:13695660-13713212 GCA_037177515.1 Pseudomugil tenellus | reverse complement strand
TACAAAAACGCTACACAAGAAGGTCTATGCTGTCTGAAGCGACGGCTAGGGTATATCCCTGAAAGCCCCCAATCCTCCTGTTCCCCAATCCTCAAGCAGACACAATACAATAATATAAAGCCGCACATGTTCAGTCACAAAGCTTCACCCGTTCTCGAAAATATGAACCAACCCAGTATGACGTCAGGACAGGATGCATCCTGAGGTCATGACCTTTTATTTGCACTAGATTTAAGGTCAATGAGAGAAATAATTTAATATAAAAAATCTGATATTTTTTGTGCGTAAAGCGCCACCTGGTGGGGAAACCATAAATCCAAAAGTCATGCAATTTGACCCAAGTCGTAGCTTTCGAGACCTAAACAGGTACACTGAGTATCAAAATCTAATTGCAAAAATTGTTCAAGTTATTGCCCTATCCTTCGAGTGAGCGCGATAACTTGAACAATTTTTACAATTTGACTTCATGGAGGTGAAACCATGATATCCCCGACTCTCCGTGCTCGGGGATGTAGTAAGTGTGTTTACATCCCTGCTTAGTTTTCTCCCATCAGCCTGTAACCTCATCGACTCTGCAGGACATATGGCGGCTTTTACAGGCGGTTCTCTTTAGCAAGCACGAGTCTTTTCCAACCTCTGGTTTGGTGCCCGTCCCATTAGACGTCACTCCAAAACTCAAGCTCTCAAACGTCTCAGGAACTACATCCACCACTGAGATAGCAATTGCTGGAGCAACCAGGGTGGAGTAGCCCTCATAGCCTACCATCCTGTCTCCCACCGCTTCGGTAATATTTAGGATACTGAAGAGACAAAAGACAGAAAAATGAGTTGGCAGAAGAACTGGACCTTTACTGGGATAATCCAGCTTTCCATCCTTACCTATTGGTAAAAGGCACAAGGTCACTTTGTGATTCCAGTATGTTTGAAATGATGTCAATGAGAACTTGGCCCAGGTTTGGTGTGACTACACTGACGCTAATGATGTCCTTCAGCTTGGTGAGCACCGTCACCAGCTCCTTATAGATGAGAGTTGAGTGGTTTTTCAGTAAGTCTTTAATCATTTGCACCACATCCAGGGCATTTTCTGCAGATAAATGATACAACACAAGGAATAATACAACCCATTCATCCTTTTTTTTTATTTATAGTATTCTTGGATATGTATCACTCTGTCATCACCAGGGCAACAAGGCAGAGAAAAGCCATATTTGTCCTCATAGAGAGGATTCGGGAAGAACTTAAAAATATTTTTGCAGCCACAATCTAAAATAATTATTTATCCTTCTCAAATAGTTAATGCAATTAAATCCGACTCGGATTTCCTTGTAGAACATCTCAGATATTGAGTGTTATTTAAATGTTTATGACGCATTATCACTATATATAAACACCAAGCAGGGGAGCTTATCAAATTCACTGCGTGTCTGTCGAGAAACAGAAGGTATAATCTGTAAATGAGGCTCATTTGTGTGGATGTTTTATATTAAATGTAAGGCATACATTTGCGACTGAGTAATGAAAATGTTTTTTGCTGAATAACAGAAAAGAGGAGAAGTGGTTAACAGACCAGCAGTGACTTCAACATGGTCCAGGTCGAGGATGGTCTCTACTACAGGATGGCAGTCTTTCAGCTCTGGATCCATCCAGTGAGTCTCAAGACACAGTTTGCTGTCAAACAAACGCAAACATGTTTTTATATTTTTAATGTGACTTTTTAAAAAATGAAACATTAAGATACAGTATCAATGTGCTTTTATCATGTTGATAAATGTAACAGACTTTTTCTGTTTCTCATCTTAATGCCAGCATTTGTTAAAACCTTTTACATTTAAGAAAAAAGATCCATATCTGCTTTATTTCTCAAGCAGAAAATGATCTGGTGCCTGCTTGGTGCCATTTATGAGACCTTCGTTCTGCTGATTCTGGGAACTGCTTAACAAACCATTGATCAGTGACACTCAGAGCCTGATTAATGCTTTTATAGCAGAGTCCTCGCAGTGAGAAAGCTAGGCAAATAGGAACCAATGGATGTAATCAATACTCCTTAGACTGACACTTATTGATGCCTAATATTTATATTGACTTTTATGCAGTTAAATACACAGAAGAGTCGCCTGATTTATTAATTTATTGCTTTATTTCACCCACGCTTCTGCCGGTGCAGCTCTACAAATAAGTGTTTGTGCAGATGTTAATGATGCCCTCCAGATGTAGCCTGCTGATTATGCTGATGCTGTGAGCATAATATTTGTGGTGCAGTGTAAAGGATGTTTACAACATTTAAACAGCTTGCTGCATGAATGTATGTTAAAGATCCCATCCACAAGTTATTTAAATAAAAGTTGTGTCTTAACTCTTCACAAAAAAGAAAAGAGCCTACATGACACTATTTGTGTTTTATTCCGCTTTAAATACAGGCGGATTTCTAAAAATTATCACAGTTTTTGTCTTTGCCAGATTTAAAAATATATCCTGTGCTGCTCAGGATGTACAGAAACAGCATAATTCAGTCAAAACTCTCACCAGTGTCGGGTGGCAGAGCGTTGAGGGTTTTTAGGGCATGTGCAAGTAGCATTTTTTCCTCCTGAAGTTTCTGGCCATGCAAACAGGCCTTTCAGTGTCAGCTGGGTTTTTGACTCACAATTATATATCACTAAAATGGTGAGAATGAGATAAAAAATTAGGAAAGAATCTTTGTTAAACTATTATTTCCTTGCAAATCGTTAAGAACTGTTACTCACATATGCGGCTTATCTGTACATCCTCGGTTGCTATGGAGATGGAGCCGTTGTTATAGGGTCTCAGTAGAATGCTCCGTATCTGCTCTTCCATTTCCTGTGTGTGTGACGGCAACGACATGACTTGAACCTGGAAAATAAAGCTCTCTCTGCAGACAGTAACAGAGCTGTTGTTGCACATGTCTGATGGATGTACATGCTAAACAATACAGTAAATAAACAGGCTTTTTTAAAAAAAATGATAAAGATAAAAGTTTCATAAACGTAAATTTTTCATTGGAAACATAAACGTGAGGCAAAATATTTGTAATAAAGGTTTAAAACCCCGTTGTGCAGCCCGACATTTTGTTGTGAATGTCCTTGAGGACACATCCATACCTTGCTGTTTCATATGTGGATGCCTGGAAAACAATGAAGTGATCATATTTTATAATAACATACAGGGTTTTTATTCTGTTCACATGTATTTCAAACACGTGTGTGTAAACGGGCATCTTGAGAGCCAGTAATTAAATCTTTTCTTAGACATTTATTGTACATTCATCTGAGATTTTGATGGAGGATTTCAAAGCCAGTTGAACCACTAACTGATGAAATTAATCAGAAAGCTCATCAGCTTTCATAAAACCGTGGAAATGATCCTTCTGGAAGGATGTTCGTAAGGAGAAACAACTATTTTCTTAAGCAGCTGAAAATCAAGGGTTTGGAAGAAAAAATCAAATGAAATTGCTGCAGTATTTTTGTTTTGTAGTAATATGAATGATCAACCTGTTAAATGGCTCGATCATTCAGAAACAGACATGTATTAGAGGAACGTGTCCAGCATTACGAATATGCAGCTCATGGTTGCAAGTGTACTGTAGAAGTAATGACAGCTCTGGTCATTTACTGGACATATCTCCATGTTCTCAATAATGGATAAAATTCACTGAATTTCCTCCAGTCAGTCATATCTAAATGTTACAGTGCACCAGACAGAAGTGATGATGCATCATCATCATTTGCATTTATCTTTATTTTTTTGTTTTGCTTATATTACATAGAGTAAGAAATGTATTTGTTTACCAGCTCTGGTTTACTTTTTTGTGTTATTTGCACGTGTTTGAAATAGAAAAACCATCATTATCATCACCATTTGTTTGTTTACTTAAAAAAAAAAAACTTAAAAATGTGGACAATTTCATGTGCGATCGCAGAATTTAGTTTTGTTTTTCTATCAGACGCGAAAGCTCAGGAATCGTAATGTTTGCTTACTTGATCAGATGTGAAGTGTTTCGACTTGAGATCACGCTCATGTCTTGGAGAGAGATCACTAATTATTAAGCTCCTCTCTTTAGGGAGCAGCTGAAGGTCCAACACCACCATCACAGTCCCTGGTAGACTGGTGTTGAGCTGTGAAGATGATTAAATCAGGAGTCCTTACTGTCTCATTGGTCGCATTTAAGACACATAAAGCTCAAATTGTGAACTTTTGTTAGAAAAGAGACGTTTGTGAGACACACCCAGATGGGAAGGATCTCCTCTGGATCGCAGTCTCCCGTTATGGACACGTTCCCCTTAACCTCAAAGTACAGTTCTGCGGAGAGGATTTGGATGAGTCAGGTTTCCTCAGTGGAAAAACTGCCATCCAGACTAAACGATCAGACTGACCAGATGCATTTGCAGGAGCTGTGGGGAAGGTGGTGGTCATGGCCATGCGAGTAGAAGTTTTCATGCTGGCGTTTGGGGTGTTAAATGTGGTGTTTGGGGAGGAAGAAGACGGTGGTACTGTGGTTGTAAAAGTGGGCGTTGGAACAAGGGAGGATGCTGTGTCGACAGTAGAAGGGCTGGTTGTTGCTCCAGAGAAGCTTTCTGCGATGAAACAGATTCAGCGTTTAGATTTCACATGTATGTTTTGCACATATGCATGTTATTGCTCTTTAAAATGACTCACCAACAGGCGTGGTGTGTATGCTTCTGGTGTCTGCCAGCAGCTCCAGCACACCGCTGGGGTCCATGTAGGGGATGGTAAGGTCTATGTAAATCTCTTTCTGTACAGCTGCCACATCCAAGCTGGGGATGACGTTAATATGCACCAGACAATGAAACCTGCAATGAAAAATGTGGTGGGAAAGTTTTCATGTTCTTCCCTAAAGGAATGCTTTTAATACATGTCAGCAGGATAATGACAACCGTTCTCCTAAAAAAAAAAAGCTTTTGAAGGGAGAAAAAAACATTAGAACTGCTGCATTTTACTGTTTTATAGATTACATTTTATTTATTTTAGCTTGCCTTTGTCTCACATTATCCTATGCCTTCATTTTGTTATCACAAGGTAATTATTCTTTGAGATACTAGAGTTTTTCTAAGTTTAAGGTTTAATATCTGCATTCATTTTTGCACTTAGCAGTCTCATCTTTGCTCTTTGTGAGACGATACTCTGATATGACTACAGCAGATAGAGATACAAAGTAATGCTGTGACTAAAAGTTTATTTATCCAACATTTATTGTACATTAATTAGTCCACAGCAAAATATTTTTGCTTATGCATAATAAGAAAATGAGTTCAGTCACCCGAGACATGAAAGAAACAATTTTATAACCGTGATGTACAGCTACAACGGCACTCTGATTCTGCAGTACATGGCATTTCTCCGCTAACTGCACAGCATTTGGAGGATTAAAAGAAGAAACCTTTTGCTGTTTTATCATTAAAAAAAGAGAAAAATTCTTCATGATGCATTTTGATCTCTTTCATTCATGATTAAAAGAAAAAACATCATTAATGCAACAAATTGTTTTTTATAGTTGGTCATCTTGTTGCCAGGCAACTAGCAGACGGAAGCAGCCATAAACATATTTACCTGTTGATGTTTGCGGCAGCTGACCATATCTAAAAGATAAAGATTAAGGTAAGATTAAAGATTTGCACCAGATTGGTAACATTTTGTAGCTATTAGAAGACTAAGGATTGTCTGTAAACATGGTTAAAGTTAGGGCTGCACAATTCTGGGTAAAATGAGAATTACAATTTTTTTTTTTTTGCCAAGAATTGAGATCACGATTCTCTCACGATTTTTTTCCAATATAAATATTGCACAAATCACCGGCGCATCAACTTCGCAACAGCTGACACTGAATATAAAACAATAAATGTCACTTTTCTATTCTTTTACCTACACAACCTTTGAATAATTTTCCGCTGTTCATTTGTTGAGAGAAAGAGGCAGCGCTTGTTTCCAACCAGATGATGTCTCTGATCAAAATGCGGTAGAATCGTGGTCTTTTTTCTTTTTTTTTTTTTTTAAAAAAATTGTTATCATTTGGAAATGAGATTGCATGAGTGTGAATTGAGATGGAGATTTTTTGTGCAGCCCTAGTTGCATTTTTATTTTGTTCATTTTACATTTTAAGATTACAAAACCCAGAGAAAAATTATATAATTGTGTGAAAAAAGACCTCATATGCAAGCATTACAGTAGTGAGGTAAATATCTTTATCTCTACATTGTTTATCAAACAGACATTTTGACTGCTCTTGTCTCGTGTGATATCAGCCAGTATGCACACTGGCACAGCTCTGTTTGCTCTGAGCCAACATGACGCTGTTAAATTTGTGAGCCAGGCTCTAATTTGCTTACCAGGTTGTCTTCAGATGTTTTGAAATGTCCTTCTTCGCTGTATTGCCTAAAGAGATCAGAGAAAGGATGAGATATGGCTTAGTGGTTCCCCCTTTTGGGCGGATTTTATGACAAAGTACCCGACACAGTATTGCTTTTATAAACTTTTCCTACCTGGTGTCTTCAAACACAGACACACTGAATAAATACATGCCGGACGGCAAAACATTTCGGAGCTGCAGGAACATCAGACAGAGCAGCATTATTACAGCATCCTCAATTTACTGCGTGGAAACAAAGTTGAAATAATGTAACCAATAGATCAAATGATAAAGTATTTATGCAACAAAGCTTTTACATTTTTACTTATTACTATAAATAAACCTGATTTGATGTTAATGTTAAGCGACCCTGGTCTATAAGCTGGAATAGTAGTTTTTCTATGAGAAGCCTTGTGCTTTACAATTTAGGAAATACTTTTTAACACCATAAAGCTTAAAGTAGCCACATAGTTTTCCCCTGAAAAGTTCCAGTCAGACTTGGCAGTAGTTAGTTTTACCCAGCGGTGTGCGATGTCTCTGGCTATGTACAGTTCAGTGTTGTTCTTATCATGCCGGGTGATTGTAAACTCCAGTCTCACTTTGTAGATGGACCATTCTGCCAGAGAGGACATATCACAACCACAGATACAACGGTAAGTTGACATGTGAACTGACATTTAAAGTAACAATTTCAGCCATAACATTGTGACCTCAGGATGGGAGATTGGATCGAAGTCAAGATTCGATGCAATCTTTTTGGCTTCCCTTACATAAGCTATTTTTTTTTTTTATATAAATTTCAATTTGATCTCTGTGAAGCGACCTGAGATGACATTGTTGTGAAATGGCGCTATACAAATAAAGCTGAATTGAATGATTTCTCTTGATTCTGTTTACTATAAAGTTCACGGAAGAACAATAAAATGAGGTTAATGGTCCTGCCTAATAAATCTTAGACGGTTTAGTCTTTTTTTTTTACAAAACCCTTAGTTGGTATCTTTTTGTAGAATAGATTTTACATTTGCTGAACTATCCAAACGAGTAGTGGTCAGTATTTATCATAGTGCTGGGGTTTTATTTAAAGGCAGCAGTGAAGCTGCCGCTTACTGCAGGCTGGAAAAAGCAGTAAAATGCATGACAAACATGATTAACCTGTCGCTGGTTCTTATTTAACCACTGAAAAAAGCAGAAAGTGGATTTGATGTGATTCCTCACTTAAAGCAAACTCACCACATTGCAAGCTGGAATCAGATTCTGGGTTACAAAACCACGTGTCCCAGTGGTCCCATTCCCATTTCACCAGGTCTCCCTCCGTACAATACTGTGATGCCACTTCGTGTTTGCTGCGCTCTCTCCCCCAAATCCGAAACAAGGATATTTTACCCAACATGCTACTGAAGGGAATGATCTGGATCTCTCCTTGTACGAGCATGTGTCCTGCGCCCAGAGTGAGTGATCCATTGGGGGATAGTTTACAGCAGGACGGAGAAAGGAAGGGTGTCTCTGTGTTATGAGCTGGGACAGAAGACAGTCAGAAGGTAGAAAGGAAAAGTACCATGAACAGCTGTTTCTGAAGACAATACAGCAGAATTTAGAAGGAACCAAAACCCACCTGGTTCAATCTCTGTTGGGTTCCCGTTAACATATAAGGCAGGTCTGTTGCTGGTGTGAGTCCAGGTCAGGCACAGCGAGTACCACTGGGACCGCTGGAGGTTCATCGGTGGGGTAGTCCACTCCATACCAAACAGCCAAACCACTAAACGCCCCCACTTTCCCCCCAGGCCCAGCTCTGCATACTGAACCTCGGGGTGACGATACATGAAGATAGTCCATGTATAGGAAAGCTGAACCTGCACAAGGGCGATTTGAAGTTTCTCTGTAGCTTCGGTCACAACAAACAGCTGTGTTAAATGACAACCTGCATATGCGGGACGATCGTTTCTCATTTGTACCTCAAGCTTCAGGTTCAGGCAGACCGTGAACTCCTGCAGAGCGGGAATGGAGACCTGAGGTTTTATTCTCCAGTGGCTGCACCCAGACGTAAAGTTGGCTACCTCGCCCCACAGACTGACCCAAGGCACTGTCCCAAACACATCCAATGTTGTCAGGAGAAGGTGCGTTTCTGCAACAGGAACTTAAACCGCAACCTGCTCTGTTCTCCAGCTTTTGTTTTGTTTGACTTTGGTTTGTTTTTAAAGCTTTTCTGTCTTCCTACTTGGGCATCTTTGGGGAGCAAAATGCAGCTATAATTGTTTTCCTGAACACCCATATAAATCATCAAATGAGTATCATGTTTATTATTTTATTGGTTTAACAACCCCAGAATTTACCACCTGCTTTCCATTACATAATGTGTAGCTTTAATATTTGTCTTTAATGTCTTAGTTTTTCATCAAGTGTCACATTTGGTTCTACTCAGGTATTAAATTGATAAATTTTCTTACTTCCAACTCACTTCTATTGTTTTAAGCTATGTAGCTACCTGTTGCTATAAAAAAATTACTATATTAAATGATTAATCACAAAATACATTTTCTATAGTTATATAAAATGAATATATAGGAATTTTTTTGTAAAATATTTCTTAAAATTGTATTTTTTATTTATTTGTTTTTGCATCTTTGGGTTTTAGTTTGACACTAAAAAGATTCAGCTGCATGGAAAGTGCTACCCTCATTCCTTCTAAAACATCTTTCACTGCTTTTAGTTTTTTAGCAAGTACATACAATATTGTTTTTTACGTATTTTTCACATTTCACAGCCATCACTCAGCTTGGGATAAAAACGGACACTATGTTAACATTTTGCTGTTGAAATCATCTCCACATTTCCTACCTCGCTTCTCAGCGGAGAGCGGACTGTTCAGCAAAAACAGAATCATCATCACATTTGAGAATTTGCGAAGGAAAAACATCACAAAGCCGACTGGAATAAAAAGAATAAACATCTTTAGTGTTTAGCAGGTTGACATATTTTTCTGTATTAATTATATAAAAGACAAATTACAACTCAGTGTTGTTCATACAAAACGTTATAATTCAGGAGACCTTTTTTTAAATTTACGGATAATCTCAGAAGCGCTTACCTTCAGTGAAACAACAAAGAAAAGTAAAATCCTGATCCAGTGAGGCTCCACACGGTGAACCGCAGAGTGTTACTTTGTCTCAGACCACACGCTGCATGAATGTTTGCTAGAAGTGGAGATGAGTTGCATCCGCCTGTGATTGGTCCGATTGTTTACTCGTGTGAAGGAGTCGAGGCGGAGATGGAGACATGGACAGCGTGTGTACATACTGAACGTCCTGTATGGACTCAATCAATTCAGGTTAAAGGAAAAGTCATTGCAGTTAAACCTAATTAGTTCTGAGAAACGTGCACGTGCAAACATTCACCGTCTACACGTGTAGTTTGATCACTACCTTGACTTTAAGTGGTTTGTTCCTGTTATGTGATTTATTGATCCCAGTTCTGATTCCTGTTTTCATTTCCACAAAACCAGTTGAAGAAAAATGCAACACTCAGTTTTGTACGTTTATTTTATTCGAGCAACATGCTGTTTTTTTTTTTTATATTTTAATCAGATCATTATTTTTCTCTCCACTGAGTCTCAAACCTCTTTAGAAAATGTAATCAAACTTTATTCATTTGCATTAAGCATAATAATTGGTATAAAACAAATAAAATATGCATACGTACTGGTTATTTGGGACCAGAATGATAATGTATTGAAATATAGACAAACAAGACATTAAATCCACTGACAGAAGCTGTTATTTGCTCTTGTAAAAAGAAATGCTATTACATTTTTTTATTGCCTTGTAGCTATATTTTAGTTTTATACAAACACTTCAGCAGACACAGACTGTTGCATAAGTTGGTTTGTACTTGTATTTTACTAGAGTTTTCTGCTGCGAATGGCGGATCAGGCTTCCTGGAAACGTCCGTGGTGATTGCATTGCTTTCATTTAAAGTTCATGTCTGCATGTGACACAAGACTTAAAAGAAACTGAACTGCTGATGTGATCAATCAGCATAGTGAATAATTACCAGGATATTGAAATGTGGATGCTGGTTTTTAGAAAAGAGAAGTAAAAAATAAACCATCATCTTGACATAAATTTCTTTATACAACAACAAGTGAGCTGTCCATCACTGCTTGTCGCTGCAGTCACTGCAGAGGATGTCTCTTCCCTGGGCCACGAAGCGCTTGTTGGACAGACTGAGGGAACATCTTTTGCAGTTGAAGCAGTATTCATGCCAGGAGCCGCCCTCGTAGTTCACAACATTCACACCTTTACCAAAACCTTTAGGGAGAGAAGAAGAGTTTCAGCCTGATTCAGATTAAATGGATCTCAACAAACATTTAGATCAGATGTGTTTAATTTGAATAAACACTGGATTTAGTATTTAGTTTGTTAGTTGCTCTTCACACTTCAGTTCACTAAACCCTGCTAACTGGATTTCCCGACTTACTTGATGTTTATTTGTTTAATGTTTAACTTTATTTTAACCTTATTTTGTTTCATTTTTAACTTTATTTTTTATTTGTATGACATTAGGTAACTTTTCAGTTATATTTTCTTGGCCATTTTAGTACTTTGGAAGAAATGTTTAACATCATATAGATAAATATCTTTCCTACTATAATACAGAATAAATAATTCTGGGATTAAATCTAGAATCAACCTCCTCTAGTTTACACTGTTCTTACCCAAACTAATCATCTGTGAGCAGCCTTACAAGGAGACGTATAAATATTGTCAGTCCATTCATCAAATGAGCAAGTTTTTCTAAATATGCTATATCTAAACACAGTGAAAACATAACATCAAACAGGGGAATGGTGAAGCTACCTGTGATGGGGTTCTGGCAGCCACTGCATTTCTTTGCCACGGATTCCTTGTAACAATCGACACAAAAGATCTGGTCCTGGTGGTTTGTGAAGCTGATCCCTGCCAGTGATTTGGAGCAAGAGCTGCACACAAAGCAATGGCTGTGCCACGGTTCCTCCTTGTAGGTCACTCCTCCAGAGGTGATCGGCTGCAGACAGAAGACAACAGTAGTTGAACTACTAAACTAAATCCAAATATACATCTTATTGTTGACACGAGTAAAAAGTAGAACTGAAAAAAGTGTGATGTGACTACATTTGAATGTGAAACAATTCATGTCTGGCTTGAAACGAATTACCTTTTTGCAGCTGACGCATTGTTTGGCAAATTTCTTGTCATGGCAGGGGCTGCAGTAAATGTCGGTTCCCTTGGAGAGAAAACTCTGGGATCCTATCGGTCTTTTACAGTTAAAACAGGTGAAACACTCGTCATGCCATGAGTTCCCCTTGTACTCCACACTCTCTATTCCTGCAAGAGAACACAAGTGGATTAATAAGTTGTAAAACTAGCCAGTAAATTAATCTTCCTCACTGATTTAAGTGGGACTAAAACACCTATGCATACATGTATATATATACACACATAATGCTTTTTGATCAATTCGTATTTTAAAAATTTCATCTTTACCTACCAGGGCAATTTTTTTTATATAAAACTCTTTGGTTTAGTGTTTCTTAACAGTTAGTGCTTGCAGGTGATTGGTCATACCAGCCAGTATGGGTTTGTAGCAGCCGTAGCAGCGTGGAGCATCCTCTCTGGAGCAGCACTTCCCACACATGATGCGGTCGTCCTTGGTGCTGAATGGCTCCTTGGCCAAAGGCTTGTAACACTTAGCGCAGCGGAAGCACTCTTCATGCCAATATCGACCTTTGTGGCTGAGCTCCTAAGGAAGAAAGAAAGGATTCCTCTGAGGTATGCGGAAGACAGAAAATGCATACTTTATATACCACGCTCTGAACAAAAACTACTGCAGAACACACCTTTGTCTCCACAGAGATGGGTCGATGGCACTCCGCACAGGAATTGGCGCAGAACTTGGTGTGGCAGCGAACACATACTGGTTTGCCCTCACTACGGACAAACCTCTTCCCCCCGAGGTCCTCACGACAGTAGAAGCAGTGCGAGCTGTCTGCCATTGTCTCACAGACGTAGAATCACTGATGAAACAGAAAACAGGTGATGTCAGATCTTTCTATCATAAGATCAAAATTATGAGATCAAATTGGGATTAAGTTGCTGAGCAATTAAAATCAGGTCTATTCTGTCAGTTTGCAGCTGAGTGGAAGTGTCATTGTGAATCGACAGGGTGGAACCTGAAGCTGATGGATCTCAGGTGATCCTGAGCAGGTGATCTTGTCTTTCCAGAGCAGCATGAATTACCAGTATCACTACAGCAGTGTGAAAACAGTTTGAAACTGGTTTCCCACTAAATCATCCTTTAAAGATATTGTCATTTGACTGAACATTACTAGACGAGAGTTTCTTCCTGTGTAAGCACAACTACTAACATCATGGAAGGTGATTAACATGTTAGCATGAAGCTACGTGTAACTGCTAATCTAGTTATACGTTAGCCGCAGATCAGTTTAAACACAATTGGGGTAAATTATGTCATATTTAATTTTCTGTTATCATTTAGGAACCCCCCCCCCCCCCCCATCAACTTGGTTTATCAAGAGTTTCACAAATGAACTACAAACTTGTTCAGCATCCAAGTCACTGAGTCCTGATTAAGCTAGAAGATCCAGTTTGAGGGGGATTACAGAGACATGGTTCTCCAAAACAATCAATATTTTCCTTAAAACATAAGGCTAACAGTCTGAAAATGTGGACAAAACGCCTGTCACCGGTTTGATTTGGTACAGGAAGAGAATAAAATACATATTTTTGCTCCCTACATGGAGCTAGCTAAATACGGATCAAGTCTACAACTGCCACCTCCAGACGGTAAGCCAGAACAGGTGGAAACGCTGATGGGGGGGGGGCATTGTGGTTCCATGTAAGAGTCTGTCATGTGAAAGGTTAGTAACTGCATGGTGACGCATCTTTCAGCAAGATGGCGAGCTATTGCTTCTGATGCTTATCAGAGTGAATGTGTGTGAGAGGAAAAACCCTTCATGGAGGATTCCTCAGAAGTGTTGTCTGAGCAATTTGCAACAAAAAGTCAAAACCACCAGAAAAATGCTATACAAGCACATTATTCACCACTGATAACACAACCTGCACATTCAAAACATCCAACTTAATTACCTTTCTATGAATCCTCATAAAGCCAACCGTTATGAAGCAGTTGCTAATATTTGTCTTTGGCGATCCAGATGAAAATGTTTTATTTGTAATGTGTCTCATGTGTGGCTCAGTTATCCCAGTGGTGTGTGTGTTGCTCCACCACTTCATTCCAGTTGTGAAGCGGTACCCATGAACACCGCGCGGGGGTGCTGTTGACACACTTCACAGCTGATGTGGAAGAAAATCCTTTCAAATGAGCATTTTGGAGATGTGGCGCCTTTCATTTCTCTGATTCTTGCACATTAAATATCTGATAAAACACCAACACAGATGTTCCCATCAGAGTTTAACTGTCTCTCATGCAGCCTGTCCTGATAATAATAATAAAGTTTATGGATAGTCACACTAATGACTGTGCACTTTGATCAGTTTGATCCTGAACTAGATAGTGGACTGTTCCCAGTGCTTCCTTTAGCTTTGTTATAAAGCAACAGCCTTTTCATGTTTACTTTGCAACACAACAGGGTTTCCAGCAGTAACTTACTGAAACCTTACAAGTAATGTCATTTTATGGTGGCCCTCGCTCTGCTGCTTTACTCTCACCTTTCCGTCTAGTTTAATCCAAACAGCTTATCGTCCATCATACGATAATGTTTTTGGTTCCAATTCTTTTTTTTTCCTGATAGCACATTGAATAACTTTATGTAATGCAATATGGTCCTAATAAAAAGATCTGGTTGTAGTTTCCTTCAGTTCCCTCTGAAGATGGTTTTTTATGAGTAATCAACACATTTAGGGAACCTGGACTGGCCTGTTTTGGATTTTTGCTGTCATTGTTGAAGGAAAGCTCCAAAGAAACCAGTTCGATCCCTTAAGACGCCTTTTGTTTGTTAAATTTGCTTTTATTTTAGGTTTTGTTCTTATGGAAGAATAACATAAATGTTTTTTAATTATTTATTGAATTTGGATTGAATTTTTAATTCCATTAAATACTTGCCACTTCGAACTGATTGTGCCACCATGTTTTTAAAGGCTCAGTTCAGATCTGTTGTTTAGGTTCTGACATTTTTAAAGTCCTGATTGGTTTGCATGAAACCTGACAGGCCATCAGTCCTGCTGACCAATCACTGCTTCCTATTTTCTTTGCATCCACATTACTGTGGAACAGTTTGACACTCACTACCCAAGTATTCAGTTCAATTCAATTTTATTTATATAGCCCAGTATTGTCTGTCTCAGAGAGATCAGCTTCACATGCAGGTAAAGAGAACAATAGACATAACTTACAATACACACAATTAGTGACTACATTAAACGAAACAGATCCCGGACTTCTTATAATAAGTAGAAATTATTGTGTGAATCTGTGCCATCATCCTTTTTATCAAAATGGTCTTCTTCTCTAATCATGAAACCTGTTTCATGCGATGAGAAACTGGAACATTCCTTTGATTTTTGTTTTTTTACTTCTCTCTGTGGCATTTAAAATAAAGACAGGTTATTTTAAATGAGATAAATGCTATGTCTAGAAATATAATGCATATAAACTTTCTGTACACAGAACCAAAATGACCATGTTGGGCAACATCGCTTTAATCACAGAGCTGAGATTACAGGATCGGATTTGAATCAAAAACCTAAATAAATAAATTTTAAAAAGCATTTAGGCAAAATGAGTCTCACAAACATGAATGTGGAGAAAGGTATCTGTTGCAACCAGTTCACTCAGTTATTTCCTGTATGAAGTTCACACTCGCTGAGTAGAAAAACTCTCCAAACTGCTACGAGTGTGAAGTGAACGCACCGAGGAATGCTTGGTATGATGAATGTGGCGAGATCTGCTGCCATGTCTTTGACAGAGGCTACATGCACATACTTCACAGCTTACATGAACCACTCCCTTATAAACCACCAACTACAGTGTTCTCCTGCATGATGCGGCATGTCAGCAGATTCATGAGGGCGTTTTTTGGCTTTGCCAAGGACGTATTGACCATGTTGGCCAACGCTAAAACCAACCATTTGGCCCAAGTTCTCGGGCATGTGAAGCCCTCTGAGACAACTTGTTGCGATACTGGGCTATATAAATAAAATTAAATTGAATTGAAAAGACAAAAATGCTTTTAATCTTTTCCAGCAGCAGGTGGACATCGGTCGCTTTCTCTCAGGTGGTTAAATGACATTTAAATGTAGCATGACTTGGGTCATTTTTGTTAATTGTAGATTTAAATATATTTAAATAAGTTTTTTAAGGAGCTGTAATTTTAGCTTTGACATGTTTTGACTGAAACCTCAGTCATATTCATAAACCAGCATCCGACGTGCACTGTGGGATGTTTTTATCAGCTAGCGGCATCCTGCAGGCATGACCAGCCTGACAAACTAACAGATTTTTGCCCGGCTGGTCAGTGTTGCCACATGTTTTGGAGAAAAAAAAACAAAAAGTGAGCAGCTTCATTAAAACAAACCCAAAGTAGCTATCTGCTATACAGTTCTTTTGCATATCGATATATTGTCTCTTAAAAATATTGCGATATATCGATATGACGATATTTTCTTACAGCCCTAACTGTGCACTGTTTAAACAATTTTAGACAAAAGTTGTGAATTACCATAGATATAGATATGTAGATATAGAACAAAAGATTTGGTCCATTTAATAACAAACCCATACCTACTAAGTCCTGACAACACAAGTGCACAGCATCTTTTTGTTTTCTTTCCTTTTTTTCTGTCTTTTTGCCCCTTTTCTCCAACTAATGTCATCAATATCACCATTATCAGACACACACCCAAAGATGGTGAGCCACAGCCTCATGTAGCTGTCATTGTCCAGTCGTCCTCTCAGCTAAGTGTTAACATTGAAGGATTAGCAACATTTTAATTAAAAAAGTGTTTTTGTAACTTTTATCGGCGTGTCCTTCTTACTGTTTATCAGTCTGAGCGCATGTAGAAGAGACCAGATTACCGCTCTTGTAAACTTTTTTTTTTTAACATTCAGATATTAAATACCATTAAAATACAGCAGAAAGAAACTTTTTGCTGTGGCCGGGAAGTCATTGTATGGCATTACAAACAGACATGCCTTCAGCTAGACCAGTCCACCCAGTTACCAGAGAGCTGTTTGACAGGAGTATGTGAAGGTTAATGACGCTCCGCATGGTGCATTTAAGACATAAATACCTTCTTTTGTTCTCTCAACGCCTTTAGGGACAAACTGAGAGTGATATTTGGGCCTGTGGGGATAAATCTTCCTTTCAGACACCTCTCAGTTCATTACTTATTAATGGGAAAAAAGTGCAGGTTTATTTGTTGACTGGGTGAGGCTACTCATCTACCTTCACGTCCTTCCAGCTCCAGATCAGCGAGACGCGACACCCTCTATTTACTTTTCATCTCTTTCCACTCAGCATTTGGCCATTTGCATCCTGCTTTTGGATAATAAATCATTTAATAATATCTGTTCTTTCTGCACTTGTTTATTTTTAAGCACATGAAACAGAGGAGACACCATCGCTATGTGAAGCACCGTTTAGTTTTAAATAATGGTTCGCTAACAGCGCTGTGAACATGTTATCTGATAGGAGCTGAACAAAGGCTGACAGCCAGTTTCCACACAACTCAGAGCTAAATAATGTCTCACTGACGTCACACGAGTCTGCGAACGTTGTCGCTACACGTTTTCACTTCTTTATTTTTGCACCAATAAATATTCTGGCACTGTGACACCTTTACATCATTTCCTTCCATCTGACATGCCGATACACAGCTTTGTGTTTGCTCACCATGGAAACAGAGAAGTGAAGTATTAACCTGAAGGAGCTGACGGCAATGTTGCAACCACAGAAAAGTCCCGTTGTGGGAACATGAAAATGTCTAGAAGCTTGCAGAGTTTTGCCCACACAGTGTAAACTTTGCATTTTATGGGCACGGCAGCAATGGTGAAGCATTATGTCATTCCACCCTTTTCCAAGCATCACGTGTGTGTGTGTGTGTGTGTGTGTGTGTGTGTGTGTGTGTGTGTGTGTGTGTGTGTGTGTGTGTGTGTGTGT
>JBAMHX010000017.1:13669651-13682122 GCA_037177515.1 Pseudomugil tenellus | reverse complement strand
TATCTATCTATCTATCTATCTATCTATCTATCTATCTATCTATCTATCTATCTATCTATCTATCTATCTATCTATACGACACTTCACACCAAAATTCACCAAGTGCTACAGGAACTACTACAAGTAGAGTTATCCGCGTCTGTATTTATGTAGCTTTAAGTTTCCTGTTAAATATTTTAATCTGCCACATGGTAGAAATTATTCTGATCTCCTTGATAGATAAACTTAATACATCAACTCTTTATTCTCTCGGGAAATGATAACTTCCTCTGTGTGTATACTGGTGCAATGAAGAAAATATCTTTCTTTTTTTTCAATTCAACTTTAAATATCCGATTATAAAGTGAGAGTTTATGCTGTATTATAAAGTGAGAGTTTATGCTGTATTATAAAGTGAGAGTTTATGCTGTATTATAAAGTGAGAGTTTATGCTGTTTAAGCTGTATGTAACTGTCCTGATTGCAGGTGTACCTGTGAACCCGCAGGCCTCTGCCAACAAAAAGGTGCTCCAGGACATCAGGAAAAAGAGAGCTGTCTCCAGCAAAGAGAAGTCTCTCAGCTTCGTAAACTTGGTCACGTGAGGAAAAGTGAAAGTTAAGGATTAAAAAAGGAGTGGCACATCTGATGTTCAAGTCACAGCAGAAACACAGTCACTCTTAACAGAGAGCATATGAAAATGAGAAGGGAATACAGGTCAGATTAAAAAGACCAAACATGGTTTAATAATCAGATAAAAGGATATGAGAGCAGTCACGACTCCAGTTGCCACTCCGAGAGCAAAAGAACCACTGAACACACCCAAGAAAATGCCAAAAGATTTCAACAAGGCCATGGCCTCAAAGCTGTGGCTGTTGTCCCCTGCAGGCTGATACGCCACGATGGAGCTGAGGGCAAATAGAGTATACGGAAATATTTACACGGAAAATAGAAGCAGGACCTTACGGAGAATTCAGAGAAGGAAAAGGGTCAAACACATGCTCACATCAAGTCAGAAACATAAAGCGTCTCGGGCATTAAATCAAATTTAGAGCATTTCTGTTTTA
Organism: Pseudomugil tenellus; assembly: GCA_037177515.1. Taxonomy (NCBI): domain Eukaryota; kingdom Metazoa; phylum Chordata; class Actinopteri; order Atheriniformes; family Pseudomugilidae; genus Pseudomugil; species Pseudomugil tenellus. The sequence continues at coordinate 13,681,079 of JBAMHX010000017.1, read as the reverse complement.
TTTTAAAGCAGAACCTAAGACCAAAGTGACGCCACGGGAGCTGGAGGTGGGTTTAGCATTCATAAAAAAGCAGGAAAATCTTGCAAGCTACATTCTAACGGGACTTTTCAACTCGCTTGGTTGAAAACTAAAGTATTACACAAAGACTGCTTATCATATGCAGGTTGTTTAAAGCATAAAGAAACAAAGTGATGCGAAGGATAAAGCATAAAGGGAGGGGGTTGATGATCCTAGCGGAAGGAGATTCAGGAGTACAATCTAGATGAAACATCTGTTTTGCATCAACTGAAAGGTTTTGCCACTTCAACACCAGCAAATCCACACGGTTCACCCGACCCACCCACCGAGGTGTAAAGGTCAGGTTTCCTCCCAGCCATTCCTCAACCCCTTCTGACCAGTTTGGACTATCTTCTCCTGAGGAGCGAACAGCTCCAGCCCCCTGCCTACCCTGCTTTTCCAACCGAAGGAGAACGCTGGATGCATACGTACGTACAGGCGGGCGGTCAATGACACAGATGGGTGGAGACAGGCAAGCAGTGAAATGACAGGGATGGATGTTACTATGGTTATTTCCAGTGATGGGTAGTGTACAAGACAAAAGCTGTCACATTGTCATAGTGACTTCAAGATTTACAAGAAATGTTCCCTTTTGATGTGACTTTAATTCAAATGATCACATACAACATAGTCAGTGCTTGTTTTGTCTTAAAGTCCCTTTAAACCTTCTGCTTAATCTGATGAAGTGCAAGATACTCATCCTCTTAAATTACTGTCTTTTGACAAAAATAGAAGGTAAGCTCGTCCTAATATTTCCTTTAGTTAAAGCTTCCAAGGGACACAGAGGAAAAAAAACACACCAAAAGTAACTATTTCTACCAAAACCTTTCCACATAAAAAGGATTGTAACTTATTCATCTATACAAGAGGAATGAATGCATCAACTCTAAAGTATTTTAAGACAGACTTTAATTAACAGTAGACTGAAAAACTATTCTTTGTTTTGGAATAAAAGTGATTGACAACAATAATTACATAATATGTGTTTGTTACTTCAGTGTGTATTTGATACTTACGAGGACAGAACAATGGCCACAGCATCATTGAGAACACTCTCCCCAAACAATAAAGCATACAGGTCAACGTCAACCTTCAGCTCATTGAAAATGGCAAGCACAGTCACTGAAACACACAGGATGACAAATAACACCTCAAAAGAACATGTGTATAAAAAACCTTTTGTAAACTAGCTAAAAAAAACTTTCTAAAAAAATCATGAATGCAAATAAACAACCCTGGAAACCACGTTTACATTTTTAATGAAAGGAATCAAATTTCTGTCTTCTTTCAATACTGCATACGAGTTATTCAAGCTGTCATCGCACTTCCTACCTGGGTCTGTTGCTGAGACGATGGCCCCAAAGAAGAGGCAGTCAGTAAAGTAAAAATCCTCCCTAAGCTGCCCAACAACTTTCATGAAAGACACAAAGCCATACATGATAAGCCTGCAAAGAAAGGGAAAAAACTGGCTTTAATCTGATACCGTATATTCAGACAAAAATGACACAAATCCTTTTTTGAGCAGATGTTGAAGATGATAATTCGACTCACCCAATAACAAAGCAGGATATAACTGTTCCCATAAAAGCATAGGCCAGGATGGAGCCGATGTTTCGGAAAAAATGCCTCTGAGACAGATGGAGGCAACAATTTCATATAAAACAAAATATTAAAAAAAGAATTATCCGTTGTGCTGCATGGCTTTAAGAGAGTGACCCCGTTTTCATATATACCACCAGTTAAAGGTTTAAACACACTTTTCCATTAAATCTTATTGGAAAGTGTCTAAACCTTTGACTGGTGGAGTATAAATAAGTTACATTTACAGTCATATGCAAACAAATGAATCGATATTTCATTAATCATTTGAAAACTTACCCTTTTCAGACTGTAACCTGCATGGAAGATTATAGGAGGCAGCAAAATGTTGAAAAACACTTCTGGGTCAAAGGTCACCTGTAGACAGCAACAAGTTCTGAGTTAGTTAACATTTACATGTATGTCTCACCTAATTAGCACTTTTCCAAAAACCCTTTAAAGAGACAAGCACGATGTTTGTCTCTGCAGTGTCATAACTTGCAGAAGTAGTTGCCTGAATTTTTCACTATGACCCAAAATGATTTAATTTGATAAAATCAAATGTGTTGAATCACTTGTAAGGAAATAAAACATATTTCTCTGTCATTTATGTGCAGCGATCATCCATTCCTTCAAAGACTAAAAACAACCGCATCATTAAACCGTCATCTTGCCTTTCGCAGCATCTCATCGTCTTGCACTTGGTGGCCTTTACCCCGGCTGACTTCCCCTTTCAAGGTGTACTCGTAGAACCGTCCACTGACGTTGACAAGCAGAGTGGCGGGGCTGGCGTTGACGGCACAGCTGAGGATCACGTCGCTCACGCTCTGAGGCACATGGACCCCAAAGCGCAGGATGATGCCCACTAACAGGCCTTTAAGAGAGAAAGAGAAAATACTTTTACTAAACATTTCTAAGCAGCAACAATCATGTTAACTAAACGCAGCGGGGCGGTAGATAAAGACATTTTATCAATTTATCATATAATATAAAACCTATCAGCTTGGCAGGGAATGACAATAACAAACAGGTCACAATGTGTGCTTGTCAACAACAGCATTTCTGGACCTTTCTCCGTCAACTGTCTCCTCCCCGGGCTGCTCTTCATCTTACATATAAATCCCTGCAGATCAACGGCACAACTATCGTCTGGGAAGTACGCTTAACACACAGCTCTGCTGTCACCTGTCCACACAGAACAGAGTTTTCTGTGCGAGTTTGTGGAGTCGTGCGACAGCTGGAGTCTGTTTCGCAAAGCAGGTTTATTGAAAACTCTGAGTTAGTTAGTTAGTTAACTCTGAAATGAGGCCAACTCAGGTTTTTCAGTTTCAGGAAGATGGGTTAAATAAACCAGAGTAAAAGGGCAAACCCTGGCCTGTTTCACAAAGGAAGTTAAGTTGGACTCTGACTCAGTTGCTACGGTAACAGTGTCTCTGAAACTAACCTGCTGGGGAGCAGATTAGTTTTGTCAGCCTAGTCTTTTGCCAACATGGCATGTCCGTTTGTTGAGAACCATATTGATGAAGAGGCTTTGCTTCTTTGGAGGTAGTTTGGTATTCACCACCAGATCATGATTAGATGTTTTTTCATTCCCGTATCTATTGGAGCGTTTCCGGTTTTCACTGCAGTCTCTAAAATATATTTATGCTCTCATCAAACTATAGGCCTACATCACCAATAAAACAAAACACACGCTTTACAGTTTGAATTATATTTTTATACTTCATTTCAAGTTTTTGCCAAGTCTTTTTCTCCCCCGTCGGATTGCATCTAGAAGAACATGTATTTTTAGTTTCAACAGCATTTCAACCTGCATATTGATCATCTTGATGAGCGTGCATTGGACGTGCACGCTGTTTTGTATAAATGAAATATAAAAACGTACACATTCAATCTTAGCAGTTTTCTCCCACACTGCCTGTCTTTCCTTTACTTTTTTCCTGGAAAATAATCACTATGACTGAGTAATTGTGCCATACTGAAAAAAAAACTTTCCGAAATAAGGTCGACATCACGAGAATAAATCAAAGTACAGTTTTAAGAATAAAGTAAAATTAAAGTGCCATTAACTTTGAGTCTTTCAGATTAATGTGAAGCAGCTTTATCCTACTCTATAAAACACAATGCCTAGTGTGGATGAGCTGGTGACCTTGTACTTTAGACCTTTACTTCAACAACAAGGAAATTATTTCCCTTTTAGCACAAAAACACAGCATTATCATAATTAAGCATAAATAAGTATAAGTAAGAAGCACTTTGAAGAGACTGTGTTCTCGTCTTGTGACTTTATTCTTGAAATTTCAAGTTTATTCTCATAGTGAAGACGGGAGAAAAAAATCCTCCACAAATGTTTTAATTTCAGCGTGAACCTAATAATCCGTCCTATAATCACGTACGTCTGCATTAAAACTTCTAATTCCAGCGAGGAAAAGAACGAAGACCTTTTTTCCACTGGTTGTCATGGTGACTCGTTGTTTCAGGGTTCCATTGATGATGGCTTCTTAAAGTCTGTTGCTCGTGGTAAACTCGGGGTGAACTAACTCTGTGTTAAATAAAACTAACTCAGAACAGCTAATGTGAAACAGAAAACTCTTGAGTTTCTCATCTCAGGGATTGTCAACTCAGTTATCTCTCAAACTCAGGGTTTGTTGAACCCTCTTTGTAAAACACAACATTATCACTTATCAGTAGCCAACAAATATGCAGCTTAGCAGCTAGGACAACAAAACACCCTTCACATCCACTCAACTCAGCTCAAAACTCATGTTATTTTGGCATCAGCACAGTTGATCTGTCAAAAACAGAAAACACACATAAGCACAAAAGTAACGCAACAATGAATCCTACATATTGTGATATACTATGCAGCCATACTTTTACTGTGCATATGTATATTTTCAGCATCTTTATGTATGTATGGAATTGTAACATCCTCATGAATTTGGGTCCAGTATACCAATAGTGTCGAGATTCAGTAGAAGTTCCTATTTAAAACAATTATTTGGATGTTCCTTAAACTCTTGAAAACAGGAAAAAAAGACCTGAAAGGAAACCAAAACAGGGACACATTATCCCCCATTGAACGATTTCATCATTATTATTAGTTTAATTAGATGAAAGAAACGCTTGATTCAACTGTTACATCAAAGCAACTTATTTTATGTGGGAAGTTTATACATTTTATTACTTTAAATGATAACACTTCCTGTTTTTTTTTTTTAATAAATTGTGCTCTTATTGGATCTAAATTATTTAAAATAAATATTAAGTCATGTGTAAGCATAATGCATACACTATAGTAACATCCTACATGTTAGCCGCGTGCCCTGACACGTGTCACTACACCTTTTAATTGGATTACAGGTGAGTTTAAAGGAGCTCAGGTACGTCACACACAGCTAGCATTAACGGTTATTGACTGACGTCACCTTTAGCTAGCGTTAACGTTCTTACCATAGATCATGGCAAGTCCCGTTTCGTGCAGGAACCTAAAACGCCGGTGTTTGAAAAGCCATATCGTTAGAATGGTGAGTGTTAGTAACATGATGAATATAAGCAGATTGGCACTGTCCTGTCGGTGGCTTTCCTCAGCCATCCTCTCAGTAACGACGTTATCCAACACATTGCTGTCGCCTTGGCTCCCGACGAGCAGGACCGACAGGAGAAAGGGTACGAGGAGGGACGCCTTTGGTGGTTTAATACCAATGACGCGTCTTAACGTGGATTCCATGTTGCCTTTGAGCTAGAAAATCACATTTGTTGTCTAAATTTATTGTTTGTTATGCTGAGAAAGCGCCTACTCGTTCGTAGACGACGGCTGAGCTTCTTCCGCAGCCGTAATCAAAACACTGTAACTTCCGGTTCGTCAGAAACGTCACCACGTGGTCTGTACGCGTGTGACTGACAGCCACCTTCACGCTCCTGCTGGGAAAGTTGAGTGTCTTAACTTGCATTTACGCAAATCAAAATTGCGCAAATAAACCCACGAATGCAATAATTTGCCCATCAAATGGTCCTGAAGCTGAAAGTACAACAAAATAACACCAGAAGATCTATAAAAAACTGCATTGCTAAAAAAAAATCAACAAAACACAAAACAAACATTTCTGTCCTTAAAGAAAGGTCTTGTGGAAGGAAAAAAATCACAAATAAAAATACAAATAATTTAATTGAAAACACATATTTTCCTTTGCTGGTTAAGTAGGTATGTTTATGTGGCACTAATTAATGCAATAGTAAATGGAAACATACTGATTAAACAACTGTTGAAAAAATATTTTCCCCCTTTTTTTTTTTTTTTTTTTGTTTTTTTTTTTTTTTTGTTTTTCTTTTTCAAAATTCTGATTTACTTGTACACTTTTAAAAAAAATTGTTTCCTGTGCTGATACCCAGCCTGGTCCCCTAGACCCACTTCAATCCGTCTTATTTTAGTCTTTATCTAATCAGAAATTGAGTTACGTATGATGAACCATTTGTCCAAGTTTAACGTACCTCTTGATCCACACTGTCCTCTTTAGTTATTTACTTTTCTTTTTAGCAGGTAGCAATGTAAAAATCTAATCAGAACAAACTTCTGAGACTTAACTAGGAACTAGGAACTCTGTGTTAGCTAATAGTACGGTTGTTTATAAGTTAATTAGTTTAATTTTGTGCTCCAGATGCTATAGCTCTGTACGTGACAAATACATCAATCAACAGTCGTAATATTGTTAGCCCTCACCTCAAGAAGGCAAAAGTTATGAAAATGTGACCCTAGTTATATGTTTAATGGTTGAAAATAAAAGGATGAATAATATTATGGAATGGTGATTAAAAGAAGAGAAATATTGATGTATGATAGTAAAATCATAGTGATATATCTTAAGGGAAAAACTAATGACAACATTTCAACAAAAGAACCTGTGAATGTTTTTCAGTCTCTCAAATGGATAACACGAGTCCTGCTTCACTCACTCATTTAGAGTCACATTAATAGCAAAGCCTGGCATGTGCCGTAAAGCTGCTTAGTGGTGCTTACTGAGACTGTAGGTCATAGTTTTGAAGACTTCCTTTAAAATGTCAAAGCCTACACTCCGTGGGTTCAAGTAAATGATTACAATCAATCATTTATCATGGTTTGCTGCTAGTCAGACTGCAAGACTCAGCTATACTTTAACTGAATGAAAATTAGCCATGACGCCACAGTCACTTGTACACACATCAATCAAAAATCTAGGCAATTCTTGGAATTAGCTATGATACACTGATAGCAAACAGGCTTGTCACACTGAAGACCTTTTATGTTTGTTATAGGACATCTTTTTTTCTTCTTTTCTTCTCGTTCATTTTGTAAAAGAAATATCATCAATATGCACAAGCTAGCACAAGCTGCTATAACATAAGTATGTCGGCACATTAGTTGTGTACTTTTGTCTGGTTGACAGGAGAGAAAGATGCACAATTACTCACAGGGAAGAGAAACAAGAATTACAGGAATACTCAACATTTAATGCACTGTTTTCCATGTCACAGCAGTTAGTAAGAATCAGTTCAGTCTTATTTCACCTGAGTCATCGCCATGTTTATCCTATTTCTGTCTTTCACAATGTCAGTTTACCTCCTTTTGCTTTTCTTTATGATTGCATATATATCGGGAAACAAAACTTCCTGGTAAAAACATTTAAGGACTGATCAAATCTGGAATTGTAAGCTTCAACAGAATACCAATCACGTTTATAGTATGTTTGGGTTGAAATGGTGTGAACAGTCATTTGATTTACTAAAAAAACAGCTTATAGATAGTTGACTGTATCAAACATCATTGTTCTATTTAATGAACAGTTTATTCATCATTACAATGATGCAATATAAATACTGAATCAGTATAATTAGGAAGAACAAATGGTTACTGTCATTATCTTAGCATTCCTTGCTAGCAGTCATTATAAATAACATATCAAGTAAGTTGAGACTTTAAAAAACTGATTAACTTGTAGCAGCAGAGCTGGGTATCTGGGTTCCACTAATAAAGGACTTATTAGTAAAAATCTTCTCTCAAGCAACACAGTTTTTTCTCTACTTTTTATGGTAATATGTTTAGAAATAGCAATCAAAAAATAAACTGGAGCTTTGGATAATTCTTCAGATATTAAAATCTTCCTGTTCTGTCCATATATAATATATTATTTTTAATTATAAGTTAATTGTTCTGTATAATAAACAACAAGTATTTCTTCACAGGTACCATGGTGAAGATAAACATAACTGAACTCGTTATTTGTCAGAGAACAACATGAACATTGGATGTAACCCTTCAAAATAAAGGTAGTTCTATACTTTTTCACTATGGCAACAAGGACTTTCAGGAGTGCAATAAACTGTAAATTAAAGCAATTAAAAAACAGGTACATGCATTCACTGTATACAAAAAATAGGTCTAATAACAAAAATACGGAACTAATAAACAAAGAAAAAACTAATTGATTGAAGTGTATTTTAATTTCAAGTTATGAATAAACTTTTTCGTTAAAAATTAATGCTATTGAGGCATGAAATACCGAAAAATGTATTCTGCTGCTGCCCCTCCACATCGAGAGGAGCCAGATGAGGTGGCTCGGGCATCTGGTTTGGATGCCTCCCTGTGAGGTGTTCTGGGAGAAGACCCCCACGCTAGAGAGATTATATCTCTCGGTTGGCCTGGGAACATCTTGGTATTCCTCACAATAAGCTGGCGAATGTGGCTGGTGAGAGGGAAGTCTGGGCTTCCTTCCTTAGGCAGAAACCTACCCTGGATAAGCGGCAGAAGATGGTAGGTATACTGAAAAATGTTAAATGATACCTATAGTATAAGAAATTTCAAATGTTTCTGTCTGCCAGAGCTTAACACATCTGCTTCTGTATACAGATGATGATTGATTATTCAATGATTGGATAAGAAATTGAGTTTAAAAAAGTTCTCTTGGTGAGAACATTTGAGTACCATCTATTCAAAAAGCTTAACAAATACTTAAATTAATACTAATAACTTCTACAGTTACTTTGGTTTGAATGTGTGTGAAGTGTCATTTGAGTCACTGAGTCATTGAGTATTAACTGATTAAATGAAGCTGTTTTAAATGTATTTAAAAACTCCAATCTGTACGTTAATATATTATTGACCTGTTATTTTTGCTTAATTTTTGAGAACCTTTGCAGCTGTGCCAAATGAATCCAACTTCATCTTTATAACATATAATTCAGTGTGTTGGAGCAGGGAAACAATGAAAACCTGCCAGATAACAGTCTGAATACCTTGTTTTCTTTCTTTCTCTTGAAAGATGGTAGTTGAACAGATAAAAGCCAAGGTGAATCATGCAAATTATGATACAATCATGAAATTTGTTAGCCACCAAATAAACCTCAAAAGATGTATTTTTATATTATTGACTGTAGTTTTTCTATTTTGGTTACTCTTGGTTTTAATTCCTACATTTATGTAGGAATGTATGTTGGGTTGAAGCTTCTGATTGTATTTTTTGTATAATAATTTAATATGTCACATTGGTCCTGGTTACGAAATTGGCAGTGATATGAAACTTGCAATGATATGAAAAACAATCTGTACAGCATACAGCTCGGACAGGTGTGTGGTGAGGTTTCTGAAACCTTCATCGACCTCAACCAGCATCCAGTCATCTTGATCTGCGACATCTGGGAAATTTGTCTTCCTCATGTATGACAGATCAAGTGAAGCAAGCAGTGTGGATGAATCTCTTTGTCTGCAAGTTGAGGTCATACAAAAATGTCCCACCCCCTCCCCAAACACAGGCATCTCTAGTAAGCCTTTTCCATTAGTACCTAGACTCTCCCCGCCTTCCTCGTCTCTACCAGGCTTCAGGGTGTTTCAACTAGATATAGCGTATTGAGTAGTCACTTTTGCAGTACCTGCTTCCTTGATGTTCCAAGCAGGAAAGAGTAGGGCTCAATTCTTACAGGCTGGAGTAATGATCAGCTGGTAGCCTTGGAATAAATACCAATCCAGGCAGCAGCTTCAGAACCAACACCGATATAATTTCTGCAGCTCTGATTGTTGGCAGCTTTATAATATCTGATTATCGCTGCACATTTAGAACGTCTCCCACATCAGAGGGTCCTGAATTAAAATGAAAAACGAGTAGAGTCGAATAGAGCTGAGCTAATCAAGTTGAGTCTAGTCGAGCAGAGTATGTACTAATGGAAAAGCACCTAAAGAGAACATCCTAGTCTGCTTTATACCAGACTTTATACCAGACTGGGGTAATCTGGAACAAGGCTGAACATCGTATGCCCAAACACCTGCAGTTTTGCTTACTGCGGGTGAACACAGATTGGAGAGACGTGGCAGATATATTGGACAATATTATCCCCGATTTATGCCAGCTACCAGTGTAATGTTCACTTTTGCTGTCAAAGACAAGGAGACTTGTTTCTTAGATCGAGAAAAATATCAATTTAATAATGAAGAATAAAAGAAGTTGAACATACATTAAACATTAAAACATGGAGTGACACAATATATGAAAGACAGACAGACAAGGTACAAGGTTATAACCTGAGGAGAATCCCTTCAGAGACATGTTGTCACACAGAAGTCCAAAGCTATTCTGCCCGGTCACTTAGAGAGACCTTCGTTTAAGCACTTTGGTTGTGTGCGTCAGTCTGGAGCCTGTTTTCTATGTTATGACAGATAAAAACGGAGGTCTTGTCTAAACATTTTCCTGATGAAAGTACGCTGCCCTTTTAGATGGTTTACTAAGAATTACATCAGTTTAGGAGCATTTTGGTCAGACCTTTCAGCTAGACATTAATTAAGAGCAAGGTAATTTAGCAAATACCGGTCTATTAAATTTCCACAACACCAGAAACTAAGAAATTGCTCCTGTAAGACTGGCTGCAACAGAAGATGCAAGTGTAAAATCAGGGCTTCCATGCACAGAACTCTGCAAATGCAAATGGGACCATCAGAGGTTGAGGTGGTGGCCTGGGGTGTTTGAGCTCGCAATTATAGAAGCGAATCTCACTGAAAACACTACAGGGAATCAAGACAGACAAGAAAAGAGCACATAAGAAAAGGTGCAAGGGCAAACAGGAAACTGGTGAGCACAAAACACTAAATACCAAACAATGAGCAAAGGAAGATAACAATATTCAAGTGACTGAACAAAGTGGATAGATGGATGAGAGATATTTATCTAAGGGTAGGATGCAGGTGTCCCTGAGAGTTTATACATATGTGTGAGTTTTGGAGAACTGAAGTGTGTGTTTTACAGGGTGGGATTTCATGGGGGCCTGGCTGCCCATACATGGTCCATGATGGCTCCCATGTAGCTGTCCAAGAGGGAACTATATGGCTTGGAATGGTCATTGCTGGGGTGGATGCAGATGAACTTGGGAAGCAAGGTGTTCAAATTCTCAGTCTGTTTTGTCATTCATACGTCAACGAGAATTTTATTGTGTCTTGGATGTATCTTTATGCGGGCCCCAGTCATATGCGATTCCAAGCTTCTTTACCTGTTTCACATTGGGTACGGTTACATGATGCTTTTAATTCCACATTATTAATTCCAAATTAACTAGGTTTGAATTAATTTCATGAAGCTTTGAGTTTCAATGGAAATTTTAATTCTGTATAAAATGTTCTCATGACATCACGTTTATTCTCATCTCTTAATTCCGAGGTGATGGCAGAAGTGATGTAATCACACAGCAAATCTCTTAGCGGCTACATGGAAAACGATCTAATATAAACCGTTTTAGCTTCAATTTTGATTCAATTTTTGAAGTACTAGCTTGTCAC
>JBAMHX010000017.1:13655763-13667923 GCA_037177515.1 Pseudomugil tenellus | reverse complement strand
GTGGAAGATCCACCATTCACTGTTTCAATAAACCTTTGGAAATCTGCATTCTGGGTCCCGGTGTTGATTCTGCCTCATGGTACTTAACACATGCGCAGAACGACCATTTAATTAACCATTAAGGGTTTACATGAGACAGGAATGATTTAATTCTGGTTTGAAATTAGAATAAATCATTCAGTTTTTTGGAATTAAGTTTAATTCAGAAATAATAATTCCACTCAGAAGTAGGTGTTTACATGGTTACTTTTCTGTTTTAAGCAGAATTAACTTTGATTAAGACTTAAAAAGGAATTAAAAGTTCCATGTAAACTATTATTCTATGTATTTTTTTATGTTCATTTTAATTTTTTCTCTGTAAATAAGTGATTCAACATTTGTGTTCTTTTTTTTTGTTACATTTTCATTAACATTAAATACAGAACAAACATTTTGGCTGTTTTTAACTATACAAATGGATAAATAAAATGAGTGGTGAGGACAATCAAAGAGGCTGCCGGGCCAGTGTGCACATTTTCATCCTGGTATCAAAATTTACATGATTGTTTCTGTCATCCGCTCCACCATTTGTTTTAATTTCCTTGAAACCCTAAAGACGGGTTAAAACTTTGATAAGCAAACCTGCACTGTGTGAAAGTGCACCTACATATCATGGTCCAACAGTGAGAGCACTGACAGCAACAACTGTCCCATTACTTCTGCTGTGAATGATACAGGGCACCCATTTCATTATAAAAGTTAAAAGAAGAACATAAAATTAATATAAGAAGAAATGCTCTCATCCTTTTAAAATTATTTTAGCACATATTAACTCTGGACCACATTATTAACAAAAACAAAACAAGTTGAATATTTACAATACTGTTTAATATTTTCATTAAATAGAAATATGAAATTTAAATCTGTTTTCTTAATTATTTACAGTAGGTGACAACATTTTTACAGATGTATGTATTCAGTATAGTCAATGCTTTCGCTGACTACTAAGTTAGGGTTTGGTTTAAAACAGACATTTCAACTTGTTGCACAGAAGCTACAAGAACAGCTACACTTGTACTGATTGATTGATTATCAGTCTGTGTTTTTACAGCTCACTGAGTAATGGTATGAGCCTTTATTTCTCTGCAAAATAAATGAGTGTTTATTTGTACCATCAATTTTATGCAAAGTTTCCATACTCCTCTATTCCACACACTGATTCTAACTAAACACAAACAGAAACCTGCGAGATTGCAGTGATATTGATTGGCCAAGTTCTGTGGTCAGTCCATGATAAAATTTTCAGCTAGTCAACTGTCCAGCTGAAAAGATACATACAAGCATCCAGCTTAATTTCATGGCCTTTTTGAATGTATTGAGATTCCTCCTGATTCTCTAAATATTTTATTATACTCTACATTGTAGATGATGGGATCATTGAAGTCGCCACAGTTGATGTTGATTACCATTTTTCTGAAATTCCTGGAGCAGGTTTTAGAAGATTTAGCAGATCTTTAGACATGAGAGTCTCAGCCTCTCTGCTTAATGCTTATTGTATTCACACTCATGTCACCTGTTGTTATTTAACCTAATAAGTAGTAGTGATCTGCCATTACCATGATTTTGTGTCCCGGTTTCGATACAAAGCAAAGTTCAACCCAGTATCAGCAATGTTGATACTTTGCAGAAACCTTACATTTCCAAAACCCTGTCCTTTGTCAAAACCTACATATACAATATTCAGTCTAAACAAATAAGAATGATTGATGATATAGATCTGTCTTTCCTATCCATTAGATATCTTTCAGCCTCATTCGTATTTTTTAAGCCCGTATTAGCAGATGTCTGAGAGTAAAAGCGTTAGGATTCATTTAGGGATAACACACTTTTCATTGCTATTAGAAATTAACCAAATTCATTACTAATGTAGTTACACATGGAGTCCTTTTGATTTCAGGATTGTGAAGATCAAATCAAACTTTATTTATAAAGCGCTTTTCAAACAATTACTGTTATTCAAGTGCTTTACATTAGACATTAAAAACAATTCTACATGTCAATACTGTAAATCCCCCTGCCATAAACACCACACATACAAGCATGCTCAGACATACAACAACAAAGTTAAATGAGAAGTTAAAGCAACTATTTAAGAAATAATTATAATGATAATAAATAATAGAATAAATTGATAAATTATAGGCTACATTAGGCTAGGTACAGATAGACCAGCTGAGACAGCATCATGAGAGGAGTTGTCTGCACCAGGAGCAGAAGGTCACCGGCAACCTCCAGACATCAGCTCGCCGTCCAGAAAAGAGGTCAAGACCAGACTCCAGGACCATCAGCCACAACCAACCCCCACTCCCAGCGCAGAGACTCCTCAGAGGAAACACCTGAAATTCAATAACTGAAAACCAGATGCCACTGTCATCGCATTATCTGAAAAACATGAATGCACCCAACCCCAAAATTTGTAATTTTGAAAGCAAATTATCCACTTTATTCTCCTACTTTCATTTAAAAAATAATCCCGAGTGTCCCTGCCTCTCGCCTGCAAAGTGCTGGGATAGGCTCCAGCTTGCCCATAACCATGAAATGGAATGATAGGTATAGAAGATGGATGAAATAGTCTCATTATAACACTTTGTGTTAAAAAAAAAACACATCTGACCTTGAAAAAGAACTAAGTACATTAACTAGAAAAAATGTAAATCAGAAAGCTGTTTACCCTCCATGTCATAAAACACAGAATAGAAGAAGTATACAGTAGGACAGGTGGTAAACAAGACTCATGTTTGTTGGGGGCCTAGTAAATGGATTATTGCATTGCAATCATATACTAAGTATTTCACTATCAGAGTAATCTTGTGATAGTTGTATCATTATTAGCAATGATGAAGATCATGAAGCACTTGGGCCTCCTTTTCAGACTCAGCAGCAACAGGTTCATCATCATGTCCAGATAATAACTGAGAATGTGAGGCGAGCTGGGTTCATAGAGGCTGTAAAGTTATTTATTTAGTTTGTCATTAATGTACTAAAAAACAATAAGTATATTTTATTGCTTTTCATGCCCAAAGCAGGTTAAAGTGCGTATAGGCTCTCTTCTTGAAGCAGACAATGACTCACAGACTCTAAAAACAAACCCTGCGCAGGTCTCTAGAAATGAGCTAAAATAGACTGATAGCAAACAGAGACCTCCCACAACATTTCAGTTATATGAATGTATGCACTTTAAGCCATCACAGCATCTTGATTCTTAATGTTTTGTTTCCTTTCTGTTAACATCATCAGTACACATGTATAACTTATCACAGCACATTGAAGGCCCCACTTCTGATGTACCTGTTCAGACCCTAGTCTTTATTTTTTTTTACGTGGCTTCCTGTGACAGGAAACCCACCAAATTCAGTTTAAGCAGCCTACACACATCACTTCTCGTGTGATGTAATGTTTTTTCTTTCACTGTTATAATTCAGCTGCAAGCTTTTATTGTTAAACAGGGCATCTTATAGATATGTTAAGGATTTATGAAAGTTATGCCGCAATTTTTTAGCCTGTTTAATTACTATACTTTTTTAAATGGTGGCCTAGACAACTGAGCACTTGTCTGAAACGTTTTTTGTGATTGTTATCCAAAGTTGCAAACACTGAAATTCTGATTTCTTAAAAGAAAGATTGTCTTAGCAGGTTATTTTTATCTGTATTATAACTTTTGGTCAAAGTTTGTCATTTATGGGACGATAGATTTGTGTATATGTCAATTTGTGCTGATCAACATTTAAACATCTCTAAAAATCCTCCAGCTGGAAGTATCATTACTGTCCTATGAATGGTTTGACTGGGAGAAAAAAATTGGCCTGGGCATGTTGAACTGACACTGGCTCACCTTGTACCCCTGTAATTGGTTCACCCCAGGATCAATCGTGAATTATCGGTTTCTACACCAATAGTTCTCATGGCTCATAACTATATGATTAATAGCCTACCATAAAAAAAATTAAAAATGCCCAAAATCACCTTCAGTCCACCGGTCAAGTGCCCGGTTTGCCTGATGGCCAGTCCAGTCGTTTATACATTGGACTCATAATGGTGTCCTTCTTCAAACTGCTGCCACAACAAGGGGAAAAAGTTTTCAGGTAGGAGAAGGTAGACTGTCCACTGTGCTGCGTCAGAGCGGTGGGGTCAATCGTTTGCTCTGTCTAAGGCACACCCTTCTTTTAAAAGCAATAAAGCTACAAAACGCACGGATGGAAAATAAAACTACTTCAGGGAATGTTTTAAGGTACAATTTCACTAATAGAAGGTTAAAAGTTTATAGAAGTAAATTTTGTATCATATGGCCCCTTTAAATGAATTAATTTAAATTAATGCAAGTCAGAAACACAGGTGTGGTTGTCTAACCAATGAGAGTGCTGGTTACATTCGAGGATCAGCTGTGACTGTTTTAAAGTGATTTTCACTGCTCAAGGCCCCACAGAGTCATGCTGATTGTAAATGGGGACAAAAGCTATTAGGGAAATGCAATTGCAAGAAGCATTTGAAAATACAGAGAGGAAAAGACAATAGAAATGGTATTTCTAACTACATTTAGCAATTGTTCTTTAATTGTCCTTTTAGAAACAGCATAAGAAATTTATTTACAAATCACATAATTTAATAATGAATTAAAATGTCAATTTCCAATTCCTTTTTGATCTGTTTAAAATCTGTATTTACTAAATGATTCTCAAATAAATATTTGTATTGTATGGATTAACTGTTAATTTTGAAATTATAGTTAGCAATTAATATTTTCATTTCACAATTTATTACTTCTTAATGCTGTATTGAATTTTTTAAAGACCCTTCTGGTCCTCTATATACAAAAATATTCACATAATGAAAGCTGTTCAGAGGCTTTCAAGTGGAAACCTGGTTATGTGATATCTAAAACTCATCAGGTGGAACATTACCAACTTCAACATTTGCTATAACTTTAAATCAATCCCTTGAAACTTTGAAGCCTTTTTTAAGAAAAGCATCGAGCGGTAGTAAATGTTCAAGCTGTCCTTCAGTTTAAAGGCATGTTATTTTGACTTATAATCAGTACCTTTAACTGTTTTTGAAACAGGAAACAAAAGCCACAATGGTGAAGTTGATCACATATGCAACACAGTGCAGAGAACATCAGATGTAGAAGTAGACCTACGCCAACACTGACAGCATCCTGTTTCTGTCTGCCACGATGCCGACTCGACTGCTGTTGCTTCTCTGTATGAGCGGATATCTGGTGGCAAAAACGCCTCCTGGTAAGAACATTTTAGTACTATATGTTCAAATATTCCAATTATTAGCTTCATAGAATAAAAGAGCTCCTGTTGTCAGCTCGGATGTGTCTTAGCAGTCATTTAATTTGCCAAAAGACTTCTAGCTGGTTGAATGAAACTGTTTCATATTATGTTTCATGATGGTATTGGAAGTTTCTATCTAAATTCTAATGTACCCATATTAATGTATTTAGATTCAGCATAAATTATTATACATGATAGATGTTGATTCGTTGTGTAATCTTAACATTACATTTTCCTGAAAATGAAAGCAACATTTGATTGGATGAGGCATAAAAAACATAATCTAAAGTTTTTCTTTTCTCTCATTAGAACTGACTTATTTATTTTTTTAAATTCGAGCCATATTTACTGGATCATGGACAGTTTTTGTGAATTCCCCTTGACGTCATTTCTCCCCTACTTTCATGTACCTGTGTGTGGTTGTGAGCGTGTGTGTACTTCACTCTGTCGCAAAATGTCATGTAAATGTCAGACCTTTCACTTTAAATTACTTTCAGGCAAAGAAATGGTTTGTATTTATCATATTTAAAGATAACACAACTTCAAGTACAAGCTGAATGCAATAGAAAGTTGTTATTTCTAAAGAGTAAATTCCCTTTTTGAATTGACCTAAAACATGCCAAGTTATTCTGAGTCACCTCACACAGACAAATGTGTTGTGTTTACCTACATCAACAGTATAAATGTAACTAAAATAAAATAATTTAGACATCTTTGAGACTTCTATTCATATTTATACCCTTGCAGTAAATTTGAGGCAACTTGAGAAGCTTTTTTAATTAAAAATTTCAGGGGTATTTTGAACCATACGCAGTATAGAGCAGCAGGGCGTTCTTGATCAGCTTAGAGTGAGAAGTTCATGCCATCTTAGTTGAATAAGTTCATCTTTGTCTATTTCTTAGAACAGTCACCCAACAGGAAATCAACATGCAGTGTCCTTTCTGACAACTGAGCATGCAATCTAACACGTTTCCTGTGATACCATCACCCATCAGATTTTCAGAGCTAGTTTCTTAGTGACTTAACCCTTTATGTGCAGTTTTTAAATTATTACACTGTAATTCACCTGCAGTTAGGAATTTTAGTTATTTGTTATATTTACTCACCTGAATGACTTTACAGATACGTATTTACACGTACACATCCACTCTCTCTCTGACACAACTTCTCAATGCCTCATCTTTATCTAGAAACCAACATGCTGTTTAAACAGGAATAAACTACTGAAACTGTGCTTTGGAAGTGTTTGTTCCTAAATCTTAATGAGAGAAAATGCATTTATGTGACCTAACAGCATTAAATTAATCTTTTTTTTCTTATGTATTTGTAACCATACATATGTCTAACTGTTCACTATGAAGCTGTTCCCTTTATGTTTCTTTTAGATGTTAAGTGTTTGGTGGTGAATCTGGAATATGTTAACTGTTCCTGGAGGGGTCAGGAGATCTCCAAGGTCAATTATACCTTCGTGAGCTGGTTGGTAACTGATCACAAAAACACTGGCAATAACAAAGCAACTTATTTATATAATTTTATTTGAACTGATGACACCATCAAACCTTTTTTGAATGAACTGAATATACTGAAGATCATTAGTCACTTCAGTTTCACTTATTTAACCCTTTATCTTCCACATTGAAAAAAGGCCCCAGAAAAATCTTTCTTTGCATTTTTCTGTTTGTTTTGGACAAAAACAATCAGAATAAATATGTTTTAGCAAAAGGTTGAGATGTAAGTTAGTAACAAGATAATGACAGTGAACTGGTGGAAATGTGAAACAGTGCTGTTAGAACAAACACTTTGTTTGGGTTTTACATACCCAAACACAGTGGAAGAGATGGCATAGACAGGTTTATTTCCACAATTTGTTCAAGAAAATCATCATAATCACAGCAAATTTACCTCTACCAAATGGTAGACCGGGAAGTTAAAGGGTTAATACAGTTTATCACTTCCCATACTGTTACAGTACAACTGATAAAAAAACAACAGCAATGAAAAAATAAAAATATTTACTCTAATTATGAGTAATACATGATGTAATTAGAGGCATTAAAAGCTTAATCTAAGCGATATACCTTAAAAAAAAGAAAAAAATCTCAATCAAGTTAAAAGTCACTTTTAAGATTTTCTGCCCAAGTTTTCTGTAATACGTGAAGTAAATGACAAAAATAAAGATGAACAAAAATAAAGATTAACCAACTATGGACACACTGCCGAACTTTTGCCATTTAGTTTTCATAAAAACATGGCCATTTCTAATGGTTCTTTCTTCCTTGTCCTGTATACACACAGAGATTCTTCCCATTCCTCTCTGTTGTCAGATATAATATGCTCTTCATAGTAACTTAGCAACAAGCCTAATTAGATAATAAATGCCCGTTTTTTTCTATCTTTTAATATTACTTTTCCAGCCTTTTGTTCTCCCAATTTAATCTTTTTGGGGTGTGTTGTTGTCTTCCAATTCAAAAAGAGATAATACTTAGAAGGAAATGATAAAATGTCTCAGTTTCAACATCTGGTATGTTGTTTATGTTATATATGACATAAAACATTTCTGTGATATGTTATCTTTATTTTTAAATTCTTTTTCATTTACACTTTACACAGAATACCAACTTTTTTAAATGCAAGTTTTGATATTTCTGCTGCAGATTATGCGATTTTTAAGTGACCTGACTCAGTTTATCAGTAATATGAGCTGCGATTTGTTTTTTAATAACAACGTAATCATTTATTCACAGGTTCTACGGTGAAGCAAAGCTTAACTGTACTAACTATTTGTTAGAGAGCAACACAAACGTTGGATGCATCCGCTCTTGCAAGAAAAGTGATAGATTCCTAAGTTTTTACACTATCCTGGAGCAAGGCAACCAGAGCTTTGAGCATACCCATGAACTAAAAACTAAAGGTATGTGCATTCATTGATGTGGACTACAGCATAAGACTCGTAGTACTAAACCAATGAAAGAAAGATTATTTGAATTGATGGGAAATGTATTTTACTCTCACCTGATGTCACCAGTCAAATTAAATCCGCCAACCAACCTGTCTGTCATATATGGATCTGACTTCAACCTGTGGTTTCACTGGAACAATACTAACCTGGACTGTGAAGAGAATCAAGTTCGCTTTAGGAAAAACAACAATACCTGGGAGGTGGGTAATTAAAGACACTCAATTCAAGAAACGTGTGTCCCTCTTTGTCATATTTGACATTTTTTTTCATAAATATATTTTGAATTCTCAACATCTCGTACTTACAACTTTGCTTTGCTCTTCAGGAGATAGTTTTCAAGGGGAAAAACAGTTTCTGCATCAACTTGATATCCAGCACGGCCAGATATGAGCTCCAAGTGCGAAAGAGGATATCAGATACCTGTGGACAGTCTGACTTCTGGAGTGACTGGAGTGAGCCTGCAGTCTGGGGATCCAACAATGGTACAGGTAAGAAACTGGTACATATCTTTGTACACTGATGCATCTGTTTATATGCATGTAAAGTTAGTGAAAAAGATCAGCTCATAGTTACATTCTTCTCTTTCCCCTTCCCAGATCCAATTCCAATCAATAAACCAGTACCTTTTTATATGCCAGTGGTATATGTGGTGGGTGCCATCACTCTCATCCTGCTGGTCATAATGCTACTGCACCATGAGAGGTGGTTTTATCATGTGTTTTGATCATTTCCCTTTTTTCCATCTTGTCTCCTTCATCCTCATTCATCCTGTTTATATCATTTATATCTCTGATTTTCTTCCTGCCTTTGCATTCTTTCTCACCATGCAAACATTTGTTCATGCAAACATTATTTACTCATTCTCACCTACATACATTTATAAATCATCGGCAAACGTGATGTATGAGATTTAGTTTCCATTATTTACATGTCATATTTGTTTCAATAACTTCACAGTTACGAAGCTATTTTTCTTTTTTTGTGAGAATTGAAGAGGAGAGTAGCATGAAGACAACCAGATATTAGGTTATTTTGAAGGCTTCCCAAGATAAAGTTCTTGTTTGCATGTAAACTGAAAATGGGTCCTTTTCCCATGCAGATTCGTCCTCATACCCGTGGTTCCAAAGCCATCCTTGATCTCTTATGACGCTGAGGTAAGTCTTATCCAGAGTGTTTTAGTAGAAATTCTGGTGTTTATTTGTCAACTTATAGACAATCAGTGAAAATTACAGAAACAATCAGCTTTATGCACAGCTCCACTACTTCCTGAACTTATAACAACTTCTTTGTTTCCTGTCTTTCCTTACTGGACGAACTGATTAATCCAGGTGTGTCTGACCTCAGTAACCACAACGGCAATGGCCAGACACACCTGGATTAATCAATTCATCCAGTAAGGATAGACAGGAAACAAAGGAGCTGTTCTAAGTTCAGGAAGTAGTGGAGCTGTGCATAAAGCCAATTAAAAAACAGGAGTGAGGTCTGCAGCTGCAAGAGCAACACTGCCCTCATAATTCTGATACAGGTGTTAACATTAGCAAGCTAACAGGCTAACAGTGGTAAAGTCCATCTGCTGATGCTAAACAAATACACTGAATTTCTCCATCACACCTAGCTTGCTTACATCTCTAATCTACATAGATCACCATTGGGGCTGATGGGAATTAACTTGACTATTTGAAATTTTAACTTGATGATGAAGTGTTTTGTTTATCTATTTTGTTTAAAATGTGAACCTTACGATGGCTCAGGAATATCGATCAAGGGATCGCTAAGCTCACATCATTTGGAAACGATGAACATCTTTACAAAATTGACACCTGTTTAGATTGTCTTTAGACTCGTGAAGAAGAACAGCAGACAGACGCTAATCTGAAAAGACTGTAAGCTGTAAGGCTCAGGAGGAGCAACCTCATGCTAGAAAAACACCCATCACCATCGGAATAGTAAAAGTCCAGTATACTGTATTTGATGAGCTTTTAGAGAAATGAAATCTGATGGGGCAATACCACTTTCTCTTTTTTTTTTTAAGGATTGGTTTCAGTTCTCCAAAGGCCTCACAGATGGCTTCAAAGCTAACTATGATGAGCGAGCCTGCCCTGTGCGTGAGTACACCTACATGCCGCAGTCCGACAGCGAGAGCTCTGACAGCTCCAACCTTTCGGTCATCACTGACCAAACCAACTGCTCCATCACCATCGCTGTGAATGACACAGAGGACCCATCTGCCTCCTTTAGCTCCTCCACAGTGTTGCCTTAAGAGGTGCAGCAGGTCTCAGGTTAAATGGAAAATCCAGACATACTGTATCCCCTCCTGATTGTCTTTCATGGTGGGAAAATGAATGAATGATCTGTGATCTAATTGTTAAAGCTGAAAGAAAAACAGACATCAGAGACATTTAGGTAATCAGTCAGGCATACATGCAGATTTTAAAAGTTAAAAGAAAAAGATAATGGATTTGATGGACGATCTTCCACTGTTCCACCATGGCTGCATGGTTGGAACAGTGGTCTGCACTGCAGTCTCACAGCGAGGTCACTGGTTTGAGCTTCAGGTCAGGCAGGGGCCTTTCTGTGTGTATGTTTAGCACATGTTAGCGTGATTTCTCTCCGGGTTCTCCGGGTTCCTCCCATCATGTAAAAACATGCATGCTAGGTAAAGTGGTCATTTTAAATAGCCCCTTATGAGTGATTGTGACTGATTGTTTGTCTCGACGTTGGCTCTGTGATGGACTGGTAACCAGTCCAAAGGGTACAGTGATTGCTGGGATAGGCTCCAGCCACCTGCAACCCATCATTGGAAAAAGTCATTTTGGATGATTTGATATTTAAATTGATTTATTCATATTAAATCTGGCACAGATTATTTGAACAGATGGTCAGTAAAACGAATGCTGTTTAAAGTACATAAAATATTTCAGGAACGTGTTATCCACTTTGAGGAACCAGTACGTTATTTTTTCATTTTATTTTCCTGCTGAAATACGCTCATTAGTATAACAAGGATGTGTGTGTTTATATTTTAATTCCTTGTAACAAAAAGAATTTTGTTTTTTGTTTGTTTTTTTTAGCATTTCTAATATTGGATTTATTAAGTTAGAGTTTGTATCCTTATTCATTTTTGTTATTTACTTTTAAGATGTGAGTTTGAGTTGTGGAAGTAGACTGAACATAAATATAAACGCAACACCTGTGAGGTGGAACAGATTATCTCGGCAAAGGAGAAGTGCTCCCTCAGACAGATTTAGACAGATTGGTGATCAGTGTTTCACAGAAACAGTGTAGATAGAATACATTTTAGATCTTTTTAGGTGAAAAATGAAAGCTAAACAAGTATTGCATTTATGTTTTGGTTCAGTGTGTATTTTGTTGAGATTATTGTTAGGTGTTAAGCCAAGAATGCAGATATTTTAAGTCTTTTGCTGTTTTAAAATACAGCTTTGCTATTATGATGGAAAATAATACATCATCAGCCAAACAAATATAGTTTTTAGCCCATACTTATACAGAAATGCCCTCTAAAAGCTCAATTTTGCAGATAAATTACCATACTGGAGTAACTGGCTTCACTCCAATATAGAGTAAATGTCAGCATGAGTGTTTTTTTGGCGCATTGATGGACTGGTGACCTGTCTTACGTGTACACCACCTCATGACTGATGACAGCTGGGTGAGATTGGGCTGTTTGGCTTTGGACTAATATGTATAGACATTAGATGAACTTCATTTATCATCGGCATGCAAAAAGGTTATTCTCTTCACTTACCCACAACACATTTGAGTAACCTTGTCTTCAGATATATGAGGTGTTTTACTTAGCCAGAGATGTATGAGAAAAGTTTCATATACACATATACATATATATATATATTTATATATATAAATA
>JBAMHX010000017.1:13623816-13644064 GCA_037177515.1 Pseudomugil tenellus | reverse complement strand
ATATATATATATATATATATATATATATACGAAGAGAACAGAACCGCCACAAGCATGACGGGAAATATGTAAATGACCCACTGCAGGAAGCCTTAAACAGGAATTCTCATTCATTTAGATTTAATGAAACTGGTACATTTAATATGGTGTGATAATAGCTTATAGAATACAGTTATATGATTGATAAATATTAATTTACTACACAGAAACTAAAATAGAAACAAGCCACAGTGGTTTATATTTTATTTCTACCATCCTTTTGTATGACCACCCCCCAGAAACACACACATACTCCAACACTTTTGTTTATAAATTATGTAGTTTTCAGTGCAACAGGTTGATAATGTCTCTGCACCACCTAAAGGAAACAAAAATCCACTTCAAATATGTTACAATTGTATTTTACAAATATTTTGACATGATATTTTTCATTACATTTGGCTTAAGCCTTGCTTCATTGCTTTATAAAACTTTTTTATTTATTTATTTTTATTTTTCATGGGCATGATTATACAGAGCACCATATTACACAAATATAAATATGTGGAAATCCTCGCATCTGTTAACACCACTGACATCGTGGTATGGTTGGGTCACTGAGTGCATAAAGACATGGAAGAAATTGTTTAATTTTCTGCTTCTCTTTTTGTTCCCCAACCCGAAGTACAATGGAGCAGCGGATCTAGTCAGTGTGTGAAGTGGGCTTTTTTCTTCTAGTGTACTGTGGTTTGAGTTGGCAGCAGTTTCCACAGGAAGTCTACTAGAGGAAACCACGCCTGTACAGACATTAAATATTATCAAAATTTTGTATAAAATTATAGCGACATTTATAAATCTGCTTCTTATTAAATATACCATTTAGAGTGATTATTAGAATTAATATCCGTATTCGAAGCGGATTCTTGTATTTATATTTCCATTCATGAGTGGAAGGAAATCTCCGCCTCCTGTTGCGTCAGTTTGTTTGTAATCTTTGCGCACACCCCGTTTAGTATAAACGGCGTCACGCTCTCAACCAGGCGGGATATTTCATCAGCAACCACGGCAACACTCCTGCTACCTTTCCACCTTCCTCTTTTCACAACTATCAACCAGAAGATATTAAAGGTAACCATTTTGTTGTTGCGTAGATACGTTAATAATATTTTCCTTTTCTATTCTTCTAACGACCTTTTACTTAAAAGCCGACTGATGCAATCCTCGTGCGTTTTCAGTTGTATTGGCGCACTGTTGGGAAAGAACATAACGTTCCTCCCTCTTATATGCTCCGCTTTGTTTAAGCTCTAAATGAAAGCTATGTGTCAGTTGTTGTAAATATGTTTAGTTATTTATTAAAGACCGCAGACGTTTCGTGGAGAGGTTTAATTTGTCATTTGAGCGGGGAATCAGCTGATGTGGTTAGTGCACCGCGTAATGGAAAACCGACAACAGAGCAGCAACTTGAAACGTGTTAGAGTGTGACCATTGTGGAAAAACCGTTTAAATGGTCTTCTGATTTTTAAAACGCAGTTCTGATCTTTCAACCCGTCATTGTGAGGGGTTTTCATTCATTGTTTTGGTCCTAGCCGGTTAGCACATCGTGCTACTAGGCGTGAGATAAAAGTTGCTTTCAAAGACCCTTAAAATAGTGGGGATTTTAAAATGATGCAATTGATCAGTCAAATACCGCTGAACTCGTTACCGGGATGCGCTTTTACGATATGTATACGAAAAGGGTGCAACAACGCAGCACACGAGGAGAAAAAAAAGCAGCTGTCTGCACATTATTATGTCATACAATAAATATAGTGTTTACTTTTACACATTTCAGGAAGGCAACATTAGCAGCACGCGAGGGCAGAGAACACGGGAGCCACGTAGCTAGCTGGGCTTTCAGTCGTTCACGGACTTTCTCCCAGACCGACATATTAACGTCATTGTGATTGGCAGTGTTCATAAGTGAGAGTAATTAAACTGTGTCGAATTGAACCTTTTCAGTGACTTAAACCGTAAAAATGTCGAGTGTCATCAACGTAAACCATCCTTCCGGTTTAACTGGCAGACCTCGCGTGCTGCTGTCCGCGCTGCGTTGCATCAGCCGGGCAGAAGTCACTAAATAAGTCCGTGTTTTGTTAAATTATTGTGATAGGAGGAAGTATACCGCATTTTATGCAGTATACTTCCTCTTATTAAAACCTATTTGGCGTGGATTTAATCTAGGCGTTAAACTACCTGCATGCCACGCTTTTTTCTACAAGAAAGCCCAGGGCGGAAATGTAAAAATACCATGTCATGTGTTCACACTACAACATATTTTAACACAATGAAATATTTAACACTTCCTCACTCACAGTTGACAACCAGTCAAAGTGAAATGAACAAATATAGTGCTATTCTTATTATTTTAGTACTTCATTGCATCTCCATAATTATGTCAAGTGTTCTTGAGAGTACACAACACAGTAAAGCTTTCATTATCTTTCCTAAAAGTGATTTATTTTAGAGGAAATTTCCTTATCAAGTTTACCCACATTAATCCAAATATTTAATATAGAATAGAAGGTTTGATCCACTAATATTTTTGTACTGAAAGATCTATTTACATGCTGTGAGAATGTGGTAAACATATTGGCCAGGTTTGCATAGTGACTCTGATCTGTTGGCGTCGGTCGTGGGAAACAGGTTATTTCTTTGTCACATCCCATTATTCAGGGAGAGCAGTTTTTGGCAGGAGTTGGGGTGTCCTGCCAGGTGACTTAAAAGGTTGTTGGGTTCAGTCTTGGTGGTGGGTCTGTCCACAGATAACCTGACAAATGTCCAGTAAATCTTCATACGAGACTGCAAGGTGTCTGATCTTAGATAAGAACTTATATTCCTGTTGTTGTTAGTATGTGATTAATACATTTCTCGCCTTTAATACATTCTTTGACAACATAAATTGAGATAAATTTGGGACTAATTGCATTAATACTTTAGTATTTCTGTATTTAATCAGGAACAACATGGTAACTTCCCATTTATGATGATTCTGCGTTTTACACCTGTAGCTCATCTGAAACCAGTATTTCTGGTTTCTGCATGTCTCCTCCCACAGTTTGCTCTTTAGAGTAATCGATGGGATTTAATTGACTGTGGTTGTCTGTCTTGCTGTGTCAGTCCTGTGATGAGCTGGATAGCAGGTTCCAGCCCCCTGTTATGTGTAGTTTATGCAAGCATAGTTACTCACATGCAAACAGTAATATTTACACAGAGACATTTTAAAGCTGTGCTCTCTGGGTATCTGCTGTTTCTCCAATGTGATGCACTTTTCTTCTATTTCTAAATTAGACACAGGCGTCGCGTTAATCGTCCAAACACTGAAAAACAACCCCAGGTGATGTGAAAAAGGAACGACAACAAGTTATAAGGAGGTTAGCAGGTTTGTTACCTCTCCAAAATAATCCTCTTACAGTACACGAGAGCAGTTGCAGCAATGCTAAGTCAAGTAACAGGACCATTATCCCCGAAGCCTGTTATAACCGGAGTGCAACTGGACCAAGGTGTTGGTCACAGTCCTCTGGGATAAAGAGCTTTCGAGTTAGTTCCACTAAAAATAAAGTAAAAAAATTATGAATGAGCATTTATGAAAGACAGCAGTTATATAAAACGAGAAAACAGAGCTCAGCCAATTAAACTGAGTATTTCCTCCCCAGTAAAAGTGTGCTAACGCCATTTTTCAGCTTGCTGGCTTCTTCCCAGTCTTTTCATTGGAGTATGTGTAGAGTGTGTGCTCGTGCATTTTGCACACAGCACTTTCCCGAACCACACCTTGGAGCAGCCTGCTGTAAACTGGCCTAACTTGCAAAAGCGGGCACTCATGAAAAGCACAAGGAAAAGATTAGCAACTAGCTGACGTGACGGAGTCAGAGCGCTCCCTTAAACCAGCACAAAGCCTACACACCACTGCACGCTTTAAAGTCTTTACTGTGACCGGACTAGATTCCTCCTCAGCCGCTCTTTTGCACAGTTCCCTTTAAGTATCTGAGGAAATCGCAGCAAGCTGGGTACAGTTTGGGAATAAATGTTTATTTACACTCAGATCTCACTAAATGGTAAAGACTGGAATGTCACACCAAGCAGGGAGGGGGAGCACTTCCACTGTGTACCAGTTTCCCATCGCTCTTCAGAGGGTTGAGTGTTTATTATTGGGGAGGTCTGCTCCTCTGTGTTGTTTGAGTGTCATTGTTTGACAGTGTTTGTCTTTATTTCTCTTAACTGTACAAGGCCGGATATTCTCTTTTGAAACCGTAAAACAAGACGTGCTTTGATTTTTGGATTATGTTCCTGTGGTATTAATAGAATATTGTGAGAGCTTTTTATCACGTTTGTTTTAAAGGGAAATGTATAAATTTAGACCGTGACACAATCTGCAGCTAAAAAGTTATTTATTTTTTAAGGTGTTTATCTGGAACTTTGCTTTGCTTGATCTTGTGAACATTTTTTATTCTTTGAAGACATACTTTTATTTACTTTTTGTTGAGGTTTTGGAATTAAGGTCAGGTTGGTTAGTAGGCAAAAAACTTTGGCAGTTTTGTCAGTAATTTGGCTGCAGAAGTTGTTTTTATTTTCCTCCCTGTTGCATTTTGCTGCTAGTTGTCCTTTAATGCTGAAATGCTGTCTGAGACACACTTTTATGACTGGTGCCCCACTTTTTTTCCCCCATGTGAGCTGAAATATAAATTAAAACATATAAACAATGAACAATCCGCACAGAAATAAACCCTTTTTAAAAGATATAAGCCATTTTTTAATTATCTGTGATCAATGGCGGGTTAACCGCACTCACATTTCGGCACTTTGCCGCGCTGCCAGTCTGTTCTGGTAGGTTTAAGGTTTCAGCCGTCCTCTTTGCTGACTGACCGGTGAAGTGACCGACAGGCCTGAACAGAAAAGGAATCAAATGTCACCACGTTAATGTCCTCAGATGTGGTGCAACATCGCTTTTCATTCCTCTCATACCACCCAAATCCAAAAGTCCAAATTTGTTTCCCACTCCTAATGTAATAAAGTTTTTAAATGCAGTGCATGTTTTTTCTTTATCTAATTTATCTAATTTATTAGTTTATCCCCCCCTCCTGATATTTCTCCATATCTCTATCATCTATTTCCCTGTTCTCTCACAGAGCAGAGTGCAGTCTTTCCATAACTAAAGTGTTAATTCTTACCAGAGAAACAAGCGCTTTATTATATAAACTAGTAACTTAGCAACGGTCTCAGTCCATTTGATTATTATGTACATGACTCTTGAATAATGCAGCATTTACAGATAAGGTCAACTTGCAGCTCTGATAATCTTAACAGATCCATTTGGCTTGACTTGCATGTGCAGACTATAGTGTTGCTGTGGATGGCGGTGAGCTGGCGCACATTCATCCCAGTTTCTCTTGCTACATGAGAGTTTACGTGATTCTCCAACCATCTGATTCGAGCAAATAAGAGAAAAAAACACATTTAGTCAGAAAACAAACTGATCTTCATTAACTAGCACAAATGTCAGACATTCACACATGTACTTCACATTGCAGCTTTGGTATTAGTGTTTCTTTTCATCATCATTAGTTTACTTAGATGTGGAGCTGGAGTTTTTTTTTAAAGAAATACATTGTTTCACATTTATTAAGCATGCGGTAAATTCACTGGTCAGATTTGTTTCTCTTTGACTTGCAGCTTGAAGGACACGTCTCGCATAATTACATTTAAATGGTAACTTTTCATTTTTACATCACAAATTCCTGAACTTTTGAATGATTCTGTAGCTCATATGTATTTCATTTCAACATAAAAATGCTGTACTACAAGCACACCCCTTGTAGAGCAGCGCGACTCATTCATGTCAGGTGTGGTCAGGACAGATGTGTATGTGTGTACAACGTTGGGCCACCTTCACAGAACATCGTATCTGTTCTGACCAGATGTGTCCTTGGCCTGTCGTGAACTCTTCTCGTGTATCCAGAAACAGCTGAAATCATTATCGTTTAATCTTTCCTGAACTGGCCGAGCTGTTGCTAGTGACGCAAAAGGTACCGCTGTTGTCCTTGAGACTGTTTGTTACCTTGTTCCTCAAAAGTATTTAACTCGATACCGGTAGTGGCCTCCCCCCTCCACCTAAACCTTCCCTGTAATTGTAGACAGAGCAACTCCGTTTGTACACGAGGTGAATTTTATCAGCCTTTTCCCAGTGCAGCAGGTTCATCTTATCACAGTGCGGGTTCACGCTGTCCTCCACGGTCTTGTTGATATTAATTTGGATTCAGCCATCATCCTCTTACATCCATTTGGGTTTCCCAGGCTTCTCTCCATCTGCTAGAATAACACGGCGCCCAGTTGTGCCTCTTCTTGCAGCGAGGGATGGGCGAGGAGTTGTACTAGGTGTTCTTTTGCTTTTATAAGGGAGGGTTTATTTGTAAAGGGAAAATTAGGATCGGTTTTAAAGCTAGCAGGATAGCGTAGCATTTACCTTTGTCTTCACATGAGCTCTGCGTGCCCCGCGGTGTGTCACGATGTGCTACTAATCTGGAAAAGATGGAGGTATGAGTTCGTGGAAGTTGCGTAACCTTTTAAACCTGCTGACTGACTGGTCTCTGCAGTTTTAGAGGAAATGTATATTCCAGGAAAGTGGTACCTGCCATTACCGAAAAACCCACAGAGACCCTACAAATACATTGTACCATCACTGTAGAGCTGGGCGATTAATCGAATAATTTGAATTGTTTATGAAAATTAAGATTTTTTTTTTGCCTCCCGAGCACCTTTTGGGCCTTCTTACATCATAGTAACGTCATGGCTGATTTCCCACAAATCTGCTTAAACACGACAACATGACAGCTAGCAAAGAGGAGCTTGCTCCCAAAAAAGACCAGTTTCCTTTATTATTTGGAACTGGTTTGGTTATTCAAACATGGATTTGAAGCAATAAATGCCTCATCGCAAAATCTGTTTAAGGGTTGTTGCTACTAAAGGTGGGAGGACAACAAATTTATTTCAATACCTGAAACAGGCGCTCAGCAGAGTGGGAGGAATTGTGTATCTACGAAAAGCTCAGAACAGAAACAGCCTATAAAACCATGAAATTATTTTCACTTTGACGGCACGATGGAAAGCCATCATGGACGTGGTCTGAAACTAAAAAGCCTTTTTTGAAAAAGAATTATTTTTGTTGTTTGTATTTTTATTTATTTTTTTTAACAAAAGGGGGGGGAATCAATTTAAAGATCGGAAATGTGATTTGGTTTGAAAAATTGGAGATTTTACATTTAGGCCTTATCGCCCTACATCACTGTGTTTGAAAAGAAACATCGCAGTGCTGTATTTTCTGTTTTCGATACTCTAATAAACACCTCCATGGATCATGCAATCCCATTAAACCAGTTTCAGATGCAGAGCTTTGAGAAATGTCATCTTTTTCAGTTTCTGTTTTTTAATTCTTGTTTTTCTTTTTCTGTTTCCTCGCAGGTTCTAATCTGCTGCTGCTAAATACTGCGACCACGCACCTTCCACTTCTGCTCTGTGTGCTCAAGCGACTGTTGCCTAAGCGAGCACACGTACATCAGAGGACCAGTAATATTCAAGTACTTGGATTGTTTACCCCATCTGTCCGCATCGCTTCTTGCACTCGCGGTCTAAAGTGCGCTGCAGGTGTTCTGCCATAACGGTGTCGATCACACACACGCCCACTCTAGACGTATTTAAAACACATAGCTTGGTTCTGCGCCCACACAGTCACAGCAAACATGGCCAGCAAGCTGTCCAAGTTTGGCAAAATCCTGCTGCGTCGCCGGGCATTAGACTGTTCTGGGGAAGAAACGCAGTTTGCGCGCTGCTTGTCCACCCTGGACCTCATCGCTTTGGGAGTGGGCTCCACACTGGGCGCCGGGGTCTACGTCCTCGCTGGCGAGGTCGCCCGAGAGAAGGCCGGACCAGCTATCGTCCTCTGCTTCCTTGTCGCCGCTCTGTCTTCCATGCTGGCTGGCCTGTGCTATGCAGAATTTGGCGCCCGTGTCCCCAAGACTGGCTCGGCGTACCTTTACAGCTACGTAACAGTGGGGGAAATCTGGGCCTTCATCACAGGCTGGAATCTCATCCTCTCCTATGTCATAGGTGGGCTTCAGTTTGAGCTAAAATCTCAATAAGATGTCAGCAAAATCCAACAAATAGTCTCATCTTTTGTTTCAGGTACGGCCAGCGTGGCCAGGGCGTGGAGCTCAACCTTTGACAACCTGGTTGAACAGAAGATATCTGGCTTTTTTAAAGCCTCCATGGCGATGAAGGTGCCAGGAAACGTGCTGGCAGAGTATCCTGATCTGTTTGCGCTGATTCTGGTGCTGCTGCTCACTGGTGAGATTTTCTTTTCCCGTTACAGCATTGGTCTTATCTTTTATTTCTTTAAGTGCTTAAAATGTGAGGAAGTGTGGTTTGTAATGACCGATTGAAACTTCCCGTCGTACTAGTCACAGTGATTATTAGTGCATAACAGAACAGTTGTCACACCCCTGCTGCACCTAATGTGCCATGTTGGTGTTGCTGACTGATGGTTTGTTGTGTCCACCCACATAGCAGAACATGCCGCTGAATCTGAATTTCGCCTCCTCTCTTCCTGCACTTTGTGCTCTCAGGGCTTCTGGCCTTCGGCGTGAGCGAATCTGCGTTGGTGAACAAGATCTTCACTGGTGTCAATCTGGTGGTTCTGGGCTTTGTCATCATCTCCGGCTTCGTGAAGGGAGACACAACCAACTGGAACCTCACACAAGAGGATTACTTCAGCTATA
Source organism: Pseudomugil tenellus (assembly GCA_037177515.1). Lineage (NCBI taxonomy): Eukaryota > Metazoa > Chordata > Actinopteri > Atheriniformes > Pseudomugilidae > Pseudomugil > Pseudomugil tenellus. Next base: position 13,635,281 of record JBAMHX010000017.1, on the reverse strand, counting down.
AAAATGCCACAAATGGCAACACGACTTTAAAGTGAGTATCTAGTTGCAGCCCTGATGAACTGTTTAACTTTTATTATTATGATTTCTCAGTGTTTGAGTGTTTAAACTGAATGTTGTTTCTCTTCTGCTGCTCAGTAAAGAATTTGGCGAGGGTGGTTTTGCTCCGTTTGGGCTGGCTGGAGTTCTGTCTGGTGCTGCCACCTGCTTCTATGCTTTCGTTGGTTTTGACTGCATCGCAACAACCAGTGAGTGATTTTTGATATTTTCATGAGAAACAAGGCGACTAACAATCAAGTATAAAGTAACTAAGTGTTTCATTGGGACTCTTACAGGTGATCTAAGTTTATGTTTTTGGGTTGCAGGTTTAAATAAATAAATAAATACGCAGCTACATTTGTTTCAGTTTTGATTGTGTAAATATTTCTGTTTATAACTTTTTTTTATATTATGCAACATATCAGTTCTGAGCAACGCTGGTCTGACGCAGTCTTGTTTTGCAACCGGTCCGCTGCTGTGTCGGGACCTTTTAGGGTCATCCGGGTGGGGCCGATTATAATGCGCTCATCCTTTTGTTTCTCAGGTGAAGAAGCAAAGAGCCCCCAGAGATCCATCCCCATCGGCATCGTGGCCTCCCTGCTCATCTGCTTTTTCGCCTACTTTGGCGTATCTGCCGCTCTGACTCTGATGATGCCGTATTACCAGCTCAACAAAGAGAGTCCTCTGCCTGAAGCCTTCAGCTACGTCGGCTGGGCTCCCGCCAGATACATCGTGGCCGTGGGTTCTCTCTGCGCTCTGTCCACCAGGTGAGAAAAGAGGAGGACGAGGTTGCTTGGTGTAAAAAACGTTACGCTGACGTCTGATCTCCTCCTAGCCTGTTGGGCTCCATGTTCCCCATGCCTCGTGTTATTTATGCCATGGCAGAGGACGGGCTGCTGTTTCGCACTCTGTCCAGGATAAACACTCGCACCAAGACCCCCATCCTGGCTACCATAGTTTCAGGCATCGTTGCAGGTAATCATTTCCTCAGAGCTCAGGTTGTCACTCCACTGCTGTTAGAAATGTTCCTGCCTCAGCTACATGCAGCCATCTGCCTGACAGGCTGCAACTTCAGAATCAATAACACTTTCTGTAAAACACAGCAACACATAGCAGCAGTTTTTTAACTTCCTTTTCCTCTCATATTCACATTACTCCAAATATTGAAGTTTCCTGTCTGACTTTTCTAAAATCTTGTTACCCCCTCACAGCTTTGATGGCCTTCCTATTTGACCTGGCAGCTCTGGTTGACCTCATGTCTATAGGAACTCTGCTGGCATACTCTTTAGTCGCCATCTGCGTGCTAATTCTCAGGTAAGCTTCTATATTTTTTCTCCATTATGAAGCTGTAGTCATGTGTCAAATACAGCATAGCAGTTAATGTACGAATTGCATTGGCAAGTACTCCTAGCAGCAGTTTAAAGGGATTGTATTATAATCTGTGTGGAGTTAAAGTACAAGGTTCAGATGCTTTACAAACTACTTCTCTAATGGCGAAGTATAACTTTAGATACAATCTGTCTTGCTGAGGAATGTTCATATATGTGTTTTCTGTCACATGTCAGTGTAAATAATCAGTCTTCTCTCTGTCCACAGGTATCAGCCGGGCACCCTGAATTCATCCAGCCAGACAGAGAAGCTGATGCAGGTGGAAAATAATGAAAAGGTGGCAGAAAGCGGAGGGGATAGTGGCGATGAGTCAATGGAGGTGGATGACAGGCCTCTTAAAGAGACCTTCACTGCGAAGCTGCTTTTTTTCCCAAGCAGAAAGACTCCAACTCAGACTTCTGGGACCATTGTCTACGCTACCACCGCTGTTATCTGTAAGTTCGATCTGGAGAATGCAAAAAGTCATCTGATGTGTTTTAGTAATACGCTGACACTGATTTGTTCCCCTCACCTTGCAGCTGTTCTCATCACCATACTGTGCATCATCCTGGCTAACTGTCTGCAAGCGGTGATCTCCGCAGAAGCCGTCGTGGTGGTCCCCTGCATCATCTTAGCTCTGCTTTGCTGCGTCTGCGTCGTCATCATCTGGAGGCAGCCGGAGAGCAAAGAGGCTCTTACTTTCAAGGTGGGTGTTAAACCCGAGGACCTTTGCTCCGTTTAGACACTTTCTTGTGTCTTGTCTGATTTTAGATTTTAAATGTCTTTTCAAGGTCCCGCTGCTGCCTTGGCTGCCCCTGTTCAGTGTTTTCGTCAACATCTACCTCATGATGCAGCTGGACTTGGGTACATGGTGCCGTTTCACCGTCTGGATGGTCATCGGTGCGTCTTAATCTCACTAATTACCTGAATGTTTCCAGCACTACACGCTTGTGTTAATGGGTTTTTTTTTTTTTTTAATATATGAATAAAATTTCTGGTTGTATTTAACGATTTTTTTTCCCTCCCTTTCAGGTTTTGCCATCTACTTCTTCTATGGTATTTGGAACAGCAGTGAAGCTGCTCACAGGTCATCCCAACGCAAATACGAGTCAGCACTGCAGAACAAAAGCCCGATTTACAAGGGTGCTCCTGACGAGAGTGACATGGAAGCAGCCAGCAGCCCCTAAAATACAGAGACACATACCTGGGGGGGGCAGCACTGCAAAGCACCTACACTTTTTTGTATCTGCAGTGTAGGAGACTTGCAGCACTGCCCTGGGTTTAAAGGAGGAGAAGCACGAAAACGCCACACACATCTTGCCTCTAACTTGGAGGCTGATCAACTTGATAGCTAAGACACTGTGACAGTCGCTTTCTGGTTCGTGTGTCTGTTTCTTCTCAGTCTTAGCCTACAGCAAACATTTCCTCGCCTGTAACTCACGCTTTGAATGGACCTAACTAACACAGAGTACGGCGGTTCTCTTTGCGAGCAGTGTTCTGTTATGCGAAGCTGTAAACTGGAGCGATGTGTTGGCTGTATGTGGAGCCATCTAGCCACTGGAGGTTAATAGTCTCTAAAAGTAGAACTATTAAGGTCACTACAGTCAAAACACTCAGATTACTGAACAAAAAGCCATTTTCATAAGAGTCCAGTAAAAAATGTGAACATGAGTCAGTTCTGGATGATTTACAGTAAAGGATGCGTCCTGCTTCAGACCAGCATCATTAGGTCAGTTTGGAACTGGAGAATAGACTGGTTCTCCCTCCCCACTCCAGAACATCCAGTAAACAACATTAAATCTGTGTGCTAGTAGTTTTTCACGGCATTGCAAACATTTTGTGGCCTTTTTAATTTAAACTATAAATTAAAGCTATGTATTTAAGTACATACACCTTCCATCTTTACTTGGATCATACTTTTATAATTAATTTTAAATGAATTTAAGAAACTCCAGATTTCACAAACACACCGGTTTATCTGGCGTTCTTTACACGGCCCTGAAAGGCTCAGTATTCATATCAGCTCGTGTCATGAGTGGCAGTGTGTTAGTGTGTGTTTACCTGTCAGACAGACGGGGGGGCGGGGGGTCTGCGACTCACCATTATGTCACCTTCTTGTGAAGAACGTGTTTTTCACAAAGGCTTTTTTTCCTTTTAGTTTCATTTGAAACTTATTCTTGGCAGCTTTGTCTGTTAAGTTCCTCTAACTTGTATTATATTTTTACTTTACGTATTTTAGAACTATTAATATTTAAATGTGTATAGTGTTTGGTTTAGCTGTATGTTTTGTTTTTTTTTTTGCCTTTTTTCATATCTTGTTTTCATCAATGTGCTTTTTAGGGGTTTTTTGTCACTTGTACAGTTTTTAGTGTGATTATTAATATTGTTTCCTTTCTTCAATGGAGTGTCATATTTCCTGTCCAACCAAATTGAATTGTTTTCCAAAAAAGTGTTTTTCACTAAAAGTTGGCCTTTAAATTATTGTAAAACATATTCTTACCCCTGTTTGGATTAAATGTTATAACTTATTGTTAATACTTTTTTTAGTGAGTGTTTTACTGTAGAGTGTACAGCATTTGTTAACAGAATCTTTATTTGTATAATGCTGTAAATTATACAAATCTTTTTTTGAAATATGAGACGGTTTTTGTACACCCATAAGCATCGATGCTGCTAAAATCCAAATAATCAAATTCCTGATAAATTGCACCTTTTGGAAGAAGAATTCACATGTTTTTTGGAACATTTCTCCCAAAGAGACGGAGAAGAAAGATGCGAGGTAGATGATGTTAAATACAAACTGGTGCCTGAACAATTATCCGTTTATCTGAGAAGGCACTCGGGCTGGTGGAGGAAAGGATCCAACCTGCTTTTATACCTTCACATTCCTCCTAAAATATATTTGTTCATTCGTGATCAACAAAATAGGATTTAAATAGATGAAAGACTGAACGTGCTTCATCCAGCCCCTGTGCCTTTTTAATAAACATTCATATCCTCGCTCATTGTGATCCCACATGTTTTATATCCTGTACATATTGCTGTCATGTATAAAATGAGTTGTATTTTAAGTTTTTTAATAAAACTGATTCATGATTACAACTGTATTTGATCTCTTTATTTATTTATTATCTTTATTTAAATGTGACTGTAAACAGATCATCTGGTATCTTTTATTAGTTACCTCTTTGCCAAAATTTACACTTAGATGCATTCATGATTGGAGGTTTTAATGATTAATCTTAAACTTGGGTGTAAAAGAAACTAGTTAAAGATTTAAGTAGCTTTGGAGAAAAGTGTCTTCTAAATGACTGTAATGTAATGTAAAGTTACAAAAAGGCTCCAGTAATCTGTCATGGATGGATAAGACTGATAATGTAACCATTGCCACATCCAGTCCGGCCACACCTCAAACAGCAGGGATTAGAGTTTAATAGATCTGGGATTATGCTGCTCTAAAGGACGATGTATACAACCAACACACCTAAAACATGTCATCATTGTTTCCTAAAAGAGACCGAACAGATATGAAGTGAGTGATAAATTTTTCCATTTGAAATGACAGAAATCACTTCTAAAACATAGGATTTTATGCCCTGCTTGTATAAATCTCTCTTGTTTGAGTTTACTATATATTTATAGAAAGCCAGCATTTTCTGCTGCATGGTAACTTTTTCATGTCGGTCTTCCAACAGAAACAGCAAGTCTGCTCTCTGGTGGTTCCACACAGCATTACCTAACCTGCTACCAGTAACACTAACTACACTCTGAATAAATAAAGAGCTGCATACCTTAACTTTTTCCATAAAGAAAATCTTTCTTAATGTTTCCAGTAATTCATTACTGATGACGTTTGTGCTGCAATCTCAGAGACAACATTAAACAATCAGCTTTGTCCGGTTTTGGTTCCAAACAGGTTATTTACACATTATGTAATGTGATCGCCACCTTACAGTTTAGAAGTCAACATTCACATGACGAACAAAGAGCTGTATCCATGAAAATCCAGTTTGACAGCATCTGGTTACCTTTGTTTCCTCTACTAAAAAACACTTCCTCTTCACAGCTGAAATAAACTCATCTAAATGTCTTTTATTGTTCAGATGAAGCTGCTCAGTTAATAAGTCATGATTAATGTGACTAACATGAAATAAATCTGAGTGTCTTGCATATGTCTACGTTCATTCAGGTATTTTCAGCTGCTGAACAAGAAGATTGTTCCATTCTATCATTTTTTTAAAGTAATTTCTTTCTTTGGAAACTTCTAGTTGACTTTTTACCTAAGTTATGGATGTGACAGAGTCTATGAATACATTGCAAGTATCAGTGTGAGAGGAGATTGTGACCTTTTGTTCAATATATTAGGCCAATTTTCCTAACATGAAGCCTCAAAGCGGTTGAATCTGCTGAATGAAGAGGTTTTAAGATAGATACTGACTTCAGTGAAGTCTCTTTCACTTTGAAATGATTTCTGAATAAAATTATTATCATAAGAAATGATTATGAGTTGTTTTAGATGTTGTTATAGTGATGTAGCCACTCACCAGCTCAAGCAAAGACACATAAGACACTGCTGAGGCCAACTCACTGATGTTGGGAATCTGTGTAGCTCTACACCAGGCGCCTGCAGGCCTTTGTTTCCTTTTTCCTTATATGTCACATTTCAGATGGTTAAATCAGTTTCATTAATACGTTTATTTATTTATTAACTTCAGAAAAAAACATTAAAATGAAATAAAAATGCCATCACTGTGACCCAAATACATGCTGATAAAAAGCAAGAACCTCTGGATGGTTCATCTGATGCGGTTACAGCAACAAACTATCCTCTGATGACCGGCCTGACATCATACGTGTAGCATCTGATCCGCATTCAATAAGCACGATTACTAACTAACTATAACTGTATGAAGCCGTTTCCTGTTAACTGGCCTCTGACCTGTATACTCATGTTATGTTCCATATAACTTATCTGATACATGGTGTCAGTGGAATTTTTATTATATCCCCGAACGCGGAGTGTCGGGAATGTTGTAGTTTCATCCCAACTGCTGCCACATATCTTTCATGTGAGCGCGATAACTCGAACATTTTGACAGTTTAATTTTGATACTCGGTCTACCTGTTTAGGTCCCCAACGACCTGTAACAAATTTCATGATTATTGGATTTATAGTTTCCCACCAGGTGGCGCTTTATGCACTAAAAATCTGTTTTTTTTTTTGTCTATATCTCTGGAACTATTTGTCTCATTGGGCTCAAATCAAGCGCAAATGAAAGGTCATGACCTCAGGATGCATCCTGTAATGACCTTATAACGGGTTGGTTCAAAGTTTCAACACCAAGTGGAGCTTTGTGACTGAACATGTGCGTCTTTATATTATTGTATTGTGTCTATTCAAGGATTGGAGAATTGGAGGATTGGGGAGTTCTGGGATAAACTGCTAGCTGTCGCTTCCGACGGCATAGACTTTGTTCGTCACGTTGGTGTCTTGAGACTTTTTTCTTCTTCCCTTCGTTTTCAGAAATACAGCCCACGACTGCTGTGAAGAGAACGGGAAATACAGCAACTAAATTACGAACAAGAAAGAAAATGCACACCTGAAATCAGCATTTTGAAAGAAAATTGTGATGATTTTGCTAAATGATTTTGCAACAGTTTACAACTATTTGGCCGCTGTGCATATTGTAAGCAATGTAAGCACATGATACTTCAGCTTATGTTTTAAAATGTTTACTTTATATTAGAACAGTAAAGGAAATGTTTGAGTAAAATATAAAGTAAAAAATACACAGTAATAAAAAACTGTAAAAGTAAATAATTACCATGAAAATGAACTGAAGAGTGAAATTACTGAATACTAAAAACAATCGTTTTATTACATGATTTTGTATTATGCTCGTACGTTATGAGCCAATAGAACTGAGACTAATGTTGTGCAAATTAGCACACGGCTTTCACTTTGCAAACATGATGATTAGGGTGAAAAGTATGTTTAGACAGATTTCATCTTCATGCTACACATCAACAGCTCAATACTGCCACTTGTCATGTCAAATAAATGATGACTTATTTTTTTATTTCATCTTAATTGATACAACTTTTTGTGTTTTTTATAAATCTGAAAAAAAATTCTAGGTTTTATTCATGTATCAAAAATTATATTTCAGTTCAATTTAATTCATATTTTGTTAATGGTTTAATGAATTCAATACAATTTGATTGACTGAGTAATTTTTTTTATTAAACTTGCATTTAATTTCAGTAGTGCTTCAAATGTTTTCTGATTAGCTGTGATTTTTTATACCAATTCCAGAAAAAGAAAAACAATGAATACATTTTCTATGTTTTGTTATAGTGTCAAAGCAGAATATGATACAAGAAGAAAAACTCAAGTACCTTTATACTGAAGTACTGTACTTTATATTCCACCACTGACATAAAACACTCTGAGAGTCCACGCAGAAAGGCTCTGAAGTTACATTGTACCTGGTGATCTCACCAGTAAACCAACAGAGTAGTAAACATGAATTAAGTACTTACCATACTGATAAAAATCCTTGCTATGATCAAGTCATAAAGGCAGTCAGTGAGCAGCTACAGAAGCTTCCCCTTCTGGCAGACAGGAAATGTCTCACTGCACACTTTTTCAGTGCAAACTCATTCCTCAGTGTCCGACACACAACGGCACCTCAAACGGTGGTTCTGTAGGAGCTCAGATTCACAATTTTCCGCTTTCTGTGTCAAGCCGGTCAGCTTCATTGACCAAATCAGTGATGATGATGCTTCATTCAGCATCATCTCCACACGAGGCTGTTGTGTATTCAGAGTTAACGTGAAGGTGACATGGCTCCGTCTTAGCGACGGCATTTCAGATACATCTTCGATTCGAGTTGACACGTGAGAAATATGTCAAACTGTCAATCTGTGCCTGCAACAGAACCGGTCGTGGAGCATCACTATTAACACCAGGAAAGGCCAAATGCGGCATAAAGCTAAAAGTGTTGATAACAGCTACTAACACACATGCAGACAGAGAAGTGAAGGTACATGATGCGTCTTGTGCTTCTATTTTTGATAGGAATTTGGACAGGGTCAAAAAAACAGATGCCTGAATGTTAAAGTAGCGTCTTAAGTTTGGAGTAAAGTGTGTATCTGAAACATTACGAAGTCCCCAAAGCAGTGCCAGAGAACTTAGGTCCACTTCGGTTATATGCCACCCGTCAGCCGACCTGCAGCCAGGTAAATCAGCAGAAACACTGCCGGTTGCCCTTGGTGACCTCCTCGGAGGAATGGACCGTGTTGGGTACAAATCCACTCTTGACGCCTTCCCAGCCATCCTGGATTTTGATGTCCCCATTCCTCACGAGCTCAAAAATGTCCCTTGTCAGGTCCACAAATGCCTAAAGCAAAACAATCAAAAGAAAGAATCAAACTATTTACTTTTGATCAACATTTTCTGATATGTGTTTTGTGTGTTTGTAGTAAAACAACACAAGAAAAGCGTTGCAGCTGATCAGTACAATAACTCCTTAAAACCTTCTCCACGTTGATGGCGTCTCGTGCCGACGTCTCCACGTAGCGCATCCCGTAGGCCCCGGCCAGCTTCTCCGCCTCGTGCTGGGTCACCTGACGCTGAGCTTCTAGATCACACTTGTGTCCGACAAGCAGGAAGACGATGCTGTGGGGCTGGACGTGGCTCCGCGCCTCCTCCAGCCAGTTGTGGACGTTCTGGAAGGAACGGTGGTTTGTGATGTCAAAGAGCAGGAGGCCACCCACCGAGTTGCGGTAGTACGCTCTGGTGATGGACCTGCTTGGACAGATGGGTGCGGAGTTGCTGCTTTAAGTAACTGTTGAACCACGTCTGTGTATGTTTTGTTTGTTTTATAAAAGTTGACAACAGATTAAGAGCTTAAAGTGACCAAATAACATATTCAAACAGCTTTTTTCTTATGTATCTTAAAGTTAAAAGACTTTACAGTTTTTGTAATTCAGATGTATCAATCGAAACTTCATCTTTTATCCAGAAATCCTTCAGTGTTCACTAACGGACTATGCATTATACATCATATCATGACCTAAAAGTGCCTCTTCAGTCCCATCTGATGGGATTGATGATAAGATGTGGAGGAGGCGATGAAGTAAAAGCTCTGAGAATCTTGTTTTTAGTTCGCTGTGTTGTCACAAAGACAGATTTTTCTCTACCTGAACCTTTCCTGTCCTGCAGTGTCCCAGATCTGGAGTTTGATTCTTTTTCCCGGCTCAATCTCCACCAGGCGGGAGAAGAAGTCCACCCCCACGGTTGGGTCTGACACCTGGGCGAAGCGACCTTCTGTGAACCTCCGGATCAGACACGACTTGCCCACTGTGGAATCTCCGATGACAATAAGGCGAAACTGGTAGAGCCATATTGTCTCCATGTCGGATAAAAATATAATCTGTCACAGAGAAAGCCAAAGATCCAGAGTGAATTATCATAAATACGTTTTTTAGTAAACCCAACATGAACCTGACATGTGACACAAGTAAGAAACACGAGACATTTCCACATATGTTGGAGCAGAAAAACACATCTCAGTCATTCCGAAATTCAAATTCAGAGTCTTTTTAGTGTGTTTTCGTATTTACATTTTAATTAGATTTAATCTACAGACTAATCTGATAATTTTGGGTTCTGACAAAACAATAACAGGCTCAGATCTTGCCTCTGTGTCCATGCGATTCACAGTTGGGGGATCTAATTTAAGAGGAAGGAGGGAGGAGCAAGCCACTCCCCTCCAGCTCAATAAACAGTAGTGTAATCAGCCCCCATGTGGATTGTAGAGTGAACACAATGAGGCATTCAGGACAAATAAAAATTCAAGGAACAGATAGATGCTGAATATTGATAATACTCAGCTTTCTATAATATATAATAAATCATAGCTTATCTGTTTTAATCCTAAGGTTATCTCAGCCAAAAGAGAATTCACTGAAAAATGAACATTTAAAGGAAAAACTGCACCAAAAACCTGTAAATGCTGACCTACCTTAAGTTTCGGAGCTCAGAAGATGTAAAAAATAGGCCCCATGTTGATGACTGTGTGTTCTGAAAATGACCCTGTAGAATAGTAGAGGCTGTTAGTGCAGCTTACGTAAATGACGCCCTAACGAGCCTGCTGTCCGGTTTAAAGGGTTAAAATGTCCCTGAAGAGGGAGAAAAAACACGAAATGATCCGAGCTGCGTAAATGTTGATGTTTCCGTGATGATTCGCTGATGAAATGGCAGCAGGATTCAACAGCAGCATCACACACACACCTCTTCCTCGCCCTCATCAGCACCAGTACCGTAACTGCACGCGCAGCGGCGCAGCCACAAACCTGCAGGCTGCTGCTTTCAAACACCGTAGGAAAAATACTCAGCGCACGTGGTGGTTCAGCAGATTTTACATCCTCTGCTGATAAATCTTCCTGCAATTAGCACTGTTTATGTTTTTAATTAAACTTTATTTGTTAACTGACGCCTTTAGTAAATAATTGGCTTATTTGTTCTGATGTGAGAATGTAACTTAAACTAAACTTGGTGCAAAATAACAAGAAAAGTAAAAAGAAGAAACACTTTGATCAGTGCTTTTCCTTCAATCCCTTCAGCTACTGACTTATTATTTCAAAATCAAGTTTAGAAGTCAAATACCATTCACGTGGAGATTTGATAACATGACTAAATGCCACATGATTGTAGCAGTGGATCCGGGAAGGTGGCAATGAGCAAACCAATCAAAGCACAGAAACTGTTTGTCAAACTGATTTAAGAACCCTCCTGACACACTTTACTGACTTTTATTCCTAGTGCCACTGGTTGGACTTTTTGCTGCCATTGGCGAGAGATATTTGTTGTTTCTCATATATTGTGTTTAACTTTTATATCTTAATTGTGGGTCTCCCATATTGATTGGTCTTTTTATCTTTTTTAGGTCTGACAGACTGCTGTTTAGTTAAGTGTAAGTGTATCTATCTATCTATCTATCTATCTATCTATCTATCTATCTATCTATCTATCTATCTATCTATCTATCTATCTA
>JBAMHX010000017.1:13595207-13611747 GCA_037177515.1 Pseudomugil tenellus | reverse complement strand
GATAGATAGATAGATAGATAGATAGATAGATAGATAGATAGATAGATAGATAGATAGATAGATAGATAGATTTTTGTGCTCATTACTAAAGAAATTGTAGTAAACAGAATAGCGTCTCCAGGAATTTGCACCATTACCAAAGAATTATTGAGAACATTCATCATGCAGATATTAAATGACAGAAGGCTGCACACCTTCAGCACAAGCTGACTGGAAGTTATTGGCCATCCAACAAACACGTAAATGTCACTTAAAGCTGAAAGCAGATTTTCTGAAAATAGGGTCAAGGCTTTTACATGATAAATTTCAAGCAGTCTAAAGGATTTTACACAACCACTCTCAAGGATAAAACAGTTTCTCCCAGAATGGCTGGGGTTATTCCAGTCAAAGTGGTTGCGTGAAGACGTCTTTCATTGTGAACTGGTGCTTATCTGGATTTTTATTTTTTTTAGTGGGATATATAGGTTTGTAAAGAAACTGCACCTGGTTCTTGAATTGAACTAAATATGTTTCCTGCCTGAAACATAGATGCAGCTGTTCTAGTAGATGTAGCTTTCTAGATGATTTCCAGTTAGAGGGTCTCTCCTCTCTAACTACACGGATGCTGCGTTGTTAAGCTGAAGCGAAGGTGCAGGTTGTGTTCTGGCAGTCAGGCGGTCAGTGGGTCTAACCTTGCAACTGGTTGAGAAGACCTTGGTGGGAAAGCAAATGAATAATGAGCACAAGTGCCCTCAAGGAGCTTGTGATGAGTCAGCTGTTAGCCATCTTTGGTCCAACATGTCACATGCAAGACCCATGTTTTCTCTGTGTAAGCGAGTCCTTTCCTACTTACCCTGCTGGGGAAAACAGGGCCTCCAACATTGTCACCGGATAATGGAAAGCCATAAAAACCCCTCAGCGGGAATGACAACAGAAAATGAAACGAAATGAATATGGAAAGCGAAATAGAGCAGAGGAGATGAGTAACTCACAGCTTCTCTGTTTCAGAAGGAATGTTAAAATTCACATCCAAGCCTCCGGCTATCATCTGCAACAATTCAGCTTTTGATTAGTATTTCAGATGAGTTAACGCCAAAGCAATGAGCAGTGTTCAGAGCAAGAGGTCTTGGATATCAGGGGAATATAAAATTAAAGCTGGAACAAATCCAGTGCTTTTGTCTGTTTACATTGGAAAAAGAAAAAGAAACATCTTACATCTTAATCTCACAGCTCTGTTTTTTATCAGTCACGCAGGCACATCACGATAAATGCCCAATAAATCTAATGCAAAGCTGTTCGCTGGAGTCGTTCAGAGGAAGCTAACCCGCATTATTGGTGACACTGATCGCAATTGTTGATTATTTACTACAAATAGCAGATGAATAGCATGGCAGATGGAGAAACGGGACATTAAAAGAGTAATCAGGCCAAGAATGACCTTTTGTCCTCAACACACAGTCAGTAGTATTACTCATTGTGTGACGTCTTTGGCTGTGTCTCATGGCAGTAAATATATTTATTTTTGCAAAAGCAAGAAAATGTGTTGAGTTTCATCACTTGCTGCTTTTTGTTCCACACATTCAGCATCTCTGCCCCATTAAGTAAAAGACAACAGAAAGAAAAGTGAAAGTGACGACAGGCGGATGAACATGGCATCCAAAGTTTTGCCTCTCAGGCTGTCGGACATATTTTAATGAAAACCACTGAATCCCACATATGTGTGATTTTAATAACCTTATCTTGTAAAAAGATTTCACGCCCTCAATAACTTTTATCTAAAAGCCAAGGTCTGAAAATGAGAGTGAATAAAGTTTTTACAGCTTTTTACAACATCTCTTTTAATGGGCATGAATCCCTCTAATCACACATAGTTTATAACAATGATCCTCCATTTCTTCCTAACTCACATTAACAGTGTCTTAAATTCAGCTTGATGCCACCAAACTGCCTCACACTAAGATCTCATTTCTAATCAAGTTATTTATTTATATTATTTCCAATGCAGAGCACAGGTTATCAGCGTAATCAATACTCCATCATATTCCTCGGGCTATCTCCACTGTCACACGTCGGTGGTTAAATCCCAGCTAATGTGTCATTGCCCCGAGATGTGACATGGTCTGTACAGGTCTGTATTCTTCCACTTAGATGGAACTATTTTCAAGAAGAAGTGAGAGGTTTTATATCACAGATACTTACAAAGAAGTACAGACGTCCCCATAATCTGCCATAAAGCTCATCAAATGGAAATTCTGGTCGTGATCTCATATGTTAAAAACATCAGTAGTGTTTATCCAGATGTTAGTGATTGTAAGACACGTGCAGCTAAAAGCTACGGGTACTAAAACCACATCCTGAAGTAGATAAAAGACATTCAGAGCTCCAGAGTTGGTTCTTTAACACGTATCTGTTTGTTTTCCAGGTTTTTTTTCGGTCCCCAATTCCAGATGTTAGACAGCAGAAATAAACAACAAACTATTATCAGTATTCTTAAATGTCCCAATTCCTGCTGAGGTTTGTACACTGAAAACTAGATAGTGAAGCTGAAAAGAACTGGACTGAAGTGAGCTGCTGATGGCTTCAGCATAAAACAAAGATGTAAGTTTGTACTAAATGAGTTTCTTTGGTATCCAGCAGGACAGTGGGTGAAGAAAACATAGCTCAGCTTTTATATAAGCTTGGATAAACTATCATTTTGAGGGACAGACTGATGGTTTGCATTTTAAACTTTTTTTCTTACCTAAAAGTTTCCTTCCACTGGCTCATCGCCTGCTTTTATTTGGTTTCTTGCATCAAGATTGTACTATGAGCCTTTTGCTGATGTGTTCTTATTTCTGCATTTTGATTTAAAATATTAGGTGTGTGAAGCGTTCACTTATTTCATCTCTTCTTACCATGTATGAAATTCCTTCCATCTATCAGCTCATCACTGTTGCTGAGCTGAGGTCCTCGCTTTGGCTGCGTTACAGTCTCACATACGTTTTGACATTTTTGTGAACTTTATGTTAATCCATCCACATAATGGGAGTAGTTTATCCAGGAAAAGATCTTAAATTAGCTAATAAATGTCACCAAGCAGATATTCTTTATACAGTGAATGGACTCAGTGGTTAATTAATATAAAAAAGTAAAAAATGCAGAGATGAGTTGAGAAAACAGTTTTTGTCTATGAGCATTTAAGCCACATTTTCATTACAGTAATTAAATATTTTGGGCTCATATTCACACTTTGCAGATTTTGCAGCTTAAATACTGTGTAAAATAAAATGAGGGCTATAAAAGGGAATGCACTTGAGCCATTTTAGATGGACTCTCACTCAGAGTTGCATCCAGAATCCATAAAGAATCTGGGGCGATGTTCTTCCAGTGCGCCCCAGCTGTATAATTTAATGCTGAATTTTAAATCAGCCCGTTATCTGCATGTAACTGTTTTTGCAGTAAACATAAGAAACCATTTTCCCCACTTTAAAAAGCTGCCGTTCCTGTGTTAAATTGCCAGAACACCCATTTTACACACACAGTCTGGTGCTCGTTAGACCATTAACACAAATTTCTATTTTTCTTGTTAGCTGCATTCTGCATTTCTTTTTAAAGGTGATTTTAGACTTCAGCTTGCTAAATGTTTGGCGTTATTTTCAAGTTAACCGACAAATATGCATCAGAGAAAAGGTCAATTACTTCTCATTAGTTTAAATATGTGTCTGCTGAGTTGATTGTGTTTGAACAGAATTGATCTTGTTTGTTTCCATCCTTTAAGATGACATATGATCATTACAAGGTGGGATTCAGTAGCTCTTGTTCTGTTTTATTTAATACAATTTATTATTAAAAGATCATTTGTTTATAGATTTGTTTGATTTCTTTAGTCATTTAAAATTAATGCAAGAGTCAATATTACTTCAATCATTGTGGTTGTTTGCTCATTTAACTGATTCAGAACAGCTCAACAAACCCTACAAGGACATAAAATGCTCTTTTCCTGTGTGGTTCCTGACTTTACTCACACTAAATTACACTAAATATACAGATGGGAGTTATAATGACAAGTAAGATTAGCTAATTTTATTTTATGGCCATCTGTTAATAGTACTTATCCCTCCTTTTGACAGTTTGCATTGTCTCACACTGGTTCTCTCCGTCCTGCAGACCTGATCCACTGCACCAATGAGCTGAACGTTAACATCCCCCACCTGGCAGACACACTGCTGGAGCGCACAGCTAGCAACAGCTGGATTGTGGTTTTCAAAGCGCTCATCACCACACACCACCTTATGATGTACGGTAATGAGGTGAGCAAAACGCATCAATTCACAGAACCCCCCCTCACACACACCCAGACAAAGACAGATTTTGTTTCAAAGGGTCTGGAAAGTAGTTTGTCATCCTGAGATAAGATGCTTGTTTTCATGAGTCGTCCGTGGATGGTTTTATGTAACGGAAAAGATGAAAAACAGACAAGCTAATCTGCTATGACTCATATAAAATGTAGATTACGCTACATTATGGCTTCATTCATCAATACTGCTGTTAAGACTTTTGAAATCTTGGTTTATCTTAAATAAGTGTGTAAAATTCTCATAGAAACCAATTTTTGCGTGAACGAATGGGTGAATTCAGTCAAAAGGCGGAAAACATTCAGCAATTTTTGTCCAAGTTGACACCATTTGCCCATGAGCATGAAACAGAAAGACACTGATGCTGATGTTTGCGAGACCAAAACAGTCAACCAAACTTGTCGATATGCCCCAAAAAAAGAAATAAATTTTCAAAATCCACGACATTCCTCTCACCAGGTTGAAGCAATTTCCTCTCCAACTCTTTCACAGTCAAATTCTTTGAAGCCCTATCTCCCACATGTCCAACAAAGACTGATGAAGTATTCCGCTGACATTTCAATGGCCGGCATGACAAATCACCTCGCTCCGCTGCAACCCAACAAGATCAACAAGCCAAACATCAAACATGTGCAGCGATGAGCGGCTCACACTGCGAAGAAAGGCTGCGACAGAGATTACTGTGGGGATGATGACCCTCTTAAAGCACACCAACAGCAAAGCTTTTAGCGGCTCCAGCAGTGACGGGGTGTTTGGAAAATTTGTCAGGGTGGTTAAGCCGAGCAAATCTTCACCCTTGCTGTTTCTTATACTGGTTCTACCTGACCAGAAACTGGTTTGGGACAACATTTAGCACACATGCTTCTTGAAATTAATGCCATCTTTTTAAAAAGGGATTTTGCATGAAAATAAGCATATTTTAATGCTATTTTGTAATAATGCTTTGTAGGATAAAAAAAAAGTTCAGTCATATCTTTATATTACACCACTGCAGTTTGGTTTCTGACTGTATTACCATGGCAACTGGCACTTGCATAGGGCAAAAAAACAGACATAATCTGTGAATATAAAGAAAGATAAACAAGAAAAATAACACCAGTTACTATCCATTTTTTCTTTTAGGTAATGCTAGTGGATTCTGTTTCTTAAAAGAACATTTTGAGAATTTTTTTTCAGATTTTGCAGATACATGCAGGCTTTCCATGTATAGGGAAACTATACATGGAAAATCTTCTTTCCATAATCAGTAAATAAGCTTGTCTTCTCCAGAGTTTAGAAAGCTGCATTGTGGCTGTGTTTCTACTACCTGTGTTGCTTTCTTAGCTAATCTTTAACCAAATGCTGACTGGTGTTGCTGACTGTTTTAACTCATTTTGATGCTGGGATAAGAAAGAGTAAGAAAAGTTACTCACAGAGATAACAGAACCCAGTTTGCCCCTGTTGTTTGTAGCAAACAGGTCATTTGACATAAAAAAAAAAACGGTAATGACCGTTTGCTTTTTGTCCAGTATACAATAAGCTTTATTGGGTAATTCCACCAGAAGCATCTGTACTAAATGGTTCCCTGCATTAATTTAGTCAGAGCATTAACTAAATGTAGCCTATTGTAAAACATTTCCACATTTTATAAACAATAGAACAGATCCATCCCCGTGTTTCCATGTGAGGAAAGCTGGAGTTTAACCCAGGTTTGCTGAACAAACATCCTATGATTGAATCCACTGTCATCCCTTCCAGCAGCTCGTTGACAAGGTTCGCAGCTGTACGTGTTGCTTGAGGATTCCCATGTAGAGTTGCTTGAAATGTAAAACAGCAACATCCCACTCACTGTGCTGCATTACAGCATTGGTTTAAGCCAGCAAACTCATCCTCTGTGAAATCCTTACATAGCTCCAACTTTTTCAATAAATAACATTTTTATTATGCCAGGCGAACACATCGTCTTACTGTGGACATGTCAGGCCGCAAGAGGAGATAAATCACTAACTTTGTCCTCTGTTTTTTCCCATCAGAGATTGATGCAGTACCTTGCCTCCAGAAACACGCTCTTCAACCTCAACAACTTTCTAGATAAGGCTGCATTACAAGGTGATTTAAAGCCATTTGGCTGTTTGTGGACTCAGCAGTGCTGTACGTCTAACAAAATGACTTTCTGTCCGACTCTCCCCGGCTCTGTAACACCATCAATAAGGCACTATTCAGAACCTATTTCAAAGAATTCCAAGATTGGAAAAGCTACTGAAAAAAGGTTCTCTTTGTTTGCTACAAGAAGCTGTCGAATGATGCTGTAAATTGAAACATAGCTCAGCGTGTGGTTACGCATTTAAAATGGAAAACGCATTCAATTTTTTTTAAAAAAAGGACAAGAGCTGGTTTGATGCATCAGCCACATAGAGGTGGTCACCATAAATAAAGGTGTAATGTCATGTTAACATGGTTTGGAAACAAGCCAAAGTGACTGCCTTTTAACTACAGCGCCCCCTCTCTGCCCTCCAGGATATAACATGTCAACCTTCATCAGACGCTACAGCCGCTACCTAAATGAGAAAGCAATGTCTTACAGGCTAGCAGCAATGGACTTCACCAAGATGAAGAGAGGGTAACACTCTTACACACATTAACGGGTGATAAGCTAGACAGACATGAATATGTCGTTTTTCAACAGTGTATGCCTGATAACTTTATGTGAGTGTGCAGCACGTGTGCATATATTATCGTGTGTTTTAGGGCTGATGGTGTGATGCGCACTATGAACACAGAGAAGCTGATCAAGACTCTGCCCATCATTCAGAACCAGCTGGACGCGCTCCTGGATTTTCAGGTAATTGAGCTAAACCGTACACGTAAGAGACCAGAGCAGCCACTGCAGCATGTCGATGCAACCTCTTGTTCCTGCCTTCTGTCTCACAGCCAAACTCCAACGAGCTGACCAACGGGGTGATCAACACAGCTTTCATGCTGCTGTTTAAAGACTCCATACGATTGTTTGCTGCCTACAATGAAGGCGTCATCAACATGTTGGGTAAATAACAAACAAAAGATTACAATACTGTGACAACTCTTACCTCCACTCAGACATTCTCTGTGGAAAAAAACATACTTTTTTCCTACGCTCTCTCTAAGTCCAGACTGTAATGATTACCTTATTTTAATCTATTGATTATTAAAGTGTAACTAACCCCAAACTACTCTTTTTTTGCTGATAAACTGTTTAAATTGGTCTTTAAGCGTGCTGTCTTATTATTTCGGTGCATTTTTTTTTTTTTTTTTTTTTGCATTTTGTTGTAAAACAAACTTTGTTCAAAAACCGTCTTAGTGCTGCCCTCTTTAGGTTGAACAGTGGCTACTGCAGTTGAATTTTCCTATTTGCCAACGTGGTACAACTTGGTACAACTCCACATCACAGGTTGCGGCTCTGGGTCATAGATATCTAATATAAACACTAGATACCTAGTCCACGCTGTTGGCCTATGGAGTCAGACTGGCTCACTTGGCGGCCATCTTTTGTCTGTGATCTTGCTCATTCATAACATTAGCTGTGTCTGAATTCACAATCTTCTTAATAAAGCATTTACTTTAAAAACAGCGCCGTCATGAGGGATCTAGTCTTTATAAATGTCTATGCTCTGGGTATAAAAGTTTCTTGCATTCCCCCACACTTTCCTCTGTGTCTGTCGGCCGCGCCCATTTCTGTTGCGTTTTTCTGTAGAGCCTCTTTCAGGGGATGAGTTACACTTTAAGGTAGCGAGGCGTCCCAAATAAATCATAAGACTCTTTCATGTTTCTGCTTAATTATGACCTAATCAGGCTATAATTATTTGGAGATTACTAAAGTTTGTATGAACAAGATGACAGGTATGGTATGCCAAATTCGGTTAACACCACTCCAAGTTTAGCCCCTAAAACACCCCTTAAGTTTTAAAGTCTGTTTTTAGCAATTTTGCGTGGATAAATACAAGTAACTTGTGTTGGTTTTCAGGTAACAGCTAAATCTATTCATATATAATAATGGTGCCTTTGCTGATCTCCTGCCACACAGAGAAATACTTTGACATGAAGAAGAACCAGTGCAAAGAAGCCTTGGAGATCTACAAGACCTTCCTCAACAGGATGACCAAACTGTCTGAGTTTCTCAAAGTGGCAGAGGTAACATCTGTTTGTCCTGCTCCGTCTTCCAAGGAGGAAACACAGAAATAATTCCCTGTGGAAAGGATGGCGGCATCCATCTGGAGTAAATCTCAGCAGCCTTCTGTTGTCTGCTTTCACATACACATCACACACACTACCCTCGTTTCGACTCGAGAAAGAGTCGAACCTAAACTAAAACTCCACACCAGCCTGTTGAGATTTGCTCCAGACTTCTGTTACCCCGCGTTTCTGATCTACGGTCAACGCCTTCAACCAAAACTGACCGTAGATCAGTTTTCAGGGGCTTCTTCTCCTTAATCTCCCAAATCTTTTTTGCACCTAGATATTCTCGTGTTACCGCCCCCCGACCAGCTCTCTCACCCTGACTTGGGGAGACACGGGGGTCACTTCAAGCCAGTCATTATTGGCCAAGCCGTAGACTTTCAGAGAAACACTCATGTACAGCTTCCAGTTGAGGGACCCCTTCGTGTGCTGCCTGTTCACATGCCTGCACTGCATGCCCAAGCAAGCTCTTTTTTTCTATTCTATCTCTGTCCCTTCTTCCATCTTTAATTTCTTCCCTCTTCTTAAGAACTATATTCTTGTGTGTATAATGGCTGTTATCCAGTGAACAGTTGGAGTTCTTGCAAGGCTTAACAGTGAATATAAATAGTTTGATCCTCTGTAGACTGCGTAGCCCTTCCACATGCGTCATCTTCAAAGGCTTTCTCACCGCTTGGTTTGGTTCCCATTTGGACGAAGGTTTGGGGCGCAGCCGCTTGATCCAGAGAAAAAAAACGGACAAAACGAAAAGACTAACGTTGACTTTAAGGACCCATTTTCATTTTACCTGTCTAACAAAATTTGTTTGTCTGTCTTGTGTGTCATCTGTGTTCCTCCCTTCTCCTTCTGTTCAAAGTCAACATTAGTTGAGTGTCTTCCTTTTGGATGTTTTCTTCCTCGCAGTCACGTGACCTGTGGTCCGCCCTATCCGCCCTGCCTGTTCAGTCAGTTGATGTGTTCAGCATTCATTTCCAACCAGTCTCAAGATTTCAGTGTGTGTGTGTGTGTTTATTAGTGTATGTGCATATATTCGGTATATATAGCTGTTTGTATGTGTGTGCATGTGCCCTCCACCCCTCCCCCTCTGTTGTCTTTTATTTGTTTTCCTTTCCAGCCACTGCATGAAGTAATGAATGCTTGGGTTTGATTCTTCTTTCTCCCTCCTCCTCCTCCTCCTCCTCTGACACATGCCTCTCCCCCCGCCCCTGTTTTAACTCCGTGGTCTGTTTTTCTTTTGTTTTTTTTTTGTTTATTCCTATTTTTTTTTTATTATTACTACATTTGGTTTATTTTCATTTTGCCTTCCTCCTTCCTCCCCCACCCCTCCTTCCTTTTTTGTGACACAGCGAGTTGGGATAGATCAGGGCGACAGCCCCGATCTCACACAGGTCAGTCTACATCTCATCTCAATCAGTCAATCAACCAGTCAGTCAACCAGTTTATAAATCCGCCAAGTCAGTCCCATAATGCTTCATTCTAAACGCTCCCGTTCCCTACTCACCCTACAGACCTGCCCACACTGCAGCAGCCCCGTCTTCCTCCTCTCTTCTTCACTCTTTCTTCGCTTTGTCTCCTTTTCTGTTTGAACAGAGTCTAGAACAGAGAGGAGAGAATAAATAAAGACCTTGCAAATAGTCTTTTCTTCCCTCAATTACTAAGCTTCATTTTAAAGAATTCCATATTTTTGTCATCTGAATCATTGCAGAACAAATTTTACTCAAAGCTCTGATTTGAAGGTAAGAAAGTAGAATTTAAACAGCTGGGTAAAAAAAGTATTTAGCTTTTTTTCTTTTTTTTTGCAGATTAATTTTAGATGTTCATGATTGGGGCCTGGCATTTTCTCCAATGTGAATATCAAGGCCTGTCTGTTTACTCAGTGGCTTATCAAAATGCAAGTCAGCACAATCGTATGAAGCAGGTTTTTGCCCATATAAGCAGTGTTCAGGTCATTTTTTAAAGGTTTACGTCCCTTTGCATTAGCTGTGGGGAGAGCAGCGAATGGTTTTTAAAACAGGTTACTGCAAATATGACTTGGATAGGGGCACATAATGCCATCATAAGTACTGCATATCAGCCCATGGACTGAAAAACGGATGATCCTTTTCAGTAGATGCATAATTGGACGTTGACAACATGACTAAAAAGCAACAGACTGAAAAGGGTATACTTTTAAAAAAAGGATGTGTTTGTAGTGCTTATAGAGACCTTATATGCCCTTATTCAACAACACAGTGACCCATGCCTTTACTCAGTTGTAGATATGTGTCTGTTTTACTTTCACACTTTTAGCATATTCTAGATTTCTCTGAAGAAGGATATCCAGAATTCGCATTTTACTCTCTTTCCCCCTTAAAATAAGTATATGAGAAATCTTTTCTTTGCCTGTTGTGTTTGCATTGTCTTTTCTGATGCTGAAATGTAAAGCTCTGGATGAAAATCAAGGTATCACATGTGGTCCAAATAAATCCATCCATTCTTTTTGTTTCCCAATAATGACCAGCTGCTCAATGTGTATTCCTGCTTTTTCACCAGATCTTTACATTTAACAGAGTTAACTTACATGGCTTCCAGTAAGGAAACCTCACATGAAATCAGGGATCACCAGCTCCTCTTTGCTCCAGTATCCAGCAGATTTTCATTGTTTCCCTGCTGCAACCTGCAGGACACTGTAACGTAAGACCTCTGGAGGTGGTGATCCCCGCTTTGGATCATTTGATTGCTGAGAAATGTTCTGAGATAATATAACGTTAACACAATACTCTGACTTCTCACCAAAATTGGAATCCTACAAGTTAACTCTTTTGGATGGTGATTTTCTTTTACGTGTATGTGTGTGTCAGTGTGTGTAAGCTTCTGAGAGTGTCTGTGGACTGATGGCCCCTGCATGGGTTCGATGGATGGCTCGGAGACATGTTTGTTGAGTTTCTACTTTGGAGCCCTGCAGCGAGAATGCTCTGCTCTGTCCTGATCTGTCAGTCCTGCTGCGGACTCTCTTGCATGATCCAAGGCTAATGTGTGCATGCTGGTCAACCAAACCTGATGAAACCAAACGCAAAATCAGAAGAAAAGAGCTGCAGTAGCGTAGATAGCACATATGAGGGTGATGTCTTAATTTTGCGGCTGCTGTTTGTGTGTATGCAACATGAAATGAAAGGTGAGGAGAGTGGTGAAAGTGAACTGTGCTCCCTACTTTGTCTACTTGGATGTGCTGCTAACAGTTCCTCTTTTACTCCATGTGCCAACCCCTCCTCCTCCCCCCCTCACCCCACTCAGGCTCCCAGTTCTCTCCTGGAGGCTCTGGAGCAGCATTTAGCTTCTCTAGAGGGCCGGAAGCTCAAGGATCTGTCCACTGCCAGCAGGTATCATTAAATAGGGAAAAAATGGTTTATATGTGTCACATAGAACCTGTTACAGCTCCTACAGTTTCTGCTTCTGTATATGTAATTTTAAAAAAACACACTTTAAATCAAAACACAGGGATAACACTCATGCCATAAGTAAGTAAACAATTCATTAGTTACAGCGTTTCCCACTGTAGATGACCGTTATTCCTGTCAAGGACGAGGACACTGGTTTCTTTAGATTGAGAAGAATGTAAATTTAATAATGAAGAATAAAAGAAGTTGAACATACATTAAACATTGAAACATGAAGGGTCAAAACATTAAGACATACAGACATGATACGAGGTCATAACCCGGGGAGAATCTCTCCAGAGATCTGTGGTCACACAGAAGTCTGGAACTATTCTGCCCGGTCACATTGTTTAAAGACTTTGGTCACGTGCGTCAATCTGAGGCCTGTTCTTCGGCTACAACAACATAACCAAGGTCTTAGCCTAAACTTTTTCCTGATGGAAAGACGCCGGCCTTGCAGATGGTTTACTAAAGGTCAGAATAACATCAGTTTAGGAGGCTTATGGTTGGACCTTTCAGCTAGACATCAATTAAGAGCAAGGTAATTAAGCTAATACATGGATTTCCTCTACCACTATAATCATCCAAGCGTAGCATTTTAGCACACATTTAATTAGCGTTAAATTCAAACAATGCAAAGGTACATAAACATGAACTTATGTTTTAAAGTCTCAAGTCTATTGTACTATTTCTGGAAACCAAAATGTTCATAAATGAGGAAGAAATTGGATCTGTGGAGAGAAACTTGCATACGTTGTTATTGCTTTGAGATTCACACATGATCATAAAGAGCAGATCATCGTCAAAAGAAAAAAGGATTTGATTTAAAAGAACATTAGTGGTGAAGCTAAGGTTCCTCTGGAGTCAGGCTTTAGGGGCCTTAAGTGGCATAATGCTTGAAGGGACGTCACATTTTTTTCCATTTACACTATCATGCAAAATAAAATAACGAAATTCGCTTCGCTAGAGTTGTTCTTTCTCTTCTGTTGTTGCCATGACTGGCCAATCAGAGGCGTCGAAACAAAAAAAGAAATTAGCTTTAACCGTCAAGTAAAAACTGTTAAAGTTACAGATTTCTACAGCTTGTAAAATCCTATATTTGTGCTTTAAACCACTGTAAAACGATCAGAGACTGTGTTACTACTGCGATTTCATTCTTTTCTTGTCACAATCTGAGAAATTGCTCTTCATTCATTCTGAAGCTAGCTCCACGGTGCAAACATTGTTCCCAGCTGATTGAAGACCACCTAAACTAAACAAGTTTTACAACTGGTTGATATAAAACCAGAGATGTCTGAGTCTGGCAGGTGGAAACAAACCACTGGGAATACCCAGCTACAAGCCCAGTGCTTCCCTGTCACATATGTAATAACCCTGCTTCCTGGAAAAAATGCTCTTGTGGTCAACATGCGGGAAAATAGATGCCATCATAACAACATCATGACAGACTAGTAAACAGATTATTTGATCATTTTCTGATCATTCAGCAGACCACAGCAGAATAAATGTGTCTGTATTTTAATCTCATATTCAATAAACAGCTGTGATTGACAAGTGAAAGCATGTCTTCTATTTGCTGTGTGCAGTTTTTAATGGCCGATGCTGATAATGGCCGAAGGACAGTGAAGGTCATTAGAAGGTTTACTACCCTTGTAAAACCATCAGCAGCACATGCCAGTTACCTGAAAATGTTGTTAATTAAACAGCTTGTGATACTATAAGTGTGCATGACTGTGGTTACAGAAATGATTTGAGGGAAACTAATTGTTGGCTCCAGCATTTTGACATATATATGCTTTGTAGAATGAGATTCTGTGGACTTTGGTTGTGTAGTTTTTTATGTACCCATGAATCTAAATCAGCAAGGATGTGTAGAAACCTGTTGTGTTTATGTCTCATTTTCAGATCCAGCACCTTGTCCAGTGCAGTGTCGTCTCTCTCCAGCGCAGGGATCTCTCTTAGCCGTATGGATGACAAGACAGAAGACAACAGACTGCAGCAACACAAGGCAAGGCGTTTGCAGTACATCTTTTAGATCTATGCAATATATTCACATACTGACGTCGGGTTCAGGCCAGTAACACCACATGCCGGCAACAATGCTTAATTAAACTGAAATATGTTTGTGTGCATAGTTTTGGGGTTTTTATATGCTTTTTGTTAGAACACTGAAGTCCAAATGTCAAGTGTCTTTGTGCTCTACGCTGTCGTTAAACTTAGAGATAATTGCATTAATTCTGTAGAGCAGTAAAATACAGTGTCTGCTTCTGGCTGCTGGCCGGTAGTGTGAAGAGCTGCACAGAGACTAGAAATGAGCTTTCTGTACATGAGAGATTAAATTCCAGGTTTTTGTAAAGGAACAATGAGATTTGATTCGTTTCCACATTTGTTACAAAAAGCAATAAATCATATAAAGATATTTTTTCTTCCATGCAGGAGGACGGTCATAAGGTGATTGATATTCAGACGCCCAATGTTTCACCCAGTACCCAGTCAGTGGGCAGTGCCAACAGTAGTGGAGAGGTCACAGATCTCTTCTCCAACTCACCCATCGTTCCCATTAGCAACCAGTGAGTCCAAATCCAGATGAAAATTCTTTATCCGAGCTATGCAAACACTTAATAAAGCTTTTTTAAGTTAAGCTTTATCTTTGCACCTTTGTTATTCATTATTAGCAACCAGCCTTTAACCTTGCTGCGAGTGCAAATTAGATATGAACATTTAAATGAAAAATAAATTGTCATTTTCATTCCTCCAGTGTGCCAAATCTCACCAGTGAGCTGTTCACCCTGCAGCCTAACTTCACCCCCATCCAAACCACACACACTGTGCCCAATAATAACAATGCCTGGGGAGGTAGGACTGCACACAAAACACACACACCCACATACACACACATACATATGCAAACATGCGACGGCGCATGCAAACACATCCCCACTCATTCACAAACAGCCACACACAAAGAGCTGAACATGCTGTGACTGTGATGGCCAGTTGCCTCATACTCTTGACTCATTACTCTCCTCTCTCTTTCCATGTTACCATGGTTACCTTTGTACATAAGGTGACTTGCTAAAGCCATCCCCACCTACTCAGATTCACAGTCCAGGAGTCCCATTGCATTCTGGGAAAATGCTGCCCAGTGATTTGGACTCTTCATTAGCAAACCTGGTTGGCAGTGAGTAGTATTTCTGTCCTAATGATCCGTCATTATTTCCATTTACTCCGGCGTTACTCTCTACCGTGTCGTTTCTTTTTATCTCTCCTCGCAGACCTGCAGTTTGGGGGAACGCCAGCTAAAAAGTGAGTGGATTTCTATGCCATCATAAGCAGAACCACAATCACATGATTGTGTCACTTTAATAATTTGCCGTGCATTACGCGCACTTGTTAGCATTGTGTGTGTTTGTGTGCTTAAGGCCAGAGCTCCAGTGGAGTCAGCTGGTAGAAAAGAAACCCACAGGAGGAAGTGGATGGCAGTCAAAGACTATGTGCACCAGTAACAACTGGACTCACGCCACCCATCCCATGGCACCTGCACCGATGCCAGTCCCTCAGATGGTAAAATATTGCACTTAATAACTGTAAAGCAACCGAAAATAGATATTTCACTTCACTGCATTGACAGATCTGTTAGCAAGTCCTTAAATTTCAATTAATGATACACACTGAAGAGTCCTATCAGTCCTTCATGAGTGTGTCTTTTAGAGCACTCATAATGAATACCTGATAGAGTTCTCCAACCATCATGGACTCCATCATTTCTCTATCTCTGTCTATGCCCTTTTCATTCCACTTTTATTATCTACACGTCTCTTCTACTCAATCTTGTCATCATCTCAATCTGCTCATTTTGTCGGTAAATGATACGGAAAGCTGGAAGCATGACATGAATAGAGAGAATAGACAAATGGCCGAAGGCTTAGTTGATCCTTTCTGACCATTCTCAGAAAAATGAATTAGTTTAGCTTTAATTTATGCATGATGAACTGATAATCTCTCTTTTTATTACATTTTTCTTCTTTTCTCTTCAACGCTATAGAATGGGATGATCTATACTGGATATGTAAGTTTAATTAAAACACCTTTTGTAATTCAAATCTATTCTGAAGACACTCTTTGCATTATTGATGCTTTGGGAATTTTCAAATGATAGTGGAAGTATTTGGCTTGTTGTCACGCCTCACAATTATAGATTTAACGCTTGTGATCATTACCAGCTTACTTTATTTGTAACTACATATGGTCAGAGTAGATTGCATGTTTTTCTCTACAGGCTCCAGCACCAGTGGCTTTTCCTATGACGACACCCCAAGTGCCTGTGTATGGAATGGTAAGGAACAATTCCCATTTTATTGCAACTTCTACATTTAAAATTCTTTTATTCATTCGCTGAATAATAAATTGTCCCCATGCACACTGCCTCTTCCCATCTCTTCCCATCCTTTCTACTCCTTACCTGCGCTCTGCTGTGATAAGCTTCCTCCTCAGATGAGTCATCAAATGGGGGGTGTTCCCATGATGCACCCGCCGCCTGTCATGTACAACCAGCCTGTCTTGAGGCCCACCAATCCTTTTGGGCCCATCCCAGGAACACAGGTAAAAAAAAAAAATTTT
>JBAMHX010000017.1:13561471-13580682 GCA_037177515.1 Pseudomugil tenellus | reverse complement strand
GTACCTAAACGCATCATGAGCAGGCAGTACCGGCCCTTTTATCTGTCTCTGCAGTGGCTGGACGTGCACATAAAGCAACGTGTGCACATAAAGCATACTAGAGTGGGTGGGCCATATGAACATTTCGGCAGGGTGACTTCTTGTGGAGTATAAATGCCATGCCGAACAAGCACTTTTTTTTGTTCTTGCGACCTCAAGAACAAGAACAAATTTCTCGCTTCTCGTAGAGTATGTAACAAGCTTCACTCTTTAAATGTAAAATTATGCGAATAAACAGTTGCATACCGGTCTGCTGCCCCCTCTCCCTTCAGGGTAACGAAGGCATACTGTCTGAGCAAGGAGCAGGTGTTGATCTCTCCATATGGAGCAAAAAGCTTATTCAGTTCATCCTGAGTTGCATCTATAGGAAGGTTCCCAACAAACAACTTTATATTTTCCCCGCTCATCTCTGTATCAACCAGGCATCTGCAAAATGAGAAAAAGACAGATTACAGCTAAAAAAATTCGCTCGGTTTGTTTATAAAATTACCTAACGGATATGTTATTACGCTTATAAAGAATTTTCTATTCTATACTTTGTCAAACTAAGCTAATTTGTCTAATTGGTGTGTTACTGTATAAATGCCGTTTCTGTTGTGTTAGCTAAGCAAACACACCCGTTAGCTTTCGCCGTCATGATTCATTAAAGTTATAAGCCGTTAGTGACCCAACAAGACTTATGAAATACAAAAAAAGGTGCATAAGTGTAAAAAATACAACACTATAAACAGTTACATACAATCACGCTAACACGACCTATAGTTAGCTCAAAACTACTGGCCATTTTGTTTAACGGTAGCGTAAACGATGTAGCGTTAGCTTAGCTAGAATAAGCTAGCTAAGCTAACCTAGCATAAGCTAACCTAGCGGTTTAACTAGTAGGGCTGCAAATAATTGCTTGAACCTGATCCGTTTTAGTGATATGCGCTGATATGAAATATGCCAAGTCATCTTAATTTGTTTAAATTGTGTATATTAAACAAGGAAAGCTTTAGTTATGCCAACACAGAACACCGACGGCTTACCCAACGCGGTCCTGGGCTGATGTATTTCAAACCTCACATCCGGCTCCGGTTTCTAGAGGTGCTTCTGCAGCATAGGGGGCGCTGTTTAACCAAAGGTACTGGTTCTGGTCCGGTCTGGTCAAGGTCTCACAATCACATTACTGGGTGTGCATAATAAAAAGATTTAAAAATGAATATGACCTTTCACCTTTGTTTCTTTTTTAATCTTAGTTTGATTATTGCTACGGACACGTTTTTTCCCCCCAAATCTTTATTAGCAACAGTACAAATACAGTTCGAGGCATCTTTTGAACAGCAAACAGTGAAAAAAGGACATACAAACAGCGAAATTTACATTGGGCTATACAACAAAGTGCAAAGGTAGATACAAAATAAAATAAAAACATAAACAAAAGATTATTTTTTAAATAAATATTGCTACGGACACGTGAGTTCAGCACCTGACATACTGTGACGTATGTTTCCAGGTGGGATGGGAGGAGGAGTCAAGTACGTCTGCATGTCTGTGAGCGCACGTCATGACAAGCCGAAGTGGAAGACAAGTTGACTTTTTGTAGTTTAATGTTGGAGGAAGAACACGGAGCGTGTCATAATGTGGAGCCAGAGGGGGTAAAAAGAAAAAAGGAAAATCGCAGTGAAAAGGTACCAAACTCTAAACCAGGTAAAGACTAAATTAGATATGCTGAATACGTGGCTGGAAGTTGTGTAATTTTCGAACAGGATGACTAAATATATGTTGTGTTTTTAAGGAATGCTTGTTGCGGATCTAGATCTAGACATACCGAGACTTAAGCTGCTGTCAGCTACAGCATATGTCCTTTAAAACAAATAAAAAGACGCTGCACACATGACTTCTGCCTTTTTTCTCTAACATCCAGCCTCATGGGTTGGTGTGTCAGTAAATTAAAACTTTACCTCCTAAAGGTTGCAATTTCATTTAAGCTCTGTCTGAGCTGCTCCATTTAACCAAGTCTGGGCTTGCTGTTCAAATCCAGGTAGATTTATTACACAGGTGTGTGCCTCTGAATATACAGCAGTCATATTTATCCTCCTGCTTGTGAACTACACAGGTATAATTATAAACTATTGTATTATTATAGGTCTCCGTGATCATTT
Source organism: Pseudomugil tenellus (assembly GCA_037177515.1). NCBI lineage: Eukaryota > Metazoa > Chordata > Actinopteri > Atheriniformes > Pseudomugilidae > Pseudomugil > Pseudomugil tenellus. The sequence continues at coordinate 13,578,502 of JBAMHX010000017.1, read as the reverse complement.
GAGGTGCAACTAATAACCTTTTTTTTAATGTATGTAGTCTATGTTTAGATGGCACAGCAAGAGCAGCCTTTGTATGACTACCCAGAGCCCACTAAGCCCTTGGAGCGCAGGTTTCAGGGGCATCAAAGAGGACAGGGCTCTCTAAGAAGCATCAGCATACTGGACCGTCTTCTACTCACAGTTCCTGTTTGGCTTCAGCTGTCAATCAACCCTGCCACTGCGTTGCACATTCTGCAGAGGGAGCCTCCCGGGGTATGAGCCATAAACACAATACGCTATTAATCCAATAAGTGCACACATGAGTCACATCCCCATAGAAAGTTTAGCATTTTCTTGCCTTATATTAAAAAGGATGTACATGCTCACACTTGCACTTAACAATCATCTATGTTTATTCTGCAGACATTTCTGGTGAGGAAGTCTCGCACATCCCAGAAGAATGTTCTTTGTGTTCGTGTGGCAGATGACACCGTGCCATCATTTGTTCAGCAGTTTGGCATCAGGAAGGAAGAGTCCAGTAAGCACATTTCCATAAACACTCTCATTATATGTTGTTTCTGTATTTGTTTGCAGTCTGCTGATACATTAGGAGGATTTTATTTAATAACTCCGGTTGTCACAGCTGTGTAAATAAGTACAAAAGGAAGATGGTTTTTGGAAGTTACTTTAGGACAGATTTTTTTAACCTGTATCCTAATTGTTTAGTGTTTTATTATAGGTTTATCCCAATCAAGTTATTTGGTATGCCTTTATAGTGATTATGCATGTGTTTTAAGCCATTCTGTGTTGTTTTTCTCATCTTCATAAGCATCATGCATCATACTGTGGTCCTGTAACGTCTTTATCATTATTTAGTTGATCGTTTTACATCATTTTTGGTAGGTTTGTTTCTTTTTTGTGTAAATTCATACACGTCTTTGTTGCCGTTTTGTCTGACTTAGTTTTCTTATTGTGGTCAGTTGCATGGTTTTCCATCAAGAGGCCATGCAGGCCCCTTTTCACAAATTACACTCCTTGTTCAGAGTTGATGAAAAACCAGCGTGGAATATTTATTAATAGCTGATTATTAAATAAACCCTTTATGGCTTTATTGCTAATGTCATTTGAGTTGTGCTGATAGCTTACTTCAGTAAACGTTGGGATGCAGGAAACCTTTTTAAAAAATAATAAATGGAGCTTTGCCAACTGTGACTGCTCCATCTTACAGCAGAGGATAGTAATAAATAACTTTCAGGTCTACATTTAAATGTCTAGTTTTGAAAGGTTTTAATATTCAAATGATTATACACCCAAGATAACTAAAGATGAACTTTGGTCCGACTCATAATCCATTTAAACATTTTCTTTACCAGCTCTGAATCTGGAGACATCAGCCATCAGCTTTCCAGATCTCCCAAGATTAATTTCTTTTTACTGTGTCAGCAGGTAAAAACAAAACCCTCCATATTTTACTTCTGTTAACAAACTGTTTATTTACCTAACTGGAGTCAAAATCTATTGAAAAGTTGGTGCAATCCTCACGTGTTGTGTATTTCTGTCAGAGATGTGTTACCTTTCCCTCTGGAGCTTCCTGAGGCCATCGCAAAGGCAACATCGCACAAAGAGCTTGAGTCCATCTCACATATGGGAATAGGTTGGTGAATTACTCGTTTTCTCACCGCAGATTTTGTTACAAGACTTCAGGTACTGCAGGGATTTACAGTAAGTCACATACTGCGGATGCAAAAATTGCCTCCCATCAGATTGGAAAATGTGTTCAGGTCTGTTTTTCTTTTATCCACTGATTTAATGGACAATAAAATAGTTTAAATAAACATTGTTTTGTATCATGATGCCCCCAGATACACTTTTAATGCTAATTTAATTATGCTTTATAGAATTCTGGAGTTCCCAACTAAATTTCCGTGGGCCACGGGAAGCACCAAAGCCAAGGACAGATGAGGAAAAGAAGCCAGATGCTGTTACGCCCGCTGCTCCACAGACAGATTCTGCTGCGAAATCTAACAGTGCTCTTCATCCAGACTCAGATAACCAGCTCAACAAAGTACTGGAACCAGACATTTCTACCAAAAAATCCGAGCCAAATCCAACTTTGTTCTATGAGTTTTGTCCCATTACGACCCGCAGTCCCAGCGAGCTAGATTGTGGCTCAGGCTTAGGTGCTCTCTGTTTCATAAACCCTCTTTTCTTGCAGTCCCAGAATGCCTTGTGCAGACGGCGAAAGTTCAAACACAGCCTCAAGGTTCGGGTTTCCACTGAGACGTCAAGTCTGCTATCACCTCCACTTGCTCCACCGCCTCCTCCACCTATTATGCCAAAAACCAAAGGAAGATGCAAAGCCTCAAAAGAGAGACAAGTGAGTGACCAACACTGTAAAAATCCACTTCAGGCAATTCAAGCCCATCAAACTGGAGACAATCTCAAGCCTCAGTCTGTGAAACAGATGCAGGACCAAGTGCAGCCGTCATCAGGACGTCTTCACCTCCACGCAGAGCTACAGAAGCAGGGCCAAGCAGAGATTAAAAGCAGCCAAAGTAAAGCTGGAGTTGGAGAAGACTACGATCAGTTACCTGAAATAACGGAGCATCTTCAAAATGACTACTTAAAACCTTCTCCGATGATCAATTTCTCCCATGTTGCCTCACTTTCTCCCTACCAATCACCATCCACTTCTCCCATGACACCCCCTTGTTTCCCCAAAGCACAACCGTCCCTTTTACCTCAGTACTCGCCAACTGCTTCTCCCTCCCTCTCACCTTATCAGTCCCCATCCGTATCTCCCAAGGTTCCCTTTTCCCTCTCACCACACAACTCCCCCAGTATTTCCCCATTTCCCTCCCCTTTACCTTCTCCCCCGTCCTCTCCACTAATGGAACAGGCCAGACATACACAAGTTACTTCCTCAGTATTTGATCCGGAAACACTAGAGGAGCCAGCTAAAGAGGAGCAAGCGGAAGAGAAAGCAAGCATGGATGAAAACCAGAAACATGGAAGGACAAAAGATTTGCATAGAAAGATGAAAGAGGAAGAAAATGTACAGATGATAGATACGTTCAAAGAAAAACCAGACCTGAAGTTCTGCCATTAACCTGCAAACAGCTGTAACTGAACCTGAAACACCCCTTAAAACAGCTGATGGTACAACCCTTTAACTGTTATGGAAATTTGATGTGAAGACAGGATTTTTATTCAGATGCTGAAATATAAATTGTTTTTTTTTAAATATGGCCATCTTGTAAATTAAGCAACAGTTAATTTTTTGCATTAAAGTCTAAAATAGATTATGCAATGCATTTGTCAATTGCAATTATTGAGTGTTAAAAGGTTACAAAATGACAAACACACATGGCTTCAGTAAGATGTTATCAAACACTTTATTCATGTGGCTTAACCAGCACTTAACCAAGAGATTACACCGAACTATTACTGCTTCTTAACAAATCTGCAGGAGGAAAATGTGCTAAAAAGGACTTTTTCCCAGTCCATGTACATAATCCAGGAATACTTATTTTGAATTGGCTGAAATTGATTTCTGAAGTGCTCTGAGACGACAATGTCATATAGTGGCGCTTTACAAATAAAGCTGAATTGAATTAAACAGCACAAGCATTTGACTGTAAAATTTAATCAGCAACAACTTAAACTGTAAAAATCATCATGGTGAGAAATAATACATCATGTCATAAAATCAGTTTTATGAATATGTTGACTTTTGTATGCTTATACCCAGAAATCATTACTCATTGTTAAGTTGCATTGGTTTAATTGACAGTCACTTAGAAAATATGCTTCCTGAAATCTGAAAAGAGAACAGTATCAATAATCAGCTCATTTATTGATGTTTGATCAGTTATCAAAAATGGACCTCCCTCTGAACCAGCAAACCTGAAGAATCTAATTATTTTGCAGGGAAATGCTGTAAATGTTAAAGCTTATTTCAAGATTTGAGGGAAGATTTTGTTCATTACGGCCAAAATTGCTTTTATATACTGAAGAAAAGGGGTTGATTTTAGCAGTCGTAGCTTTGAAGGAGCTGACTCAACCAGCAGGTTGAGTCTCTTTTGCTCAGATCTAAGAGCTCGGCCTCCAGTTGCTCCGCGTCGTCTTGAAAGCGTTCAGTGAAAGAGCGAATCAAACCTGCTGCGCTGCCTTCATATTCCACCAGCTCCACGTTCTCCCCTGTAAAATACAGTCACACAGACGGAATATTTCATACAAAAAAAGGAAAAACAGTCAATGTCCAGGTTTTCTGTGGTGTCTCTTCAACACGGATGTAAGGTTTCTGTTTTCTATCATTATGAACTATCTGGTAATGTAAAGCGATCCAACATACATACACCAGCAGTTCCAATGAGGCTGTGACATTGTTTAAAACACATATGAACAAAATACTCTATGCATATCTTTTGATTTATATTCAACTGAATAAAATACAGAGACTAGATACTTTATGTTTAAAGTGTAAACTTGTTTTTCCTTTTGCATTTGACGCCTGCAACACATTTAAAAACACTTTGAACAGCAGCATGTTTACCACTGTGCTACGTGACCTTTCATTAAGCGTTTGGGAACAGGGAAGACTAATTGCTGAAGCTTTGTAAGTGGAATTTTCTCCCATTCTTGCTTTATGTACAACTTCAGTTGTTCAGCAATCTGAGGTTTCTGTCGTCATACTTTGCCCTTCATAATGCACCATACATGTTCAGTGGGAGGGGAGTCTGGATTTCAGGTGGGCCAGTCTAATACGTGCAGTTTTTTACTATGAAACCAAGTTGTAACAAATGCAGAATGTTTCTTGGCATCGTCTTGATGAAATAAGCAGGGATGTTATTATGAAAAAGATGTTAAGGGCAGCATTTGCAAGTTACCCCAGCCACAGACACCAACACACCCCCATACTATTACAGATGCTGGCTTCTGGACTTTGTACTGATAACAATCCACGTGGTCCTTTTCCTCTTTGGCCTGGAAGACAAGACTTCCACTATTTCCAAAAACAGTTTGAAATGTGGACTTGCCAGACTGCAGCACGCATTTCCACTTCGCCACCATCTGAAATAAGCTCAGGCCAAGAGAAGTCGGCAGATTTCTGGTTGCTGATATAAAACTTTTCATTTTCTACATAAAGTTTTCATTTACACTTGTAGTTATAGAGACAAATTGTGTTATCTGATGATGGTTCTTAACGTAGTAATATCATTTACATAATCTTGGTTTTTAATGCAGTGGGATGCAGAGGGATTGAAGGTCACGGGGCATTTCATGCTTGCTTTAGACTGTAGATGATTAAATTCTATATTAAGAATCAAACTTAAAACCGTTGGACTATTTAGTCATGCAGTTGCAGGCATCACAAAATGATAGAATATTTAGGAATTAATTAGTTTGAACATTAAATTGCGTATCTTTATAGTGCCTTCAGCTAAATAAATGTTAAAAAGATTTTGTTTTTTATTGTTTTATCTGCGGTTTAAAACAATGTCCCAAATTGACAGGAAATAGGCTGTAAACTACCCACCGTTTACTCTGGTGTTGGCCTGAACAAACATCTTCCGAGCCTCCTTTCTCAGCAGCACCGTCTCGCGCAGACGCAGGAAGTTGTGAGCTCCGCTGTCGTCAACGGTGGAGTAGCCTTCGTAAAGAGCCCTGCCTCCTTCCACATCAGCTGTTGATTTAAAGACCTACAAACGGGAGTCAAGTTAGCACATGCCAGGCTCAGAGGAGGTGCAATCAAAAGAAATATTGCACTTAAAGATAATCCCTCGTAATATCCATGTCATTACATGCTCCTGGCTCGGGATAGGTAGAAAAGAAAGGTTCCAATTAAGTTCTCCGTTGATATGATGATATATGATGGCTTTTTTATTTTTATTCTGAAGCCATTTTCTAATTGATTTAATGTGTTGCTATAACACATCAAATACAAGCTCAATTAAAAAACAGTTGGGTTTCTAGATTAAAAGAAATAAAAATAGAAGACAATGATTTATATAATATTTTACTGATAAAAGAAAATATTAAATATTTAGAACATAATATTTTACAACAATCATGAAAAGCTTTTTTCATGAAACTGTAAGGATTTCAGTAGTACTATTAAACTGTAAATGTGCGTATCTGGAAAGGCTCCAACAATGCTAAAAGGTATAAACAGGTTTGAGGGCAAATTAAGCTACCACTTTCACATCTCTCAGCGAAGGAGTGGCTCATTTTAACAAGACAGTGTCAAACTTCCCACTGCAGCAAACAGAACAACGTGCCTTTTTAGTGCCAGAGTCTGGATGCTGAAGTTGCAACATCATGAAAAGCAAAATGTAACAAAGACCTAGACCTAGTACTGTTGACAGGAATGTCCAGTGACTAGTCTCAGTTTACAGAAGTTTACAAAAAAAAAAATCTAATTCAAAATGAACGTTTTATAAATGTAATTTTCTTGATAATTCCTATGAGATTAAAATTAAGTTCATAGAAATAAATACAGCATTTTTTACTAGAAAATTACCCAACCAGTTAAGTTATTCTTTCACTAGTTTTGTTTCAGCACTGTGGGCCCTTTAGTAAGTTCCCCAACCCGTCAAATCCCCTTCGGGCGCTGACACATGGCAGCCCACTGCTCTAACAAATAAAGGAGGTTGCAGAGGCAAATTTCTCAACTGGGATTAATAAAGCATCTATCTATATGGGAAATAACAGTTGTGTTTAATAAGGCTGCTCTGCGTCTACAATGGTTTGCATTTTCATTATTAGCGTTTTAGTGCTATAAGAAATGAACATACCTGCAGTTTACAGAGGAACCTGTGGATGGCGTTTTTCCCCACGGTGTGGATTTTGCTGCGGTCCAGAGTTATTTGTGCATCAGGCTTGCCGTCTTGCCCAGTTACTTCTTCCAGGCCCACCAGACCCCCACCAGCCTCCAGCAGAACACGCAGGATCACGAAACGTGCCTGCATGTGAGCCTGAGGCAAAGAGAAAGATGTGACATTTTGTATACGTCACTCACATAAATAGTGATTGGATTTGGTATAAAACAGAGCAGGAATGTCCCACTAATCATGTTAAAAAGCAGGTTTAATAGCTAGTGTTAAGTTTTTATATAAACAGTATTAAAAACAAAATGTATCTCTCAGGTTCCCTACAAATGTGTTTATACACCAAGTTTAAAAGATAAATCCAGTTACTCTCCATAGATTTATTACCTGTCTCCAGCTGTTACTCTCAGGCGTGTAGAACTCCAGGCCCAACAAGCCTGCTCTGACCATGCTCAGCCAGTTGATATACACCACATCCTCTGCATCCTGTTCCTCGTGGCCAAAAATACTGGGACAGAAACAAGCATACAACATCAGTAAGCATGTCACCCATCAGTCACCACATAGTAAGGGTATTCCCACTACTCCCACTGAGTCTATTTCAGGGTCTGAATTACATGACAAGGACTAATTATCATCAATATAATCATAAAAGACTAAGAAAAACGACCCAGTACAAACAGCTGTCTTAGGCTTTTAAACTAAATTAATCATCTAACTTTTTTTCAAGCTCTTGTGTTTATTTTCCTGTACAGTACTCGACATGCTTGTTCAGGCTCCCAAAAGACTTTCACAACCCCCAAATATTCCTTAAGCTGAAGAATTTAGTTTATTAGAACATTTTTAACCTAGAAATATACTCAGTTACTCTATATATCATTGCTCTGTTCTCTTTCCAGTGACTCTTGCTCATGATTTAGCTAGACCAAAGTTAAATCCGGGCATACCTGAGCACTTGCTTGTTTAGACACAGATAGAGTCCAACACATTCAGCACGGCATTCCTCATATGAAGAAGCAATGGTGGAGAATTTACTGTCCCACGTCTCACTGCCCCGATACCAAGTGGCCACCTAAGACATTAAACTCACTTTTATTACATTGCCTTTTTTCATCAAATTATTTTAAGGTTAGACATAAGGGTACATGCAGGCACAAGCTTACCGCTTCCCCGGTCTCTGGGTTGACCACCTTACTCGGATCAAAGTTGAACTTGTCATTGTCGTCCTAGGAAAGGTGTGAATTCAACAATTAACAAGGAGGAATATTAAATCTTTAACAACTGCCTAATTAAATTTCATTCATTCCTCACATGAAGCAACTTTGCACACAGTTCCTTTGACTGACCTGGACAAACAGCTTGCCGCTGCCATGGCCCAACAGCTCATGAAGTCCAACCTGCACCTCGAAGGATGGACCCTTCCATTTGATAAACAAATCCTACAACATAATAGACACACAATTACACACAGGAAGTGACAATAAATCTAAAAAGAAACAGCTTCTGCGTAGGATGCATGTACTACCTTGTCTTCTTCTTGAAGGAAGGTGAGTTTTTCCTTCTGCGTTGCGTAGGCTACAGCCAGCACGTTGCCTAGTGACACATTTTTAAAGCCCTCAGACTGTCTGATGTCATCATCTGCAAAGAAACACATTGACAGTGTTGTCAGTTGTAATGCTGATCTGTGGTTATCTGAGTCAGGATGCCAGCGTACGCACAGTTTGGGATGTTGATGCCAGCTGGTATTCCACTCCCGGCAAAGGTGAGGACGTCCAGTGATGTGAAGTCTGGTTTAAGGAATGTGTCTTTCTCAAACTCCCGGGGCCAAGGCAACTCAGGAAGCAACAGTTCTGCTGAACTCACCAGTTTGGCAAAGCGCTCGCTCATGGCTTTGTTCACAACGGCAACAAAACCTGCACATGACATGGCAAGTTATTGCAGCCCTTTGAGTTAACGTCATACAAGTTACAGGAGACGGTCATTAAAGTGTTGTGTGATTAACAGCTACTGAAACATTCAGGACAAACAGCATGCAGACTTTTAATCTAAATTAATATCAAAACAACCAAGTTCTTAAACAGAATATAAAACTACATCACACTTTTGCAATGACTGTCCCTTTAAGATCATTTAGGGTGGGTGACATAATTTTTTTTTGTAAAGGAATACACCTTCAGTAGCCAGGCAGTGAGGCAGTTTCTCCCATCCAAAACTGGGAGAAACTGCAGTAACTCGTGTCCCAGGTCAGCTGTTTTTAGCAGCTGTATATTCATCCTGGTCAGGATAAGACTAATGTCTTTAAAAATATTGCACCGCTACTTGTGTTGCCTTTTGTAAACCATAGCATGTGTAAATTCATCGAATGTCGTGGCCTTGTTCGGGGTGAATGTGCTGTAAATAGTGGAGCAGATGTGCAACTTTCAATCTGAACCATTTCCAAATAACAAAGCCACCAGTTCCTCTTCAATGATTTCCCTCCTGTGCGTGTCTGTCTATATGTAGACGCTACAGGAGTGAGCAGAGGGGAGGGGTTGGTTGAACTGAGATTTGGAGAGAGAGAGGCAGAACTGAGAAGTTGTTTTATAGAGACAGGAATATTCTAACCATGTAAACTATTGTTTGATCTTACACTTTAGTTAAAACAATACTGATACAAAAACACAACCAGCCCCAAGATGAGTCATTGTGCTAAAAGCGGACAAAAATAAAATAAACATTTTGCTAAATTTAATCAGTACTTTGGGTATTTGGGGAATAAGAGGAGTTGCTACAGTTAAAAGTAAAATGTTCTTTTAAGATGTAGGAATTTAGTTGGACAACATCTCAGGCCTCTTTTCATGATTTTTGAAATCATTTTTTAGCATGTGATACATTTCCAACGCAGACAGATAGGCAACTAAATTTGTTCATTAAGGAGCAGTGCTGTTGCAGTCCACATATAATTAAGTGTCACGTTGCGTCACAATAAACACGGCTTTCCATAAAAAGGATCTTATCTGGATGGCAACGTAACGGGCTCCCAATCATATATATTATTGAGCTGAGGAGGTTTAACTGGGCCTCTATTCCAATCCCATAATATCAGCCATTCCATGGCTTTTCGGTGTGTGCCGTCAGCAGGCACATGGCTCCACTTTCCTTTAGCTGGTCGTACACTATGCATTTCTGTCTGACAGCCTGAAGAGCCATTCAGTATTTCTTCTTACTCCTATTCCTTTTTTAAATACTTGTTGAATTCTCCATTATTTATTTAATTACTGAAAACTCTTTCACAAAATTTTAGCTAATTAATTCTATATGTTGTGATTATGTCCTGTGATGGACTGGCGACCTGTCCAGGGTGTATGCCTCTCGCCTGCTAATTGCTGGGACCGCCTCCAGCTTCCCATGCAACCCTTAATTTCACAAATTTTGTGAAAATGTTACCTACTTGAACAGATGTGCTAAAAAAAATATATATTTTCTACAGTATCCCAACATTTTTGTAAATATGGTGGCGGCATCAAAAATCTAAAATAACCTCATATAGTTAAGCACTGGAAATAACTGCTTAAATAAACAGTTTCATGCAGCACAGCCATGTCCTTGACTCTGTAATAAAAACTTAACAGGCCGTCGGGATCCCAGCTTGAATCCCAATAAACAGAATTACTGCAGTTACCTTCAAACTCTCCTCTGGAGCCAAACGGGTCTCTGTAGCTCTCTATGAAACCAATATAACTGGAAAAGGCGAGAAGTGATGAGGAGGAGAGAGCAGAATGAGAAAGGTTTCAGGGGTTAATGAGAAAAGCTGCACTCAATGCTGAGCGCAAGGGTCTGAACAAAATTTATAAAGGAAGTGAATAATACAAATATACAGCATTTAAAACTAATCTAGGAAGAAGGAAAGCCTAACGAGACTAAATATAACTTTAATAATGATATTTTTATACAAAAAGTGTGTCTTCATGATCATATTTCAAGTTTGTGTCATGAACAGTGCATCTAAACATGTCTATTAGACTAAACTGGACAGTAAAAGTATCCAGTGGGTGTTTCACCTCTCAACAATCGGTCCCTTGTCTTTGATCCAGTATCGTGACCCTTCTTTGTGGGCTTCGACAGAACCAAGAGTGAAGCTGCGTCTGTACTCTTCAAGCATCTTCCTCTGGTTCTCATTAGCAGCATAACCCTGGCAAATGAGTTAAGAGAACTCCTTTGAGGTTGGTAACTCAGTGATTCACACATTGTGTCCTAAAAACAACTAGTTTCACCTCCAAATAATCGCTTTTACACAGATTCTAAAAGGCTGTTCCGTCCCAGTTTGTCATTTAGTACATTTTCTTCTCATACTTAATGATATCAGTTTTAACAAGTAGCTCATTATGTTGAATTGCGATGCTGGAAAATGTATAATCACCGTCAGGTTAAAAAATAGCTTTATGTCCTGTCGCTTTCCATGTTGTCTCACCTGTGCTTGTTGGAGGTTTTGGCAGACTTTCTCCATGAGAGGACTATAGTCTCCCCTCTTCACTATGAACTCTTTGTCTTCAAAGCTGAAGCTGCCACAGCAAGACTCACACTCACCATCTACTGCACAGTCTGAAGCACAAATGTGTGTTTTTTTACTTTAATCATCTTCAACAAGTTATCTAATACAGTCCAGATCTATTTCCCAGGTATAATGTATTAATTCACAAGCTACAATGTGGCTGCTTGACTTGTGATGTGTAACAATGCGGGTAACCATTTGTCAATTGTGACTTTTTGTTCTGACCTTTCTGCACAGCGGAAGCCAAGCGCACCTCATAGCAGGCTTTCCCTCCATTTTCCCTCTTGAACAGACGTGTGTTGTAGGCAGAAAGTTTCTAAAAAAAAACCCCATAATGATCTCAGTCACTTGTTTTTTCTGGTTGAGGCCAAATTTGCAAAACGCTGAAGAGTTCATATACATTTAACAAGAGACTGATCTATCAGATAGATGTTACAGGCGTAATGTTATGATTGCTGTAAGCCTGGACGTGCTTACTTTTGAGTCAAGGAACCTCTGAGCCAACTCGGCATCCTCCAGACAACAGTTTCCTGAGAAGTAGGTGGTTATTCCCTGAAGAAAAAGAAAAGCAGGCTTTTACAAGTCTTTCATCATTTTTTAAGGTGGAACATTTTAAAGTTGTGCACAAATAAGAAGGGTAACTTTTTAAAGAAGCAAACAAAATTGAGCGTAAACCAACAGTAAAGCAAACTTTCCAGTAGTAATGATAGATGATCACCTTGTTGCCCAGGCCCAGCTGTTTCTGTCTGTTATCCAGAGAGTACATGAGATGCGAGCAGTTGTTCCACAGAGCTTCCATCTCAGTAGGCTCATCCTGAAATGCCTGGCTGGCCCTCACCAGAGCTTCCAGCTTGTCCTGAATAAACACATGATTGATGAATACTGTTGACATTTTGCTCACACGGCATGGTTGCGTAACATTTGATAAATGATTTCATCCTGTAAAATTACAAAGCAGTAGAACAGCAAACAGTATTTTAGCACATTTACCTTTGGTAGATTTGGAATGAATTTGGTGTCTCCAAAGGACTTGTAGTTGCCCATGTTGGCATACAGACCCGCTGCATACACCAAGAAGGCCTAAATATCACAGAGAAGAAAAAAAATGCACAACGAAAATCTTTGTTTGTGTTTGCATTCATAATGAACCATGAAAGGCAATGAAGTTGTGTACCTGGTACTCCTCAGAGCTGAGTCCTACTGCTGTAGCAGTCTGTTCCAACTGGGCCGGGGTCTGCTTCCTGAACATCCTCTGCAGCAGGACAAAGATGTTTGCAGACTCTGGGGATGTCTGCAGCAGCACTGCCAGGCCGCCATACCTAAGAAAGATGATGATCAAGCTTTCTTCATTAGTAAGCTACAACTCTCCAGCAGTAAAAAAAAAGAAATAATGATTTAAATCTGGAAACAGCTCAAACATTTTTTTAAAAACGGTTGCTCCGTTAGTAACGCACCAAGAGGCCCGTGACAGGTAGTGGGCATACATCTTCTCCTGAGGTGATAGCAGACGAAAGGCCTCGCCGCAGTCGAGTGCAGAGACACCAATGTCATTTGGGAGGTAGTACTGGGAGTCCACCATCTTGACTCTGTGGTTTAACACTAAGGTACTGGGAGAACATCATGAGGAGACAAAAGCAAAAGTAGAAAAGAGTCAGAAAAAGGTTTCATCTATCCAGGATGAGTTTGCACACCTGTCTGCTTGGGGCACATTAAGCTTGTATTATCAACTGCAGAGATACAATTTCACACAACTGCACTGCTAAAAAGTGAAAAAAATATTTTTCCATTTTTTTTAATTATTTTACTTAAACAACATAAAGGCTGATGACTTCGCTGTTCGATTATTTCATGCAAATATGAGACATTATACATTTCATACTACAAACAGTTCTACAACATAACCTGTTCATATACCGTCATGTTACTGTGGTTCCTACAAAATGAGATTAAACATTATGATTAATATTTAGGGTAAATGACACATGTTATTCTTCTATTATTACTGTACTGTTATGGGGTTTTTTTGTATTCAAGCTGTGGTGACGCCGGTGGAGTTGTCTCGAGTCTAGTCCCAGTAGCCAAAACCAATATAAGCATAACTTCCTGCTCCTCCAGTCACTCCACTCTTGTTGTTTCTCATCTGTCACTGGCATGCATACTCACTCTCACAACCAGAGCAAGACCAACACTTCCTAAGAGGGCTGGATGGGCAGTGGGATGGAGGCAATGAGTGGCTATTCGAGTGTTTCAGGAGAATTCCTGCAGATAACTTTTAGGCCAGTAAAGAAAAGGTTGGTAGCGCAAGTAAGATTAGGGTTACACTTATCCAAGTAGTTATCTGAAAAGACTAATTAGATGTGCAGATCAATACCTAAATATTTATTCCTCCTATACTAACATTTATATAAAATGATAAAATTGAACTACTTCTTCCATCTGACATGCAGTGATCACGGTGAACAAAACATCATGCAAGATGAGCCAAAATGATCCAGAACACCAGCAGCATGAGGCTCTTTGCTACAGCAATGGCTCGCAGCCAATAAGATAAACCACAGATGTTTCCTGCTGTCTTACAACTGAGGCTCTCTGTCTTATTAAATGTTCAGTAACAGCTGAAATATGTTTATACTAATTGCATGCACTTATTTTATAGTAACACGTCCCTGACATCAGTTCCAGATTACCTGAGTAGTAGATCATTACTTAACCAGTAATTAAACTAGTCAGTACAGTCACTTTGAACTTGTGAAGGAAAAAAATAAAATTGATAAAAAAAAAATATTTAATACATTAAATTAAAAAAAAAAACCAGGTTTATTATTTACTGGTGTTTAATATAATAGTCGTAAATATAGAGATAAATCCATGCTGAGGTGTTTTTTTAAAAAAAAACTAGCCTGGATGGTCTTGTTGCATTCAGTGTTGCTGACGGAAGATGTTATTCCAGAAATATCTACAGGATCCATTTGACATTAAAGCAAACAGCAGAATTACAGTCTAACGATACTGCACATGTATGTAGCTAAATCACATTTTCTTTACATTTGTGTACTTGTTTCAAAATGTTCCACTAACATTCCACTAAAGGTGCAGATAACTTTCCAAAAAATATTTCTAATGAGTCTGGGAGTACAGATAAGTTTATGATATTAACCAAAAGAAATGAGGAAGCAACCTTATTGATTGTCATGAACAGACTAACAAGCACACCAAACAGATTTTGAAATTCAACTATTATATCTACTATAAGTACTATATATTCCAAAATTTAACAGATCTACATATAATACCATAATATATATATATATATATATAATACTATAATTATATATATATTATATATATAATACTATAATTATATATATATAATATCCTTAATTTATAAATTTACATCGTTCCTAATTTTATTCTTTAAATCCTTCATTAATTCATTGATAAATTAACTTTTTTACAGGCTTACTGGTTGTTAATCTGGCTCCTGTTATCGAACTACAGTTTAAATTAAATGAAGTGACATATTTGACTTAATTTGTTGCAGAATATTCCACTATGTCTTATGTAATGTAGAATATTGTAATATAACTAATTCAGTTTTAAATCAAGGTAAATTGGAGGCCATATAGCTCGATTAACTGATTCATTTGTTCTCACTCATTAACTGGGATTTACTAAATATCGGATTTAACTTGGATGCACTATATCAGGCCCGTCAAAGTTGGGTCCTTGGGATCTACCATCCTGCAAGCTTGTAGCTGCAACTCTTGTCCAACACATCTTAATCATAGGAATTAAGGCCTCTGGAGAGCTGAATAACATACAGATGAGGAAATCCATACATTGCATTTCGGTGTTTTGGAGAAGGGACATGTCTGAAAGTTGCAGGATGATAGATCGCCTTGAATCATGGCACAGATTGAATAGAAATTCATCCAGTTTCATGAAGAAACTCCTTTTTTTTGTTTCGCTTCCTCTTACGGTTTAGATACAAACATTATATTTGTTCTATCTTAATCATTCTTTTTAAACCAAATGTCTATAATCCGCGTTACGGAATCAACAATGGATGGATGAATAAAGGTTAACTCAGCATTAACTAGTCTATGGTAATAGCGCTAGCATTTAGCCGTTCATGCTAATGCATGGAGTGTTTGAAAGAGTAGTTGCAACATACACTGCCACAACTTCCGTAAACCAAACCTTAGATTTGAAATAATATACAAGCTATTCTTTGTGGCTGTTTTGCTTCTGCTTGAAACCCGATTCAGTTTAATAAAACTGAAAGTAAGCTTGAATATCTGTTACCTCAAATTTCTCAACGTCCCAGGCGAACGTCAAACTGCAGTCTCACGCTGCTCACTTCCTGCATTCATTCAGACTTCGAGCCGGCTCTCAGCCAATCACAGGCTCCATTTTGTGATTGACATAAACTTTAAGCAATCAGGAAGTAACATGGTCGGCTTATTGGACACAATCTAATCTTCTGACAAGATCTAACATGAAAAACTACGTATCATTGTGTCAGGCAGAAGCACATAAGACCGTAACATCAATAAAACCAAAACACACAACATGACCATTAACATATATGTACCTGTAGATATGCTGACCTCTAAACCGTGTAAAAGTATCTGACGAGGTGGCCGAGTGGTTAAGGCGATGGACTGCTAATCCATTGTGCTCTGCACGCGTGGGTTCGAATCCCATCCTCGTCGAAAACCTTTTCCAAATCGAACCGTAACTCTGCAAATGTCGGCCATTAAGCAGGATTTTCATCATTTAAGGTTTTGAACTAGACTGCTGTAATAGAGGTGACACGTACCCGCTCTGAACGCGGAAGTCACGTGATTCATGGACAATGTGCGAGGTGCGAAACGTGCGAAACATACCGCGGGGGTTTGAGGGAGTCGTTTTTTCCGGGAGTGCAAACCAACTCATATTATACCGTCATACCAATTCCAGTAACAGTATAAAGAGACCAATACATAATGGTTAACAGCTCTAATGCAACAATACATTACAGGTGCGATAGTTTTGTCCCTTGCAAATATTTTCTTTAACACTCTTTTTTGAAAGACCACCGAATATGGGTAATATTCCCACATAACCATGAGGTCATGCATGCAGACCCCCCCCTGTGGGGCCTAAAATCAATGATTTTTAAAAAAATAAGTTGCATAAGGGTACTTTATAGATGATGTACTGATAAAATCTGACAACGGTGTGTTACAACGTTGTTGTTGTCGTCTGTAACAATGTTTTAAAGGGTTTTAAACACTTATTTTAATAAAGCAGCGATAAAGCAGAAGACGGTGTGTTTTGATTGCTGTGTCACCGCCTGGATTACACTATAAACGTTATAACGTTATCAAGCGAAATGACTATAATAAACATGACAAGGTCCGCTATTTTATTATATTTTGGATGACAACTCTTCACTTGTGGACACCTTTGTATTCTTCAGATTTGTAACGGTTGTAAAACGTTCTTCATCTAATCGCCTCTGAGGCGGTGCTGGGTGAGGGAGGGGAGAAAGTTTGTTTCTACCCGCCTCACAATGGTGGCAAATATAAGTAAAAGCAGGTCATACATTAGCCTCGTAGCAGAAAAGCGACTAAAAAGGTCGAGCAGCAGCTGTCTTTGTTGTTCGCCCCAACTTTGCAACCTTGACCGCCATCTCTGCGTCTTATC
>JBAMHX010000017.1:13542487-13561371 GCA_037177515.1 Pseudomugil tenellus | reverse complement strand
GCGAAATCCTGGACTTGACGCTCTTTCAACAGAACGTTTTAAATTTTTTACTTACTTTTTTGTGTGTTTTCTCAATAAATAGATGTGAAATTTCTTTTTTCTATTAGTTTTCTTTCTCTTTATGAGTGCATAGATTTTTAAAAATTCATTTGACTCAATTATAACATGTAATTTATTCATGACTTACAAGATGACTATTTTATGAACTACAATTGGATTATTTTGTGGAATCCATTTTTTTTATAAAGTTCCCTCACATTTCCAAATACACATTTGTGATCTCCTGTATGAATGCACACCAAAAGTGTCCTGCTTGATTAAAAGACCATGGTAAAGATACAACAACGTGAGTGACGTCATCGTGTTTATGGAAGTAAACATGACGGTAACAGTGAAGCGTCTTTCTATTTTAAAGTTATTGTCCAACCATAGAAAGTATATTTTCAATCGCATTGTTTTAAGGAGATTATAAAGGAGCAGAGTCTGGTGGATTTATGTGGAACAGCCGCAGCAACATCTGTACAGAGAAACGTGTGGATATGAAGTTGCAGCAGGAGTGGTGGGAGATGGAGGCCAACCTTTAAAGAAAAGTTTAGAAATAATTTTCCAATCATGAGCAGAACCTTCATGTACATTTCTAACCGCCTCTTTGAAAAACTGTATCAATAAAATGCAGAGATCAGACGGATAATTAATCAAAAATGGAGAATACATATAAACCACTCACTACAATCTGTCACAATTTAACTGATTTAGAGATGGGTTGGGTTGCTGTCCAACATGGCAGATAAACAAAAGACAGGTGACTCAGTGACATAAGCTGCATGCTCTCTAAGAAAGATTGCATCAGACCTTGACTTTAATCCAACCTCCCATCTTGAACATGCATGAAAAGAAAGTGGGAAGGAACAGGAAGGAAAACCTCCAGCAGAACCCGGCTCAGGGAGGGCAGCAATCTGCCTTGACTGGCTGGGGTTGGCAAGGGACAGGAAAGACAGATCAATATACACTCCAGATGTTATTCAGGAAGACCTGCAGAAAAAGGCTAAAATTTTTAATTATGCCAGTACCGTCCTATGCATGGAAAATAAGCAGCAGAGAAAGTAACAGGAAGTGCTTGATGTATCATGGGACGCCCCGTAGCTAGACTGTCCCTAAATATCAGATTTGTTAGGGATAGTACATGGATAGCAGGGATAGTCATCTATTGTTATATTTTAGGCTATGGTGAATTTGTGAACAATCAACATAATTTTTTGCCAAAATTATATAACTCTCCCAAAATTTCATGTTTCTAGGGAAGCTCATATTTAATGAATAGTTTTTATTTCTTGGTGCCTTTCCGTACCCAAGGTCAGCTTACACAAAAAAAGTTACATGAGAATTAAAATCAATTTAACATAAAGATTAAACCATCATAGACCAAACAGTAAAAAGGTTAAACTACTCAGGCCAGTTTAAATTTTAAGTTCTGATTTGAATGTTGTGTATAGGAATTTCATGTATTAACTTAATTACCTTGCTCTTAATTAATGTCTAGCTGAAAGGTCTGACTATAAGGTTCCTAAACTGATGTCATTCTGACCTTTAGTAAACCATCTGTTAAGACCTTGGTTGTTGTAGTCAAAACAGGCCGTCATCTCTCAATCAGGGAAATGTTTAGAAACAGATTGTGACCATGTGACCAAAGTCTTCAAATAAAGCTCCCCTATCTGACTAGAGCAGAATAGCTCCAGACTTCTGTGGGATCCACAGATCTTTGGGAATATTCTCCCCGTGTTATGACATCATACCATGTCTGCATTTCTTAATGCTTTGTCCCTTCATGTTTCACTGTTTAGTGTATGTTCAACTTCTTTTATCTTCGTTATTAAATTTATATTCTTCTCAATCTAAAGAAACCAGTGTCCTCGTCCTTGACAGGAATAACAGTCATCTACAGTTGAAAGAGAGTCAGTGTGACTGAGGTGGGAGTGTGTTCCAAAGCTGTGGAGCTGAGCTCTCCTCCCCATTGTGGTTAGACCGACAGAGGGAACAACAAGGTGAATGGAGGAAGATGACCTAAGCGTACGGGATGGTGTGTCAGTGTGTAGCAGATCAGACAGATGTGGAGGACCAGATTATGGATGCATTTGAAGGTGAGAACAGTATCATAAAGTTGAAGTTTTATAGGGAGCCAGTGGAGTTGTTGGAGAACAGATGTGATGTGTTCAAAGGAGGAGATATGAGCGATGAGCCACTGAGCAATGGTTGGCCAACCCAGTCTCACTCCATATTGTCTAATACCTACATTTGTCCATTGTGCAAAATTTGCCCATTTCAAAATAATGACATTATTCTAAAATTATGTCATAAAAGCTTTTGAATTTCCTCATAATTTCTATAGGTGTAATTTTGGTCATGTGATTGCTGAGGTTCTCTCTGGTGTGAAGAAAAATCATGGCAGACATTCCTTCAATTTTAATGGGAAACTGCTATATTTTAAGACAGATTCTCAGTGTTTTGTCTTTATTTGGAATTGATTAATAGAAATAATTAATTGAATATGGAGTTCCTGATGAAAGCATTGGTCTTGACTCACTAATTCTTTGTATACAGGTGGTTGTGCCATCTGGGGTTTACTTCAGAAAGCAAATTAAATCAGAATCATTTCAATTGGAGCTAATGGAAACTGAGTTTTCTGTTTCATAATGTCAGTCCATCTTAAC
The DNA here is from genome assembly GCA_037177515.1 of Pseudomugil tenellus. NCBI lineage: Eukaryota > Metazoa > Chordata > Actinopteri > Atheriniformes > Pseudomugilidae > Pseudomugil > Pseudomugil tenellus. Next base: position 13,558,663 of record JBAMHX010000017.1, on the reverse strand, counting down.
TGTGAGTCTCATACTCCATAGGACAAACCTGCTGCCTGGCGGGTTTGAACCCAGCGTTCTGTTTGAACGCTTTGGTTTCACCTTGGAGTATATCATTTATCTGAATAATATTTTCAGCTCTCATTTAACTTGTCAAATCTAATCTCATATTGGAACAAAATCTTTGTACAGGAAACCTTTTAAGTTTTTGCAAGTTTAGTTTTCCATACAATCTGGTGATACGCCAGAGGCGGATCCAGAAAATTTGCATTGGGTGGGCCTACAGAAAATAGACCGGGCCAGCTTTTTTTTCAGAGCAAAATGATTACTTGTCAGAAAATAAGACATCTAACAAGAATATCTCATTCTTTATTGTATAAAAAGCTAATCTACAATAACTTGAAATAACAATCCAGACTTTTGTTATTTGAATGTTTCAGGTCTTTTCAAAATGATTATTTAAAAAATAATAATAAAAAGTGGAATAGGGCATAACTGTGTCAAGGCAGGCCTGGCTGTGGGCCAGTCAGAGAAGTGGGTGGGCCTAAGCACACCCTGGCTCATATATGGCTCCGCCCTTGTGATGCACAGCACGTTTCCAAGACAACTGTATGTTGATGCATAAGAAATGTTATGTTTGTTGAAAATGGAAAGGATTGTCAGAAGGTCCATTCACAATAATCACTTCTAATTAATTTGTGTCATATAGCTACAAAACATGATAACCATACTGCACGATGGTGTGGTGGTTAGCAGAGTGACTTTACCGCAACAAGGTCACTGGTTTGGATTGGAGCCTTGACTGGCTGGGGCGAGTAGATAGATACCCTCATCTATATACTGCCATAGTCATTACATACTTCTAGTCCACATTCTAGTTTATTTATTTATACCATTTACTTTTGCTAACTTAAAAATGTTCCAGTTTGGTCAAAAGAAGTTTTAGATTTGAATACTTCCTAGTACACGACAAGTTCATGGACCATAGTATCCTTGCTCTTAAACTTATACTCTAGCATACTTAAAATACACTTCAAGTATGGGCTACAATGTTTTACCAAGAAAAGTACGAGTCAATGAATTAACCTTAATTTGTTCTTGTATCAAGAATAACTATTAGTACTATGGGGCAGAAAAAAGTACAAAGTATACTAAAATACAAGTATAAGCTTTAGTATTAAACTATAGATGTGAGTCAGATATTAGTTTACTTAGTTTCCTTCATACTTTTAAGTATAAGTCAAGAATACTTCACTGTACTATTCTTCAGTAGAAATATTGTAAAAGTAAAGTATAGTATTCAAGTATATTGTCTCGCTTGTAATATATAGTATACTTGTAGTACACTTTAAAATACTTTTGCTAAGGGCAGGTTGCTACAAATCACACAAGTGAAAGTTTGAGACTGACGGATAAATATACACAAAAGAGCTTAAACACACATTTCTCTTTATTTTAGCGTTAGGGGCCAGAAAACAGACTGTGGGTCCTTTATGTTTGATTTTAAACCAAGAGAATCATCAAAGATGGTTAGACACACTTTAAAAACATGTTTTTTTTCTTTAAGTTATCCATTTTATTTTTTTAATGCAACAAACCACACCATTTTATATCTTTTCATTGGTTTTATTGAATAAAAAAATGATGATGAGTGAGTTATTTACAAAGGTCGTGCAACAGAAATTAGAGCATGTTAGCTGTGCTATCCAAACTGTTGTTTTAGTGACTAGTCTTTTGTCACCAGAGAAAAGTTAACAAACATCTAAACACATCTCTGAGCGTGTTTGCAATATGGTTCATGCTTGATTTTTGTCCTCACTCCTCTCAGGAGGTGTTGAAGGAAGTACCCAGCGATAGCAGTCTGAAAACCTGAGGCTCTTGTCCACAGCACAGCTAGTGCAGTACACAATCCCCAAAGCCAGCATCACTACAAGGAACACACAAAGAGGCACCAGCAGGGCTACAAGCAGCCAGCTCCTGTCGTGCTTTCGTTTGCCTTCATCAGATCCAGCTGCTTCTGCTGTGCTGTTGGTGTCCACTGTGTCCTTTGTCTTTTCCTCCCCAGCCCCACCTGGTGATATATTTGCAGTTTCAGCTACCACACCATCACCATGTTCTTTATTTCCTGTCTTAGAATTGTTATCAATTTCGTTACCCGTGTTGCCTTTTTGTGTCGGGGATGGGGCTGTCTGGTACTGCCTTGGTGACAGGTCATCCCATTGGTTTAGATGATTATCTGACCTATGAGTACCATCAGGGGAAAGTCCTTCGGGCGCCCCCGTTCCCCACTTGTCGTCAAAATGACTTTCAACCTCAAAGCTGGGATCAGGAGTGTTTGAGGCATACCAGTCAACAAATGGCTCAGCAGAATCCCTGGGATGAGGGTTCAAAGTGGAATATTCTTCATCATCATTCGAAGGTTGGCATGTGAGTCCATCTGGCTGCAGGTCAAAGCCGCTGTCACAGAAACACTGGTACCCTCCAATGAAGTTGAGACACTGCTGTTGGCAGGGGGAATTTCCTAGACACTCATCAATGTCTACGCATTCACCTACGTTGCTTATTTCATAGCCAGGGTTACATAAGCATAAAAAGGACCCCACTGTGTTCTCACAAGGGCCTTCACAGCTGCTCTCATCGAGGCACTCATCAATATCCACGCACTCGCCCTCATCATCTGGCTGATACCCATGGTGGCAGGTGCAATGAAAAGTGCCTGGGGTATTGACGCAGAGTTGGGGGCATGGTTGCAGTTGACATTCGTTGACATCAGAACACCTGCGGCCATCTGGACCCATTTTGTATCCAGGGGGGCATATGCAGCGGATGCCCCGACTTGTTTCCACACAGTTATACTCACACCCCACTTCCACACAGACATCTTTGATGTGGGGCTGTTCAGTGGTCTTGGGAGAGTCAGAGGACAGCCCAGGCTGATCTGTTTGGCTAGGGGGATCAATGTTGCAGCTGTAGCTATCCTCATCTAACACATAGCCTTCAGAGCAATAACAGTAGTAATCAATGTCTGTCTTTTGGCAGTGCTGCTCACATCCATGGTCCCTGGGGCACTGGTCATGGCTTGGAGGTGCTAAACTGGATGAACAGAGGGGGGTATCCCTAGACCAGCCCACTGTCTCATCGTCCCTTTCCATGCAGAGCACCATCTGCTCAGTGGGATCATCTGCGTTTATAGTGTCTGCAGGGCATGGTAGAGAAGCCACAGACCCAAATGGCACATGGGTCAGCAGGGTGCTGACAAGTTGAAACGGGGTGGTGTAAATAGCCGGACCGCTACCTTCATCCTCCAGTGGTGAACACATCCCTTTGTAGTTGTACTGGCACACAAATCCATCCAACGCTAACAGACAGGAACCATCAAGCCATTTGAAATTGTCTTTGCTTTCTCGTCCACTCTCAGCCGTGTGAACAGTCATGGCCACACAGCGAGGGGCTGCACATGTCCCAGGGGAGTCTTCACGGAGCCAGTTTGTGAACTGGCCATCCTGGTCCCCTGTTGGAAAATTAAGACAAGGTTCAGTAAAAATGCAAACCGGGACACTGCTGTTGGCAGCAATGCCTGTTTTTATGCTGCCACTAAGAGTCGCCAAAGTCTATAATGTTAATAGCTATACCACTGTATACAAATGCCAGTTTTTCTTTTAGCAACAGTATCCTTTTGTCCCCCTGTAATTTCCTTTGGTGGGGGTAGGGTTTTTACACTAAAAAAATACAGAGCAGTTTGCCTCTAAGCAACTTTTCAACAAGCTTGCAGATGCAATTTGTTCAAGAAGGTTGTTTCAGTTTTCTCTGAAACATGGAACAACTGTTTTAACTTCCACAAATAAAACAGAACAAAAGTCCATTTTACCATATAGTTTGAATCGTTTACTATATATTTGCTTTAGGGGTAGATTTTCCAGACTTGGCAAGTCTCTCAGTAAATGTACTCGCTATGCTGCTTGATTTTTGCACTTTTTGCACAAATTGAAATGAAAACTCAGCATGACTGTTTCCTGAGAGAACATACTCAGCCATCACTGCAAAAAATGGTTTACTAAGTGGTATTTTCTGAACAAAAACTGCTAGATAGTTTATGAAATCAAACTTTTCCAGTATTGTTGACAGCACAAAAAACCATTCTGAATTGCAATGTCTCACACTGTCACCCAGAACTTTTAAAACCAAAACTATCTGGAGGGCTTAGTGCCAGTATGCCCGACTTGTCGATGGTTAAACTGAACTTTTAAATTATGACAAGAGAAAAAATAGAAGTTCTGTTCTTGGAGTAGACCACAGTGGAGACATCTGGTTTTAGTAAGTATTTGAATGATGGCTACATCAGACTGAAGGGTGTCAATGAGGTCAAAAAGGAGCAAACTTCTCTGGTTGGACCAGTTCTGTCTTTAAAACTAAAGGAGTTAATGCAAATACCATCCAAACATTACATAGCCCTGCAGGCAGTTTAAGGTACCAAAGGCAGACTGATAGGACAGATGTGGTTGGTGAGCCATTTAAGGGTTTTTAATGGTTTAATATAACAATATTGCAAAAATATGAATCTTCAGAATGCTGTTTTACAGTATTGATTTTACTTCATAAAAGATACGTTTTTAGTTATTGATTTCCAGTCAGCAAAAAAAGTATTTGTCTTCATCTAACCCTATTCTTCCAGCTCCTTCTTCTCATGAAAATACTATTTTTGCTCCATCCACATGACCACCAGCAAACAAATAACACGTCCTACTCTGTTTCCATATGTCTATGCTCAGTGAGCCACCCCAGCCTCCAGATGCTCACTATCCATCAGGCACATCTACTTTGACTAAATGACTCACTGTTTAAAAAGCATGAACTGGAAAAAATAATAAGTCAGAAAAAAAACATATTAAACGGTCTAAGCGGATGGGGACACGCCCCCCCACCCTCATGCAATGCTATCCAGACAAATGGTTGGAACAGCACTTTATACCTCATTAAATAGCAAAGTCTAGCTGTTTTTGGGTCACCTTTAGAGTGAGTCAGTACCATGTGTGCAGCTTCTTGCCCTTTCTCATATTTTTCGGCAGATTAGTGCAATGTCACCAGACAAAAATAAGCCATTTTCTGACATGGTTGAAGATGAAGGTTCACAGAACGGAACTTAACTCTAAAAGAGAACATCTTAGATCTGCCATAAGAAGAAATGCATCAGAAAGACTCAGCATGGGCTGTCTTCTCCACATACTCACTAGCATCTCATTTTATTCATCCATCCATTTTGTAAACCTGTCTTCACACCAGAGTAATGAGTGGACTGGAGTCTATCCCAGCTGCTACTGGGGAACAGGCCATCAGTTCTCTTTCATCAGGTCCTCAAAGCTCAATTAAAGAGCTTCCACCGTGCAGAATTAGATCCTCCAGTCTTCTACAAAGAACATGTGAACGATTTAATCTAACTGTAGGTGTTTCTCTGCAGATTCAAAGTGGAACCCCCTACCTATGACTTGATGGCTGATTTATAAAAATTTCATTCTTAACTCACAAAAAACATCCCACATGACAACTTGATTAAAACTAAACTTGATTTTTCCCTGAATGGAGACTTCCATTTGCTAAGTTAAGCTGTTTGTAATTGCACCCTTTAGGTCTTTCTTATGTGTTCTGTTTCTCTGGTTTGGGATCATTTTATATAATCACACTTACTCAACACCATAGAAAAATAATAGAAAAATAAACATAAGGTGAGGCAGGTAAATATTGAGAGAAGTAAAAGGTTAAAAGCCAAAACAAAAAGACTTTGCCTGTAACCCAGACGAATCCTCTGAGTGGCCGGTTGGATGAGCACTGTTTTGGGAGTCTGTGCAGTCCAATCCAGAGGCGAAGTCTCAACTTGGACCCTTGTGTTTCAACCGCTGACAGCAGCTCATGGACCTTAGCTGCTGCTTCATTGGTATGCATTGTTGCTAAGGTTCCACCTAGCTCTCGACAGCGTCGGCCAGCCTCCCTAAAGCTTCTTTTTTGGAAGAAGACAGCATAGCATCCCTCCTCGTGGCAAAGCGCATCTCTCTCTGCCATCTGAACTTGTGGCTGCTCCTCCTCAATTTTCCTCGGCCTCTGGCCTTGGGCTCCAGGGGCCACACAGACAGTCAGCAGCCACAGGATGCACAAGACACTCATTTTGCTGCAGCTTTGCCAAGTGATTTGTTGCATACTGCGCCAAGACACACAATGTCAGCTAAGCCTGCGTTCAAAGAAATATCATTGACTTTATAGGGTAAATAAATATCCTTACGATGGAGAAAAAAAAACACGTTTTTCAAACTAACCTGAATGTAAATTAAACACTCAATACTTGTTTTACTTTAACCTATATTTTAAAATTTAGAATAAATAATCTATTCTTAATGTCTTTTCAGTTGAAGGAGTCCCAAAAAGGAGCGATCTGTCTACTTTATGTCCTCTTGGATGTCTCGAGCTTCTCGATAAACAAACTCTCAGTGCAAAACAGATCAGCCTCTATTCAAACTGTCAGTGGAGCTGACAGCATTTTCTTGGGGAGTATAAAAGGATCCCTCCGGGAAATTCAATTAAAGTTCAATATAATCCAATTTACAGTCCAGTGAGACTGAAAAGGGTTGAAAAGGGCAATCCGCCCTTCAGACAAGACCAAAAAAGTTAAAGTCCATGCATGATTTCAATAAATCTCAGTGACAGAAACCCGGTACTCTGTCTGATGCTGCTGGGGCTTTCTTGCCTCTGCAGCTTTGGCTTTCTGATGGAACCTTAGAAAGAGAGAAGGTTGGGGGAGGGCAAGAAGGGGGGGAGGCTGCATAGAGGAAAAAGACATGCATTTTGGAAAAGGGGGCTGGTAAATTGTGCAAGTGTATAAGGGAGACCTGGAAGGGATGACCGGGGGATGGGGGGGTTATTGCAGTTGAACTAAAAACCTTGAGAGAGTTTTATGAAAGCCATACAGCACCATTCTACCCCCTACAGACAGACAGATGTGTTCATATGGACACATTTCTGCTGATGCATTCAGAGGACTGGTGTTTGTCAGCTTTGTGAGTTCCAGAAATCCTGTCATGTTCTTCCTCTTCTTTTGTTTTTGCCTTTCTCTCACTCTCCTCTGTCTTCAACTCTCTTTCTTTACCTTCAGTCTCATGTGCTTTCTCACACCCCCTTCTCATCCCCCACCTACCAAGTTCATACCAGCTGGAAGTTTTTACTGTCCAATGGAAACATTTGCATTTGGAGCAGCCAGGAATACCTGTTGGGTTGTGTATACTGTGAGTGTGACTTCATTCTCATGCTCTTATAAAATAACTTTGTAAGGGCACAGATGTCTCAGTGTGTGTGTGTGTGTGTGAGAGAGAGTGACTATGACTTGGGGGCATCTGGAGCAGAGGAAACAGGAAATGCCAGATGTTCATCAGCTTGACCTTGTCATGGCTGGGGGAGCAGGAGCAATTGGTGGGGTACCCCCACTGCTGTCACTGGATCCTTCCACCAACAATGCCATGACTAGTGTTAAAGTCAACAGCTGGGTTTGCATTTTCCAAAGAAAAATAAGATCTTTTTTATTTTTCCCTTGTGTGTCTAGTTGAGCAAAGCCAAAGAATATTACATGAAGTCAGAAGCTGTGAAGGGAAGATTTCAGCCCTGAAGGGAAAACTCCAGATTTAAAGCTTTCTGGTGGTAGAAGCTGTGTATTAAAGTCTTAAAACTAAATTAAATGGACAAACAAAGTGCTAAATGCTTATCGTGTTTCTAAGTGGAAAGTATAACGTGGCCACAACATAATTTGGGGAGCTTATCCTCTTGGTCTGGAACTGCTTTTTAAAGCAAATTATTAGATGACTGCACCATTTCAGTTACTGCAGCCTCTTGATAAAGGATGATGAGATGGAAAAATGATGCAGTGTGTGCAAAAGAATCAGTTATTAACCACATGCCACCTCTGTCCAAGCCTCTGTTCTCTCAATGCAGATGAGTTGCACAGCTGTTGTGTGTTGGTTTAGGCAGACTGAATATATACAGTCTTCTTATTCAGCAGTCTTTTCCAGTTATGTAACAACCACTGAAACTAGAGGGAGAACAAACATAAAACCTCAGGATCCTGGAGAACCCGAAGAGCCTTTTGGCCTCGTTTCCCACCTCCTTCCCCACATCCCTCAACCTCCTCAGCTTTTCCTGGACCTCCACTTATCCTAAGCTTTCTCTGCCCTTATTCCTATCACCCCCACCCTTTCATCATCTTGTATCCTCCTTCCCCCCTCTCTATCCTTATCTTCAGTTTGCTCCAGTTACTCTAGGCTACCATTTCCTGCCCCCAAAAGACCAATTTTTTTACCCCAAAACTCCCACTCTGTCTGTTTATTCTATCATACAGTGGTTTGGCCCCTCCCCCTGCTCAGAAAGCCACACCCCCAGAGGCACATTCCAGGAATATAATTGATAGAACAGACAAAACCTCACCTTTCCGTAGTCCCACACTCCCAATTCCCTTAGTTCCCATTAATCTACATACAGTGTATCCAAGTCTCTCTCGTAACCAGAAGACTTCTAATGGAACATACAGAAGTCTTTATTTTATATCTTCTGCTTTCTGGGTCTGAGCCACCTTTCTCCCTCGTTTTTCTCCTGTCTACTTTCCACATGTCATCTGTCTCTTACACATTCTCACTATCGACTTTCTTCACAGCTAAGTTGTCCATTAAAGCTCACTGTTTTGTCTCAGGAGTCCTGTTTTTAACAACCCAGAATCAGTTATTAACTAATTATTTTGTCTGTTTGGCCACAAAGGAAAACAAAACTAGTAAAACAGATCTAAACTAAAACTACCAGTGAGAAAATTAGTCAAAGGAAGAAAGATAAATCCCCAGACTTTTAGTGCAAAAATGGTGAATATAGAGACCTTTCCTGAAAAAGTCTGTACTGAAACCTTTTAAATGTTTTCTCTTCATCAGTGTTGGCCTTTGCAAATAATACTCTTAAAATTTCATTAATTAAGGTTTAGCGCAACAGCTGCAGCCGTCCAAATAAATATTCATATTTTTTTTTATTTTTTTGTAGGCAAGTTTGAAACCTTTTTCATTAGTGCTATTTGCCATCAACATTTATTCTTTACTTTTAACACTTTATTATGACTCCATAATATTCAAATGCAACTTTTTGTTGAAGAAATATATTCATCTTATTATTGTCATTCAATTTTTGAGCAGAAGCCTTTAAAAAAAGTGCAAAACTCACTCTGTTAAGAGTGGCAAATAAACCCTGTCCACACATTACCACACTGGCATAAAATTAAAAAGAGGGTAAAACAGAAACAGACTCAAACGACACAACAATATCAGCACAAGTCATATAATGACCACTAAAGAAAATGTCAAAGTAAACACAAAGCTGCAAATGTACTAGCAGGAGCAACAAACCACACAGAACAAAATAATGAACTCAAATAAACAAAATAACAACACAACATCACCACAAAGAAAGGTCCAAAAGACATAAACTGACCCAAAAGGGTAGTAAAAAGCCACAAAGGAACACAAACCGCATCTACACTGGATGCAGCTACATTCATAAGTGGGAGAAATGTTAGAAGTCGGTGCTCTGGAGGTTGTCACATAATCCATCCGTGCTGGAGGTTTGTATTTTACGAGGATAGGAGTCTGCAGCCATCCTGAAAGCTTTTTGAGCCTTTGTACAGGAACACTGATGTGTGTTGCCAAAGTCTACACTCACCCGATAAAAATAAACAGGCGTTATGATGCATCTGCATGTAAACATTTAGTGTAGAGCGCATAGAAATGAACTGCAGCTGAGGATGAATGCAGTACTTTCAGCTTAACACTTTGCAGTTTTGTACTTGGTAATGAAAACAAATTTAAACCAGATGATGCCTCTGAATAAAAATCCGATAATTACCAGATTGACTGAGAGCAAAAACTGTGGGGAAAACATGAATGTCAGCCCTGGCATTCCAGCCTAACAGTTGCTTCGACTTAAAATCACCAATGTGAACCTCATGATGGGACTGATGGAAAAAAAAACAATCCAACTATGTAAGCATATAACCATCAGATATGCTTTGATTAAACTCACCAACATTAGGAACATCACCCTAAGAAAGAGTCATCAAGTTCTTTCATGACATGACGTGGAGCTGGTCGTTTCTAGCACTGCACTGGAATTAATTAATTAAATAAATAAAACAGAACACAGCTGTGAATAAGTCTCATCAACAACATACAGTACATGTGATTGCCTGTGTATAAAAACCAAACCACAAAACAGCAAATGGTGAGGAAGGTCATTCATTCAAACATCTGTGATATATTTAATGATTATGGAAAATTTCATGTCAAGGACACTGCACAGTTATTTTCTTGTGGTTTTGGGTCAGTGGAGCGCAGATCTGCAGTGTTTGCGCCTGTTGAAGTACTTCTGCCATATTAGCAGGACACGTCGATTGTTCATTTTCCCCAACCACTAGTGGCTTACGTCACGCATGCACACACACACACACAGACACACACAAGGACACATGGACACACTGAAGTAATTAGCAGCAGCCTTGTGGCTCAGTAATGGACTGCATGCATTCCTGGCGATTTCTGCGAGGGAAAAGAGACGATACGTTTATCCACTTCTTTTACCAAGTCTGCCTGTTTCATCCTTCATAGTGGACATAAACATCCTCCTTTCCACACCCAGTCTGTCAACAAATCTTTACTACAAACATCTGAATTGACTGGGGTCAGTGTCCAGTTGTTAAATTTAGGGTGCTTGAAGCTCTGCCAGGCAAACCTTATTGTCATCCAGTCCATCAGCTAAAATTGTTTGGACTTCTTTACAGGCAAGGCAACATTTATTAACTTCTTTTTTTTTGTCAAGGAGAAAATGATCAAACTCTGCAGTTGTGTCACTCCTACGTCATAAAGCCTATTTTATCTTTGGCTTAACACCTGGGCAAACACTGTAGCGGCACATGCAAAATCACACATGTGTCAACTCATCAAAGATAAACAGAAAGTTAGTGCTTTAGCTGCAGAGATGCTGAAGGACAGAGGGCAGAAAACTGGGACAGGATAATTCCTGGCTGATTATTCTTTTACCAGATGATAGGCTCAGCTTTTCCATGAACACAGCCATGTGCACAGACATCTTACACCTCTTTGTAGTGCCTTTCATGATACACTTTTCCAGAAAAAGAACCTTTTATGTGTGTGTGTCTGTGCTTATGATGGTAAAGGCATTAACAGTGAGAAGAAAGGATGGCGACTCCATAAGAAATGGACTGGTAACAAAGGACTGACAAAGCTACAAAGAATCTGACTGCTGTCTGATGCAAGGGGCGGTTTGGTGTCTGACTTATTTTTGAACCATTCTCCCTGTCTTGTTTCATTCCACTTTCACATTTTCTACTTCTAGTCACATCCCACATAAATGAGCTAAGCCTTGATGCCTCTAAAAGAAACCCAGCAATATTCTGGAAAACAGAAGAAACCATGAACTGCCTGACTCAGCCATAAGCAAAAGAATGTAAATTACTCCCAAAACGCCATGCTGAAATCTTCTGCAGACTTGTTATGTGCAGCAAAGTCTAATAACAGCCATTTCTTTTCTTCTCTGTTATTCCATCTTCCCTTCACCCTCCCAACTGGGAGCCAGAGGCCACCACAGCATCTCAGAAGGTGGCCAGAGTCAGAGGTTGTTATATTTTATTTTAGTGCAATTCTAAATGAAAATCACAGAGGAAGTAAAAAAGTAATACAACAAAAAAAGCACCACTATCAAACTTGGACCAGTAAAGTGATGTCTCCCAGACCCTCGAGTAGCCATCAGCTGAAGACTTTGTTGTACTGGAAAGAATCCAACCATGACTGAGATGAAGTGCATGAAAGAGACAGCGGAGGGAGAGCTTAATGAGAAATCAGCAGTTTCTCTTTAAATCAACAAAGACAGGAGATAATAAAATCCCCTTAATCTATTTAAACCTATGTTTTCTTTTAAAACATCTCACAGCACTTAAACAGAAGATAAATTCTAAATTGACACCAGAGTTTGGTCGGTATTCATTGCACTGGTGAATATGTTAAACCACACAAAGCTTTCCAAACATGCAGGCAAGTTGAATCATTTGTGAAGGAGAATGTTAAAAAATAAAAAGCTAGTTGTAGCTGCAGCATAAGAAAATTGCTGAAAAATGATCTAAAACTGTAACAACATTTGGACATTTATCTGTAAGGTGCCATTTTAAAGCTTTCTGCAACTGATTTCAACTTTATCTGTTGTGTTGAACATGTTTCTTCATATTTATTAACTTCCCTTTTTCTTAGTCTGAACCAAAACTTGACCATAATCACTTATCTTATGGGGTCGGGGGGATACATTTTTTAAATGGGAGAGAAACAGTTCAAAAGGATAAACTTTCAGTAATCACTGGTTATTGTGGCTTCATGTAGAACACATATGGTTTAAGTTTTTCCATGAAAAAAACAAGCAAATAATTACTGTTTAAAAAAATATCAAGCTTTTGTTTAACTTGAATTTATAAATGCGATTATGATGTTTGTAGAGATTTACTTAACTTACGTTTTACTGTTTTTTTTTTTATTATTTGTGAACACAGAATGGTGCACTTTACCCTATAAGACGAAAAAGAAATACGCCAATAAAATGCTTCAAAACACTGCAATTCATCCTAAAAATAGAATTCAGAAAAGGAAAATAAAGAGGACATAAATATGGGTCAGATGAATGTTATTGTATGACTGTTGAGTTTAATTTTATCTATTTTATTTTGTACTTAATTTATTGCCTGTTTTATAAAAGCTTGTGCTTTTTGTATGAGTCAGTAGCTGTAAAAGCATGATTCTACTTTCATTATGTTTTTCAGTCAAAATGATTTGTTGTATTTGTGTTTTGAGTCTTTCCTCCATGCATTTTATATCTTTCACCAAAGTTAAATTTCATCTAATTTTGAGACTATATTGGTTCCTGTTTGTCCAGCATGGTAGCAGTTTTATCTAAACTTGAGATGGTTGTTTTTTTGGTTGTTTTTTTTTCTATGAGCAGTAGTTTGCTTAATGCTGATTTTTTAATCAATGACCATTTCTTACTTCGGTGCTTATGTTAAATATGGTGTGTAGATTTTTGCTAACTGAAAAGACATCTGCAGTTATTTTGGTTGTTGCTCCATGTGGTGAAGCTTTTGTCTGACTTTCCAGCTTCATGTAACTGTAATGCTTCTTAGCGTCTGTGAAAATGGCTGTGATAATGGAGCAGCTCACACTAATTAATCCCGGGTTGGATCTTAAATGATTTTAAATGACTGAACCTTTTTTATGCTTCCACTAAATCGGATTGCAATGAGATTTTTACCTTCTGCAATGATAAGACCCCATGTTATCACAAGTAATCAAACGTTTCCTGTTGTGTCCCTTTACTTGCCTAAGAAATCAGCCAGACGTTGATTTGCAGGATCAGAGTTCTGAATTGAACAAATATTGAAACCAGACAGAAGATAAACTAAAGTTATGGGAAAATTCAGCAACTTTATGAAACAGGAAATACACACTGCATGTAAAATTACTTTCTTTTACTTATTTTAGGTTGCAGTTATGACTTCTAAGCCATAAATCTTAATCATTCAACGCAACCTTTCACCTCACTGTCGTTTCCATGTACCCTGAATGACCCCCTCTCTTCTTCCACAGCTCTGCTACTCCACATATTCAATTTCCCCTGGGAGACACTAACCTTCCCCCTCATCCTCCCCTTCTACCTTTTGATTCTCCCTCATTTTTACTTCTCTTTAGCTCTCTTCTCCTCTTCCTCAGGCTGTTGGCATTACTCTTGTTGCTTCTGGCTGAGCCATCTTTTCTCACTTTCTTCACTCTTTCCATATAAAGTTGACCGTCAGGGCTTTGTTTGTCTTAAAAACATGATTTTACATAGCAGTGTCTCGGTGCCTTGGTTCCTCTTAGTGTATTTGTTGGCAGCATTGTCTGTGTTTCTGGCCATTTGTCTGTCCTGATGGCTGTGTTCTTCTTCCATTCCTCCACTGCGGTCACATCTCACTCATTCACTTCCCTGGTTCATCTGTTTTTCTCAGTTAAATACACACACCTCTCATTCTCCCTGGCAGCTACAAAAAAAAAGTTGTACTGGTGTTGGGTTTCAATACAGTAGGAAATATTTTCAACCTTGCAGGAAATGTCTGAAGGGCTAGACTTTTTCTTCTTTAATGCCAACCCACACACTCATACTTTTACTGTTTTTTTCTAAATAGAAAACTATAGAAATCGAACCCAGTGTATAACAAAACCCACATTTTTAAATGGCTAAGTGTCTTTAATTTCATTTGATTTAACATACAGATGCAGGAGGGGGAGCCAGGCTGCAGACTGGAATAATAGAAGCGGTCTGTCAGTGGGAACAGCGGCGCTAGGAACAGCAGGAAACCTATCAGATATGAGAAGAGCAGGGCTGAATGGCCTTGGCTGTTATAGAAATAATGGTATAAAACCGAACCTGCAATGTGACCTTCATAGACACAGATCACAGATGTTAGGAGGCGTGAACTCTAAGTTTATGGGTCAACAGGTTAATGTGCATCTCGCTCTATTTCTCACCAGTTCTCAGGAATGTGAAGGTAATAGCACCAAACACAGTCGTGTACAAGAACAGCATACCTGTAACAGGACAATGGCTTGTCAGCAAAACTTTCACGGTTAATTTAATCTTTATTCTCCGTGAGCTAAAATAACGGCAACAAATATCACATCCTACTCAAATATTACATCCTAACATAAACGAAAGGAACAAAGACCAAATTAAGCATGTCAGCTTCTGTATTTAATTGCATTTCAGCACAAACCACTGTCATTGTGCAATCATGTTTATCGTTATGTATTTATATAAAGTGACATTTAGATATATGTTGTTTGTAGTATGTAAATCTTGATTTTATACCAACACCAAAGAACAGTGGTGCTGTAAAAAACAGCACCTGTTGGTCCTGTGCAGGGAACCAGCATAGGCAGCATGGCTCCTCTGAACACCAGCTCCTGTCACTGGTGCCACCACCTGGTTCCTGAGTCACACTGCATCTTGCACACATCCTCCATGAGTGAACATCTGGGAAAGTAAAGTAAGGATATCATGATGACCTTCAGTGTGGTGGTAGCACACATGCAAAAGTCTCCAAACCTAACTCTTCCAAAACTTTTGAATGTTATTAGACAAACACACCCAGAGCAGACTGCAGCTCGCTGGTGAAGCCATCAGGGTTGTCCATAGCAGAGTGAACCAGGAGCCTGAGATAAAAAAACACAAACAGATTTGTACAACAAATACAGATGTTTATGACATGCAGAGGAAATAAATAAAGAAGAAGATTAAAGATGAAGATCTGCAGGCATGCTTTTCAGTGTATCGTTTAAACATGCCCATGGGATATAAGTACAACATGCAGAAACTTCATATAGTAGTCACAGCATGTCTTTTATGAATGGAAATTAAATCTCTGCTAAATTGTCTCAGAGCAATATAAATAAAACATTTCATGAAAAAACATTATCTTTAGAGTAATATTTTAAGTTATTGAAATATTTTTTTGTAGCCGTTCTTTTCATGTCTGACAACTTTTATGGAAATATAAGATAAATATTTAGCACCTTTTTTGTCATGCCATTATTTGCAATTTCAGCTTATTGGGGGTTTTAATGTGTGTAACATTCAGATATTGCTTTTGATAAAGTTTAGACATGTTCAACTAATTTGGAAATACAAAGGACAGCGCTGTTCCCTCCCTGCTTTACCATGGTTAGTAGTAATGGTAGTATAGCTGCAGGAACCAAACCTTCCAGATGAACTCCATCAGCTCCCACACAGAAGCATCAACCTGGAGACGAAGGGCACTTAAATAAACACACAAAGCTAATCCAAAAAGTGACCTCATAAACTATATGGAGCATTGAGGGTATTTAATAAAACACAAAACAACACCTGCTGAAGATCATGAAGATCATTATAAAATATAAATATAAAATAAATTACTGATATAAAAAGAAGCAAGTAAATAACATGGAATTGTAGAGGAATTTCATGTATTAGCTTAATTACCTTGCTCTTAATTAATGTCTAGCTGAAAGGTCCGACCATAAGGCTCCTAAACTGATGTCATTCTGATCTTTAGTAAACCATCTG
>JBAMHX010000017.1:13528327-13542387 GCA_037177515.1 Pseudomugil tenellus | reverse complement strand
TATTCTATTCTATTCTATTCTATTCTATTCTATTCTATTCTATTCTATTCTATTCTATTCTATTCTATTCTATTCATATTAAAGGATAACTGGTGTGTTGTCATATCGTAGCAGACTGACATCTGAGAATAAGATGTAATATTTAGCTTTATGTTTTATTTTTGCTGCAGGCTGTCAGGATGTATGATCACAGAGGAAGGCTGTGTTTCTCTGGCCTCAGCTCTGACCTCCAACCTCTCCCATCTGAAAGAGCTGGATCTGAGCTACAACCATCCTGGAGAGTCAGGAGTGAACCTACTGAAGGCTGCACTGAAAGATCCACACACATTCAGGTATGGAGAAACTGCTGCAGCCTCACAATGTTGGATAGAGGAGGAAGATCTGTAGACAGTTCTCTGTCCTTTACTCAGTTCTGTCTGCTTCATGATGTATATGTGTTATATGAACAATCACACATACTAGCTTTTTTTCTTCTTCTACTCAAAGCAGAAACAGAACATTTTAGTAGATTGGTCTTAGAGAACATCTGCAGGAGAAATAAAGTCCCAGAGATGTAGCCAAAAAATCTGATTTTTCGTGAATAAGGTGTTTAAGCTGGATTTTAGTAAACTGAGTGTTGCAGCTGATCTGAGGCTTTCTGGGAGTTTGTGCCAGACACGTGGAGCATAGAAGCTGAACAAAGCTTCTCCATGTCTCATTCTGAAGGAGAAAGAAAAGCATAGAATTGCTATCGATAGCTAGTAGCTAATTAGCCTTGCTTAGACTGTCTGAAATGAATATTTAGTTTTAATGAAACAAAGCGCCTGGACAAACTAGGCATAAATTAAGTATATATAACCACAAGTCCAAGTGTGTATCACCCCAGCAAACACTCTGTTTTATGCTTTTCCACCTCTCAGCCTGATCTCTTCCACTTTATCCAGAATGATGGTGGCTCCTTGGTGGTCATCAAAGCTTTTGGATAGTTCAAATGCAAACTGCAGGACCTTGGTCTCTTCCCATCTGCAGGGACCTTCTGTCTCAGGCAGACTGTGTAGCACTCTGGGCCTGGCCCCTGAATGGTGGAATTTAAATATTACATGTGACTGACATGATCAAAATCCCAGAGCTTCCTCTACATGCCTTCAAATACAGCAGGTCAGGCAGGTGTGTTGCTTCATTAGGAGTACACGTTGAAAACTGTATGTCTCTCATTTATAACTGCACTGCTTTTGGCTTTAACACAGACCAAATAAGTGAGTGATCTGCATGCTTTTTTCATCCATCCCTCTTGTATGCAGTGGGTTAAACAGAGTTAAACAGGTGGTCCTTAGTGAAGCTGAGGGCTTACCATCCTTCTCCATTCTCCTCAGTGAAGGAGCAGAGGCTAACCACATTATGCTCGTTGTGAGCACGAAGGGTTTATGTGAACAGAACAGCTTGCTTCAGGAGCTCTGACCAGCTGTTTGTTTCCTGAGTCAGAACTAATAAACCCTTTATTTCTTCAGTCCACACGGTGAAGGTGTCTATGATGAGAGACATGTAATGTTCATGTTTGCATGCTTTGACCCCCTTCCTCTTTTTAGGAAGGAGCCTGCTGGAGAACAATGGTTGAAACCAGGTCCAAGGAAGTGTAAGTGTGTTTTTCATTGGATTAATCACTTACAATAATCCTCACATTGTACCACCACTCGTTTATCAGTCAGTATCAAAGTGTCAATAGATCAATAACTGCAGTTGGATTGTGTTTATTCTCTCCATCAGATTATATTCCACTCACCATCGACGTTAACACAGTGAACAGAAAATTCAAACTGTCTGACAACAACAAGAAGGTGACATGTTTGGAGAATCTTCAGTCATATCCTGATCATCCAGACAAAGTTAACAAGTTTCAGCTGCTGTGTGAAAATGTTCTGACTGGTCGTTGCTACTGGGAGGTCGAGTGGAAAGGGCTCGTTTACATATCAGTGAGTTACAGCAGAAAGTCTGCGTTTAGAAGTAATGATCAGTCCTGGAAACTGAGATGCTCTGATAGGGATGGTTACTCTGCCTGGCACAATACCAAACAGACACCCGTCTCCTCCTCTGTCCATAACAAAGTAGGAGTGTATGTGGACCATCCTGCTGGGACTCTGACCTTCTATAAAGTCTCATCCAACTCACTGACTCAACTCCACACCTTCAACACCACATTCACTAAACCTCTCTATGCTGGCTTTACAGTCTGGACTGGTTACATCTCTCTGTGTTGAGACTCTGATGGCAGCAGAGAAACTAATGAAGAAATAGTTTAATCTGTACATTACTGTCTATTTCACGCAGAAACATCTTTTCAGATACATGGATTCAATCAGTTTGTGTGTGAAATTCTTCTAAGTGATTCCTTGGAAACGTTTTCCTCTTTCAGTCTCTTAAAGATGGAAGTTGGACAACTGTATCATTTAAAAGTTAGCAGCATTATTATACGCCTTTTTATATTTTGTTCGGTGTCAAATGCTCCTATTGTTCCCTAAGCAATGCCTGGGGCATTAGCAAACTAAGCTACTGCTTAGGGGCCCTGCCACCACTAGGGGCCCAAGAGTATAGTTTAGTTTTAACTTTTTATTTTGATTAATTTTTATTCTGATTATATTTTCCATGTGTGAGTGGTAATTAGATAATATATGATGAAATGTGTTGCTATTAAAAGCAGGCATAATGGAAACAGAGTTGCTGGTGCAGTGATGTTAATGCTGCTAATGTCTGCAACCAAGTGTGTTGTGAGTATCTAAAGAGGAGCTGGAAGAACCAAGCAATGTTGCAAAAAAGACTTTTCCTTCAGACTGTTTTTGAAAATGGCTATTTTACCATGATTGTGTAAAGACATCAAGTTCATCAAGTTTTATAAGCAATTTCAAATAAATATTACTACAATTCTGCAGTAAACTTGCTTGTTCTTGGCCACGGTGGTAGAGGGGGTCATTGGGAACAATATTCAAGCAGAATTATTTTGTCATCTCATATGGTAAGGCAATAATTTTCTTTAAAAAGCTGTTTAGGATAGAGTTTAATATCCTTCTCCTTACATATAAAGCTCTCCATGACCAGGCTCCAATGTATATCAGAGATCTCATAGTTCCATATATTCCAAACAGAGCACTTCGCTCTCAGACTGCAGAGTCTACTTGTGGTTCCCAGAGTCTCTAAGAAAATGATTGGAGGAAGAACCTTCGGCTATCAAGCTGCACTCTTATGGAACCAGCTCCCGGTATGGGTACAAGAGGCAGACACCATCTCTACCTCTAAAATCAAACTTAAAACCTTCCTTTTTGACAGATCCTAAAGTTAGTAATAGTCTAGCCATCCATTACTTATGCACCCATGGAGACATACCATGATGCACTGAGCACTTCCTTTTACTTTCTCTGCTCTTTATTTTCCATCTATTAATATTTAACAGTATTGACATCAATAACATATTTGTCCTTTTTCTACAAGTCTTCCTGTTTTTTAATTTTGGTCAGTGATCAGTTCTCTTGAAAATGACTAAATGGCAGTTTGATTGCAAATGTGACTTAATTGAAACACACAAATGAATCATTCATTGTGTGACACATTTTTCTATACATAACATTATATTGGTTTGCATAGTGTTTATGTCAATGTGCAGAAACATAATTCACTTACAATGAAGAAATATAAGCAACCCATATTTATTAAACACAAATCTTCAACACTGTTCATTAACAGTATCATAAATACAGACAGCCATGTTTGAAAGCCTGCACATGCGTACCACTTCATCAGAACATCTCGAAAAGCATGCACACAGTAGTCGAACTTTCCCAATGTGAACATCCTGTCCACACAGACTGCGATTGATAAAACATCCCAATCAACTTAAAACATTTTACTTAATCTAAAATCCACCTCTGGCGTCACTAAGTTTGAATTTGAAACCATTCATCCCACTATAACCTCATATTAAGTTTGCGTACAGCTTGATTTATAACATATGTTTTTATTTCCTCAAATGTCTCAACACTTAAAAAAATCATTTCCAGGAGGTGAACCTGACTGGAAAAAAATCACCATCAGCTGAGCAGAACTAGTTTCTAAATGTGCAATGGCATCATCAGCTACTCCTCACAAAGCAGAAAAGCATTTGGCCTCAGTTCTGAAAAAAAATCAATTGTAATGATGAGGAAGATTTCTCCCCCTGAAAAAAGGGGGCTGGCCAGTGTTTTAACACTGAATAGAAATAAACACACAAAAAAACATGTGCAATGCATGTATAAGATTATAACACATCATTTAAATAAATAACAATAGGCTAAAACAATCAAAATAATACCATTATTTTAAGGCACACTTAAAACAAAGAAACTTAGATGTGCTACTGTCAAAGAACACACACTTTGTATTTGCAGAGACCTGGGAAAATAAAGGCACTTTGACAGACCAGAAAACATGAAGGCCTATTGTCCTGAGAAATCCTTTATTTCTTTTTCTATTTGCTTAAAGAAAACACTTTTCCATGACCTTGACTCCTTAACATAAGATCATTGTAACACACATTTGTCTTTGTTGCTGTGTTTTCTTCTCCTCATCTCGAGGCCTCGCTCCAGGCGCTCATCCTCCTCTATTGCACTGCAAACACGAACATAACACAGTCAAGTGAATGATTTACTTAAAAACAATGAGCAAAAATAAAATGTGGTTTAACGGTAATTGTTTTTCTATATACAGTGTTAAACAGCATTTAAATGATTTGTGTTTTCATGCGTTCTCTCTGCACATGGTATCTTTTGCCGACGTCTTTGCCTGAAACTGACCTCCGTTCTTTGGCATCAATATCTCTGATTATCTCGTCCCGTTGGTTGACCAATGACACCAGCTCCTGGAGGAGCAGCTGCTCCCTCTTCTGTTGAGTGGTCGACTTCTGGCAGTCTGCAGAATGATCAAGAGTCTTTTGCTTTTCTGGGTTATTTTATGAGTTTCCTGGTGTACATTAGTCTAAAGCTGCACTGAAGACATCCACCTTCATCCAGTGTACAATAAAACTTTTCATATCAAGGCTAAAGTGATTTTTCTCTTCAACAGAAGTAGCTGTCTCTGAAATATCTCACCATGTTGCTATTTAAGACATTATGATACTTCTTGCCTACCAACTTGTTTGGGCCGAATTGCAACAGAAATACACACAGTTGCTTGGCAATGTGCCATTATTTTCTCACTTGAATGAGTTCGGCCAACCCCAAAAAGGCCTCAAGTCAGAAATAAATCACAGTAAATGTTCTGCAAGTAGCTGAAAAATAGAGCACAAACTTTACAAACTTGAACTATTAGAGTATGCAGGTTCTATGGATAATGTTGTACTAGCTTTACAATAGCATTGATAGCATGCTCCTGTGCCAACGCTTTGCTAAAACTGTTATTCAGATGGATAAGCAGAAATGTGGAACCTTTAACACTGAATCTAAATTAATAAAAAAAAATAATATCTGTGAGACTTTAACTTTATGTGTGTCTCAGGCATTTTACGCAACAAACTGATATCAAGAACCAGCAGCATCAAAAGGGTTTCCTGCTTTATGTTCCCATGTTAACATTCAGGGGAAAAAAACAAAAACTGTTCCTGAACACACAGCAGAGGCCACATCCAAGAAGTTTACTGATGTACAATTATACAGCTGCAAGAGAAGCTATAACTCTCCTGAAGAGAAGCGGGCAGTTGTATTTTCACTGTGTTCAACAAGTGATACTGAAAAATTATTTTCAAAGCAGTGCTTCCCTATAGTTACACTATGGTTTTTGAAGATATAACTCATGGGAACTTTGGTGCGAGAGTGGGGCTTACATCATTTGTCTTTTTAAGTTGTTAAATAAAGTAGGAAGAGGCTGAGCAGTAGAAAAAAAGAATACACTAAGTGGGTGAAAACATGGATTTCAGCTATACTGAACAACCAGAATGAGCTATTAAGCTATCATCAAATGTCTGTTGCATACTGACCTTCTATAGCCATCATGACTCGTAGTTCTCTGGTCAGAAGCTCAAATCTCCTCTCCAGATCCTGCTCCTCTTGTCTGTGGACAATTCAGTAAGAAAGGACGTTTAAAAAGTAAATGTATGTATTATGTGGGTGTTTCCATTAAACTTACAGTAGTTCCAAGTGGTCCTGTCTCCGCATAAGAGCGTTTTTCTTGTTCACCAAGGTAAACCACTCCTGGATCAGCCTTTCCTCTTCATCACGATCACTTCCTGTACAGGTAGATAAATAAACAGTTGCACAAATGTAAAAGTCCACTAGATTGCCTACTACATATACACATAGTTTCAGGTTCACTGCATAGGAACAAAAGTGTCACATCATTGTCCTCCGATCACACAAACTTTTAAAAAACGTCTTTATTAAATTTTAAAATTTAATGTAAAACATTAGCAGCAAAGTTGTGTGTTTACAACCACTTGTTTGAATCAATATAACCAATTTTCTCATTGTTAACTTGTTCACTTGTTGACGTATGTGTGTACGCTATCTGCTCACCAGTTTCCATGAGGCTCCGGAGTCGTCTTTCCACGACAGCGGCTCTGCTGTCGATGTGCTTCTGCTCCGTTTCCAACACTGCCAGCTCGCTTAACACATACTGGCTGGTGTCCTGCAGACACTGACCACAAGCCACATCACGCACACATATCGATGCACACACGCAGTCACACGTCAACAAACACAAACACAGTGGTCACAAACAGAAGAAAAGAGGGAGAGTATAGCAAAGAGAAGAAGGAGGTGGAAGGGAGGGGAAAGGAAACAAGAAAAAGATGGTCATAGGTTAAAGAAAGGCCATACAGGTTTAATACAAGCTGTGAAATCTATGTGATCCATTGTGATTCTCAAACTTCTTCAGGGAACTGAAATGCTTTGAGAGTCAAAGAAAGGTAGAGATGAAGTGAAGAAGTGAAGAACACAAAACTGACCATTGTTTCCTCTTCTTGCTTCCCAGCTACACTTCCCATTTCTGCAAATAGAGACAGACAGCAACCAGACAGATTGAAGCATTAAAAAAGGAGAGAAATAAATGAGACTGAGACTTAGAAGATAAATATTAAGTTTTCCGTTGCCCACCGGTAATATTTGCCTTATTTGCTGCGCTGTTTGTGTTTTTATCTCCATCCTGTAGAAGGAAAAATACAAGCTTTAAGTAACTAATGCAAAATGGACATTGACTCCAGTTAAATAACCAACATACACATTTATAACATTTTATCAATAGTGAAGCCAGAGAAAGACTCACCTGAGGTGGTCCAGATTTAGCTGCTTTGGTAATCAATCTGGGGGGTGGCAATGGGGTTATTGACTCATCAGCTAAAAAAAAGATCACAAAAGCCTCTGTGAAAACTTTGTTCATATCGTGGGAGAAAATATGTCCTACTACTCATGAAATCTATAGAAATGAAAACCAGTACATTGAAAGAAGTAGATCTGATACATACATATATGTCCTTTAATCCAAATGAATAGCATCCTTTTCATGCCAGTGATTTTCACACAATGATACTTAAATTTACACAAATTTTCAACTTTTTGCAGTCTGACACTAAATGTCTTCAGAGTCATTTGGAAAGATTAAAATGAGTTCAATTAGTTGAATAGTTTTTATACTAAACATGTTTATTTTAATATTTAATTAATTTACATTACTTGTTGATGCTGTGCTGATACAGCTGCTCCATTCCATTAAATCCATAACTTCACAAGTGAAACATCTTATTTATAGTTTTAATAATTGTTTTTTTTTTTATCTTTTCTGGAACTTGTAGTTTCCAGAGTCTTTTGTGGAGATGCGTTAGTGAATACATCTGCTTTGAGGAGTACAACCTCCAACAAACCCAATGCTATATGATGAAATTCTCAATCAAGTAGTTTAAATGTAGATTTTTGTTTAGCTCCCCTGAAGTCTCTTGAAATAAAGTTCATCAGTTTTTGCATAATCTTATTAAAAAATCTAATAGCAAAGATAATATTGTGCCTTATTTAGTTCCATACTGATTAAGACAAACTCAAAGCTCCTTATATTTATAAAGTCAATTAAATTTGCTGTAACCTTTGAGGCTAGATGGATAGCGGCAAGAATAGTAATGTGAAAAGTAATGTGAAAACTATCCAAATGAAGAATTGATGAGATATGTAGAGAGAAATTAGTTTAATACCTTTCACCATCCGTTTGATTCTCGGTGGTGGGACAACCAGCGTGCTGCTGCCTCCTTCCTCCAGACTTACACCTTCGTTCAGTCTGGCCATGCAGAAAGCAGCAGCATCGACATCGGTGGGAGAGGGACCAGAGAGAGCGAGGCCATAACTGGACTGACTGCTGTTATGCTCTATCTGCAGCACACTCAGCTCCTGGTTGGTAAAGTACGAGCGGATCTGGCTGAGGTAAGTCATGACTATGAGCCTATCAGGGACGGACAGAAGAACCATGTCGGACGGCTCTAACAGACGAGAGATCCCCAGCGCCTCAAAGCCGTCAAATGCCTGATGCCAGAAAAACAGGAGAGTGAAGAAAGCTTTATTAACAACACCTGCAAAATATGTGAAAGTCATGAATTAATCACGTCAGAGACAATGAAACAAGAGCTCCTGGATTTATCAGGCTGAGAAATTCACTTTATGTTCAGTCTGACTTTAAGTGGATGAATAAAGATTTACAAATTGAACTGTGGTGTTCCTCTGGGTTTTGTTTCTCCTCAGTTTTTTTTTTTTTTTGGTGACTTTAACCCCTTCAAATCCCTTGATATGTATGACTTAAATATCAAGCTATGGATGATAAAACAATTCTCATATCTCAAGAAAGACTGAAGTGAGACTTTGATAAAAGATCCTAAAGCTCAGATATAGAGAAACAAATTGAAACGGCAGGTTGTACAATCAAACTAAAGATTTATGAGTATTTTTGTTTACAAAAATATTTAGTCGATTACACAGAAAGTGTATTTTTTCATGAGAAAATCTAAATTGTTTCTTACTCGAGTCAAGTCACAGGCACAGGCGGAAAAGTGTTTGTTTCAGACAGACTGCATGCTGTGATGCTCTTCTTTCTGGTCTTCATATTAAAAAAGAGTTTCCAATCACAGTTATTCCTAAACTCAGCTGAAATTAAGTCTTAACTGTCCTCAGTAAGTAGCCGAAGAAAATGATTATATACTGTTTGGCCAGTTGCATAAGAACGAATATTTTAATTGATGTCTTAATAAAACCTTTTTTTTTTTACTTCCTTTAAATGCATTTCATAAATAAGAACATATCTGAAAAGTGTCAATGCAATAAATAGTGATCATTTTTAGGTTCTTACATAAAGGGATAAAGAGATAAAGGGATAAAGAGAGCAAATGAGTCAGACTGGTTTAAGTAGCAACATATTTCTGTAGAACCAAAACTTTGAAGCGTGAAAATTTGATGTTTGAGATCTTGTGAAGAGTGGTCAGAAAAGTATTTACTAAAACTAAATTACACTAAAAAAAAAGATGAATGCAAAAAGACTAAAGCACTAAGCTGTCATGGACATGTGCCTCATTCTCACCTTCTTATTATTGAGCTTGATGTCCTGAGGGTCCAACTGGTCAAAAGCTCTAATGGGGCAGAAATGAGACAAACACACCAGATATATTTATAACAGTTGCTGAGCTGCAGCATGGAAAATGTTGAAATAACTGAAATGCACCCAGCAAACAGAACCAGTAAAAAGGCTGCAGAGACAGATGGCGTACATCTTATCGGCATGAAAATGGTGCAGGATGGCACAGAACGCTAGGCCATTTCTCCAGGACGTGCTGAAGTTTGTGACCTTCACCCCCCGATACCCGCTGGTGATGCTTTGACACCATTGAAGCAGAGACTGACTGGAGTTCACCAGGTCCTGTGGAGGGGTGGTGATGAGGGAGAAGGGGGGGTGGGGGGTTAGTTTAGGTTGTGTACATATGAAGGTTCATCAAAGTCTTTTAATATTATAGTATTATATATATTTACCTCAGCTGTGTCATCCTTCCCATTATCCTCCGCTCCGACCGGCACAGGAACAGGGGTCTTAGATTCAGGGACTTCTTCCTCAGGCAACGTAGGAAGTCGAGAAGTTTTCATTTCACAGTGATGGGCGGAAGCAGTGCTCCCTGTGCTGGTGGCGTCTTTTCCATGAGATAATTGTTTCTTCTTCCCTCCATCAGGGCAGTCAGTAGGCTGGTGTTTCACTCTATGAGAAGATAAAACAACGACACATGATCCGGAGAGAATAAGAGACAGTAGAGGAAGTTAGCGGGAGCCTCCACCTGTTATAAGCGGATTAGCTGACAATCATGCGATGATGAGCAGAATGGGCAAGCTGGTGTTAGAGAGCATACATAACACAATCAGCTGAACCTGCAAAGCTTCTAAATTATACAGCACCTCATATTAACTAATGTAGCAATTCACTCACATTGACAGGATCCATTTAGAAAGCAAAATGAAATCTCAGCCTCATCCAGCCAAGACTAACTTTATGAGTACAGTTAAATCTGCATACATGACAGAGAATTTGGGCGAAGTTCTCTCTGAGACAAGTTATGGGCTTGTAGACTAAACAAGAAGTTCATGGGATTATATAGTCACTGTCTGGTTTTCTTTGTAATACTTCTCGGATTTTACTAGTCAACCCAGAAATTCTGACTCTTTTTTAACTTTTAAAACATGAAACATTTCTAATAGACAATTGTTTGGACTAAAAAACAGATATCTTGGCTTTGACGCAATATTTTGAATCTGTTTAGACACCCTCAAGTCCAACAATGTTACTTCATGTCACTGCTTTAAAGATGACCTTCCCAGCAGGTGAACAACAAAGATTTTCCGACCTCATATATTTTTGGAAGCAGACTATGATCATTGTATCAAACATTTTATTCTATTGGCTGAGTAGCAAATGTCTAACTCAAATATTTAATGAGTCTACGACTTTACAGTTCAGACGGCCAAACTTCATTCTAGCGAGCAGCACCGATGTACATCTGTTTACTTACACTTTCACCTCTCCATGTGACTCTTCTAACTCACTTAGTAATATTTCCTCCAGGGAATAAAAACTGGGAATAATTGAGCATTGACTGTGATCAATAAGGTCAGTGGGCATGTCTGATTGGAGGTTAGGCTCTGTGACATCCCAGTCAATGTCACCAGGTGCTGGAATGAGCCGTTTCATATCACGAGAGGCCGAGATAGGGGATGTGTCGCCTGACATCTGGTGAATTTTAGCCAATAGTAACATTTCTTCTTCTTGGAGCTGCTGATCTTTGGAGAGACTGCTGTGAGCAGAGTTCAACAGCTGACTGTCAGTCTTTGAGGTGTTTGTGTTCTTGCTTAAACCGGAGAGTTTTGTGTCATTTTCAGGTCTCATTTCAAGACTCGCAGGTGAATATGTGGCTGTTTTAAAGTCATCCTGTTTCTTATTGATGTTTGCTTCAGTTTGTGTCTTCATGTCTGCAGTGTCACAGTGATGAGTCTTTGGGAGAATGGCACCACTCTGTACTTTAGTTAGTTGTTTGTGAAGTGTTGGACTGAATGCCTCTTCTTTCTGAGAAACCAAAGGAGACTTAGGATGTGGACTGTTAGTTTGACAGGTTTCTGGCAGTTCGGGTTTATTTATCTGTCTCATCTCAGAGCTCTGATCAACAGTTTGTTCACTGCAAGTGGGTGACGAGGGCTTCTGGGCTACAGCAGGAGTTGGGTGGCCTGGACTGAAGACAGAAAAGGAAAATTCAGAACTGAATGTACAGGCTACAAAAAAAAAAACAACCACAGATCCAACTAGTATCCATGTCATACTCATTTCTGCTTTGCCGACATTTTCAATTCATCTCCAGCAGCTAAGGCTTGCAAGAAACTTGAGCAAGAAAGGCGTGTTGAGCTAAAGGCTCAAAATATTTTTCCACAATTGGTTTTAAATTTGTTTCGACATGAATTTCCCCATTCACTCCCAGTGTTAGTACACTAAAAGTCTTAACTTCACCAGATTTTTACACATTAGACATTAACAATTCATTAAGCCATGTCAACTACCATGCTTAGCTACACTAAAAAACAAATGCTGACTTGTTTTATCCATGTAGGTCATGATAATCACAGACAAAACCACGTTAGATGCAGATGCATCTTCCCATTACACATTTTCCAGACTCACGGCGCTACTACATATTTTCACAAACAACAAAAATTTGCATGCTGTCAAATTAGCAGCTCGTGTTTTCAATCTATCAATTACATATCACAGGGTTACTCCTATATAGCCTAGTGAAGTCAGAAGTTCTGAGAGAGAACTCCTCTCAACTTGTTATTATTTTGTTTTTTTTTCCCTCTCATTTTCCCATTGGTGATTGATTCAGAAGCCAAACTGGGGGGGGGGGGGGTCACAACTATTGCAGCGTCTCTGAGTTCAGTTACAATTCAGTCATGTCATGACTCACATGCTGACACACACTCTGTTGTGAGTACTGACAGGGACAGGTCAAACCCGCAATGTTTTAGTATCTATTATAACCCTAACAGATGCAGTGAGTTGAAGTGGAGAGACAAACAGGAAACAATAAGCAGATCTCTCTCATAAACCAAGGTTAACGCCCCCCAGCACTCCTTACTCACCCTGATTCCCCCTCAATGTACAGTTCAGCCAGCCATATGGAGCCAAGATCTTCATGTCCTTTCTCATACTCTACTTCCTCCTCTTCGTCTTCTCTCAGCCACACTGGGATAGCATCATGTTTAAAACTGGATGCAGGGTTTTTAATCAATCTCAGACCAGGATTCTCATATGCTTTCTTGGCAGCACCAACAGATTCCTTGGGTTTGCTGTTAACGTTGGCTGCAGCAACAGAATCAGCTGATCTACATGAAATCAAACCGTCCTCAGCCTTTGGTGTGATTGTTGGTTTGGGATGAGATTTGCATTCTTCATTATTATCCTGCTGCCTGTCATCACATGCAATATCATCCAATTCGGCCTCCCTCAGTGGCGGCCATTTGCACGTTAGACTATTATTAACTGTGTGGTTGTTGACCACTGAACATTTTTCCATCATCCACTGTGGCGTTTCTCCGCTGACATTGTCCTCTTTCATCTTATTCTTTTCATTTTTTATTGACCTTATCTCCTTGTTTTCTTGCTTTTCATTATGCTTGTCTATCTCTGACTTATTTTTCTGTTTTATTATTTCTGTCTGTGTTGTTTTTCTCTTTTCTAGTTGCTTGTTCTGCTGCCTTTTGAAATCTTGAGTTAATTTATTTCGATCCTCTGCTCTTTCAGGCCTTTCCTTCTCTCTCTTATTAGCCTCTTCTCTTGCTAGCCTTTCCATCTCTCTACTGTCAGCCTCTTCTCTTGCTAGCCTTTCCTTCTCTTTACTTTCAGCCTCTTCTCTTGCTAGCCTTTCCTTCTTTCTCCTTTCAGCAACTTCTCTCTCTAGCCTTTCCCTCTCTTTCTTTTCAGCCTCTTCTCTTGCTAGCTTTTCCCTCTCATTCTTTTCAGCCTCTTCTCTCTCCAGCCTTTCCTTTTGTCTCCTTTCAGCCTCTTCTCTTGCTACCCTTCCCCTCTCTTTCTTTTCAGCCTCTTCTTTCTCCAGCATTTCTTTCTTTTTCTTTTCAGCCTCTTCTCTTGCTAGCCGTTCCTTCTCTCTACTTTCAGCCTCTTCCCTTGCTAGCCTTTCCTTTTGTCTCCTTTCAGCCTCTTCTTTCAGCCTTTCCCTCTCTTTCTTTTCAGTCTCTTCCTTCTCTAGCTTTTCTTTCTTTTTCTTTTCAGCCACTTCTCTTGCTAGCCTTTCCCTCTCTTTCTTTTCAGCCTCTTCTTTCTCCAGCCTTTCTTTCTTTTTCTTTTCAGCTTCTTCTCTTGCTAGCCGTTCCCTCTGTTTCTTTTCAGCCATTTCTCTTGCTAGCCTTTCCCTCTCTTTCTTTTCAGCCTCTTCTGTCTCCAGCCTTTCTTTCTCTCTCTTTTCAGCTTCTTCTTTTGCTAGCCTTTCCCTCTCTTTCTTTTCAGCCTCTTCTCTTGCTAGCCTTTCCCTCTCTTTCTTTTCAGCCTCTTCT
>JBAMHX010000017.1:13471063-13483352 GCA_037177515.1 Pseudomugil tenellus | reverse complement strand
ATCTTATATTATATAGAAAGCTTAAGTCAAGGCCAAGTTTGAGTCTAGCGACATCTAGCTGATCTATAGGAGAGGTTTCACTCCTCACAATCCTGTGATAAATGATAAATAAAAATAAATACTTAAACAAAATAAGAAATACAGTGAATATTATATATATATATATATATAATTTATATTTGTTAATCCATTTTTGCGGCTGACTTTTTACATTTTATTTTAAACCACCCACCATAATAAATAAACTTTTAGAAGGTGTGTGTGTAAGGCGGCTACAAATGAGTAAAAATATCAAGGAGAACCTTTTTTTTTTTCTACGTCTTTTTGGATTGCAATACCAACTCTTGTCGTCTTTGACGTCAGGTGAGGAGCACACCCCACCATCCCGGTCCGGAACACAAACTGAGGTGCGCATTCCGCGCGCCGCTCGGCCCACCCGGACACTGCAGTGGAGGTTTCCGTGCCATCGCTGCGACTGCTCGCTCCCGACGCCTCGCTCCGCTGCAAACGTCCTGGGCCCGGGTAGATTGGGGCAGAACAGGGAACCGCGGAAGCTATGGCCGAGTCCAACCCGCTGTGGGGCTTCCCCCGTCTGCGCCGGGCTGCGGTAAGCTCCACCGGGGAGGTGGAGAATGTGGGAGGCTTCAAACGGGGCGGAGGATACTGCAGCAGAGACAGGAGAACCTGGTTTAAAAGTGTTTAATGCGACACAGAGAATGTGGTGGTCTCTCAAACCGCATTAGATCAGCCGCTTCTCCGTTTAGAGACCCGTTAGGTCAAATTAAAGCTCACTGTTGAGTCTTTAAAAGGGACCAGGACAGGCCAATGACAAATGTGTGTGTTTGGGCTGTAACTGCAGGTGCACAACAGCAAGAGGGTCAGCTTTGGTGCTGCAGACAGTTTATATGGAGTGCATTATTTTTATGGAGATTTATAAATTTGGGTCATATAAGATACTTTATGTTACACAAATCTAAAGGTGCAATGCCGATATTATAAATCTATACTTATTCAGTTATTCTTCATGGCTGCTATAGGAATACATGTCAGGGAGAGATCGGATGAGTATCTGGTATATTCTTTTGCTCAGAAGCCTGCGAGGTAGGCGGAGAGGTATCTGTGTGCTTGGAGCATTTAGTTTGAAATAAACAGTGTTTATTTACGGATCTAAAGAAGGACTATAATGAAAAGTGTTTTTTTTTCTCAGATGTTTCAGCCTTGCAGTGTGTAAAAATAGTAACTATTATAGGCATTCCTTAACTTTAGCTTGAACTTTAACATGTCTCTCCAGATCCGGTCCTCAAGATCTACCATCCTGCAACTTTTACATGCAATCCTTTTCCAACACACCCGAATCAAAAGCTCGTTACCGGACCTCTGCAGGCCTAAATGCAGGCAGATGAGGAAATTCAGCTATTTAAATGAATAGTTTTGCATGTAAAAGTAGCAGGATTGTAGATCTAGAGGAACGGTTCTCGGTAACCTTATTCTAGATGAAAGCAATCTGCAACAGCTATCAAGCACTGCAAGCCTACCTGTTTTATGGAAAAATATAACTTTATCATCCTTCCAGTTATATGAGATGATAATTTTGCAGAGTAAAGTTGCATTGAGTCTGATTTGCAGAAATTTAGGGGGAAATAAGATGAGAGAATAGCAGAAAAGGATATCAGTTCAACGGCCACATTTCCAAGATGGAACTAATTTGTATAATTATGTTCCTAAAACGGACAAATATAGAAAGATTAACAATTTTCAACTACAGCTCTTATGCAATGGAAAGAAATATCAGATATTAAACATTAATCAAAGAGTCGATTATCATTCTTGATGCAGTTTTGAATGAAAGAGTTTAAAATGATAATAATGTTGATGCTAATGGCCTGAAAAATATGGTACTACAGTAAAAATGACAGTTATGGTAACTTACAGAGCATAATCTGTGATATAGAAGCTACAATATGAGGAAGAAGATGTAAAGGCCTGTGAAGGGTTTGATAGTGAATAAAGAAAGCAAGAATTGGTCAGAAAGCAGAGAGGCGCTGACTCAAAGAGTTGCTGAAGTGCTACAGAAGCCAAAACATTTGCCAGATTGACACTGAAGGATGCTGATGCTGTGTTGAGCTTTACAGGATTGCACAAAGAACTGCGTTCAGCTGACAACTGTGCTGACTGACAGTCCAAGTCCTCTCATTCCAAGTCACTATGTTGTCTTCTGACATAATCCTGCCAAGAAGTGAAGAATAATCAACCAACCTAAAAGCTTCAATCACCTGAACAAACAATAATTTGATAAACTTTGGTGTCTTGAGAAGGTTTCCAACATCTTTGTTTTGTTTTGTGCCTATTTTAATTTAGTCAGACTAGATTTCTTAAGGTATTTGTGATTTTATTTTGTTTTACTCTGCAAAACAAGAAAGTTGAAACTTAAGTTACAACAAAACTTCAAATCCATGTATTGATGTATGAAATAGGCTTCTTTCAGCATTCTGCAGCTTCTTTAGCCTGTTACCTCTCCAGGAAATGCTGGCTTTGCTTGGCCTGTGAGTTTTGTGGGTCTGCCTTTCTTGGCAGGTTTGCTGTTCTTTCCTTTTCAGATTAATGAATTTTATTCTACAATGTGGGATAGAAAGTTTCTGTTTTTTTCATAACCCCAGCCCTGATATGCTCTGTTCAATAGTTTCATCCCTATTCTGTTTTCAGAGCTCCTTAGTCTTTAGTGAATTATTTACATTCATTTGAAGTATTTCTGTAAATGTTTTTTTTTGCTAAGAAATAAAATGCTTTCCCTTTCCTTCGTACAGACCTCATTTCCAGGCAATCTGCATTTGGTGTTGGTGCTCCGCCCCACTGGCTTGTTAAGCTCCGCCCCCAGCCCATCCTCTAGCACCGATCTGGGCTTTCGCTTTAGCCAGGATGACTTCCTGTTGAAGATGCCGGTGAGAGCGAGTTAAAACCTGCTAATTGTTCGTTGGAAGGATCATTTTATTTTTTTTATTTCTGGGTTGTAAATTAACTGCTGACATAATCTACTGTGTTCCTTGTTTGAGAAGTTACATAAAAAACATTTGATCAGGACAAGAAAAACAAAAACAAACCAAAACAAAACAAACAAACAAAAAAAGACAATTAAGATGTTTATGGCAATGGGATTCTGAACAAAAGAACAAAGCTATATTATATTGTAAATACAGACGTGACGAAGGCATAGGAATGTAAAATTAGCGTGGGATAAAATGTGAATAAAGTGCACTAATAAAATGTAAATATGACTCATCAACATTAGATGTCAGAAAATGTTCTTGACGTACTGAATTAATTTACTTTCTTCCATTTGATTTTTCCATTTATTTAAAGCTGTGTATTAACTTATTTCATGTTGATGCAGACATCTGTAGCATTGACTGATAATTGCAATTGATATGTTTTATTCTTCACAAGAAGGTCTTTTCATTTTCAGAAGACCATAAAACATCTACACAGGAAAAGGCCAAGAATTCTTCTGCAGAGCATCATTTATACACAGGGAAATGGAGAATCGCATCATTTGAGTCAATTTAAAGAAATTCTAGTCCACAGTATCGTCACAGTACAGATTCACTTTATGACCGATTCAAGGACATAGCATAGAAAACTCTCACTCTCATTACAATCCTAAATATAAAAACTAAACCTTCGCAAGTTTTCATGTTATCCCTTGTTAAAATGTCAATGATTGTCTTTCATTGGTCTTTTGTGTAGGTGGTAATGCTGCGCTCTGTCGGTGACCTTCTGCGCTACATAGATGAAAATCACCTGGCATCCGACTTTACTGCCAAAGTGGAGTATTGCCACAGCGACTGGCTTGTCCTCCGCTCGGTATGCACTTCTGATGCTTCTTTATTCCCCCGAGCATCTCACGATGGTGTTTTGAACCAAAATGTGAACTTTTCCATTCTAATATATGTTGTCCGTCTGTTTGGATGAACATGTGTGTTTATGTGTCTGTAGTCCATTGAGACATTTGCAGTGACAGTGAAGGAGATCGCCCAGCTGCTGCAGAGCTTTGGGTCTGAGCTGTCTGAGACCGAGCTTCCAGATGAAGCTAATGCTATTGAATTTTTGCTGCACTCCCACACCCACCGATACCGCCAGATGAAGGTTAAGAACATCTTTTTATCCGTCTACTTTTCTTCCTTTCTGGTTTCTACTTTACTGCCAGTTTCTGCTCCTAATCTTTCTCAGATTGTCTGTGAATTTTAGGATGAAATTCTTTTTTTTTTTTTTTTGCAGGATGATATCCGAGGTGTGCTGAAAGAGGGACGTCTGCTGTTATCCAACTTAGAAACAGTCAAAACTGCTAAGAAAGACATAGAGGAAGAGAGGGAAATACAAGCTGACATGGAAACTGTTCGAAGGTGAATGTTTACAAGTGCAATAAATATGAGGAAGAAAATATGTAAAATCTGTTACAAAAAATCTGTTATATTTTAATTTATTTGTAAGGCTGAACATCATGTGCATTTTAGGCTCCTGGCCCAGCTCAGAGACATGGAGGAGGCATTTGATGGCTTTTTTGAAAAACACCACCTGAAGCTGCAGCAGTACCTCCAGCTGCTGCAATACGAACTCAGTTTCCAGCAGGTGTGATAATTGGTGTCTGTGTTCCCTCCCATTTATCACTTCCATCCAGCCTCCTGACTTACACTCCTGTGTGTGTTTGTGCGACTCTGTGTAGATGGACGAGGTGCTGGAGCGACTTGCTGCCCAGGAGAAGGAGATTGCCTCAGTGGGAACCACAGTGGTTCAGACAGAGCAGCTGCTGAAAGACTTGGACACGCTGGACAAACATGCACAGGTCACACACATACACACATCAAGAATATTACTAATGTGAAAGGAAAGAGAAATGTAAGAGAGACTTGAGGACAAACATACAAGGAAGTGGAAACACAATGTAATTGTAGCACACATGACTCCATAGTAAAGAAAAATATAATGTAACTGTAATTTGTGTCCTGTCCAAACCGAGCTGGGAAAGCTGGTTGCTTCATAGCAGGTATTTTCTGTAATTGATAGTGAAGGAAAAATAGTGGATGTGAAAAATAATTGTCGCTCTTACACCTCCTGTTGGTTTGTAGAATAGAATAAACTTTATTGTCACTCCACACAAATTACAATGCAATTGGACAAATTACCACCCTGCACCACGAGTGAAAGAAAAAAAAAATCAAATAAATAACTGTAGACGTGTTCTGTCAAGAATTTTGCCATCTTGTTAAACAATGTCTTGAGGCTGAGAAGCCACTTTTTACAAGTTAAAGGTCCAGCCAGGAGCGTCATGTAGTAGACTCACATAGTCCGGACTGTTTACCACCATGTTGGACAGCAAACATCCAGTGATAACCACTGCAAGCTGAGCATGTACACACAAACTAAAGCAGGAATTTGGCATAAACACACACACAGCTAGTATGGATCTGGTATCAAACATTCACAAAATATATCTGAAACAGCTGGATTAAGTTCCCGTGAACAATCATCTCATTTTGTTGAACATCTGGAAGGTGAAGTGATGAGAAGATATCACCAGAAGTGATCTCAACTTGGGATGAATGATCCCTATAATCTCAGCATTTTATTGATACAGTATTTCAAAGAGGTGCTCAGAAATGTTCGTGAAGGTTCTGCTCATGATTATAACATTATTTAAAAACCTATCTACAAAGGCACTCTCATCCATCTCCCACCACTCCTGGCTGCGACTTCCACACGTTTCTCTGTGCAGACGTTGCTGCTGCTGCTCAACATAAAGCCACCAGACTCTCCTCTTTTATAATCTCCTTAAAATGATCTTATTGAACATGTCCCGGCTACGACTGGACAATAACTTTAAAATAACAAGTCGCTGTTGTGGAAAAACTGCAATGAGTTTAAACACATCTCTAACCTGTGGGAAGTTTGGTAAATGAGCTTTGTGCTACTTTATTGACATGTACAGAAACATTTGCAAGTTTCTCATTATCTAATGCAGGAGTGACCAAGTCCAGTTCTCGAGATCTACTATCCTGCAACTTTTACATGCAACCTGTGTCCAACAATGAATGGCTCGTTAGCAGCCCTGCTAATGAACCTTTTATTTGATTCAGGTGTGTTGGACACGAGTTGCATGTAAAATTTGCAGGATGGTAGATCTCGAGGACCGAGCTTGGGCACCCCTGATCTAATGCTATCACGGCACATGAAAAACACACAATTTTCAACTTTTCTGGAGGATCCAAACAATGTAAAATGTATTATCACTCCCTTTGTCCAGCTTTACCTCCCATTTATTGTATAACAAGTATACAAAACTTGCTTATAACTCAATTTGACCAGTATCTACATCCAGCATAAATTAAACCTTAATCTTATTATAGTCTCACACGGCGAAATGAGCATTATGGTTTTCTTTGGAATGCTGTCACATGTTTGCAAGTTTTGCTAATCTTACACTCAAGAAAAATAAACTCAGGAAGCAAATGCAGACGAATCCTTCCCACTCTTGTTAGCTTCAAATATGAGCTGAAATGTAAGAAATGTTTTGCAAACTTATACTAGAAGAACACCTTCATGTGTTTTTGTGGATATCAGAAGGAGATGGCGCGTGCCCAGGTGGTAATCCTGCACGGACACCAGTTGGCTGCCAGTCACCACTATGCGCTGGCACTCATCGTCCAGCGCTGCAATGAACTGCGACATCACTGTGATCTCATTACCACAGCCATACGCATCAAGCGAGCCTCGCTCACCCGGATGCGAGATCAGCTGCTGCGCCTTGAAGAGGTAGCACCACACATCCCTATTCAGGATAATAATGTCAGATGTGGTTACAGCTTTAAACTGGATTACAAACCATTACAACTTCATCTGTCTTTTTTTAACAAATCAGTCTTTGGTGGATTGTTTAGTTGTGTTGTGTTCTTTGCGATCAGGCTCTTCGTTGGTGTGATGAGGGTGCTTATCTGCTGGCGAGTCAGATGGTGGACAAGTTCCAGACAAGAGAGGGAGCTCAGGAGGCGCTGCAGTACCTGAGCTGTCACCAGGAGAGGGCTCCGTTCGCACTCAGAAACAACCAAGACACCCTGAGCCTGGAGTTTGAGGCCATACTGACCCCACAGCTGCAGGTATCTGGCTGCTGCTGATACAGACTCCCACAAAACTCACAAACCGGCTCAGGTAACACTTTGTTTCTATGCAGTCACAGATTACCATGGTGACAGAGAAACTGAACTCCATGCAGTCTATGATCAGAAACAGAGAGCAGTGTCTGAGGAAGCTGGCAGATGTTCAGGTTCGACCCATTCAGCTTGTGGCACCGCGGCCAGAACCTGATCAGAGCTTATTGCGTACCAAGTCACCTCTCTTCTCCCCGAAGCATGGTACATTCCACCACATTCCTGTGGTCTTTTCCCCATCATTCCCTCTTTCATCTGTCACCATTCACATCCATGTGTGTATGCTACTCCCTGCAGGTGTAGACTTCAATGTCCTGAACTCTAAATTCTCCTTTGACTTGCTTCCTGGCAAAAGAGCCGCAAGGAGGAACAACAGCCAGCGTAAGGTGTGTGTGTGTGTAAATGTGTTACCTGATATTTATACTGGTTTTGCTCTTAACCTTTAAATTAGTTTGCTCATCAAGTTAGCAAATAAATTGGAGAAGTATTTTAATACTAAAATTCAGTAGTATCATGCTTCCTGCTTCTGCTTCCCACACTTCCTTATCCATCTGGGATTGTTTTTTTGGAAAGTCTGCTCTCACCAAGGCTAGCAAACCTGACTCAAGCAGGTGTGTGTGTTATTAGATTGAGGTGATGCATGATTATCAAGGCAACCGGAGCAGCTTGTATGGCCCCAACCCTGAAACTGACTCTGAGGCAGAGGACAATCCAGAGCAGGTGACACGGTATGCAATCTTTACCCTGTCAGACCTAAAACTGGGATCTGATCTAGCAAAGCTTGTGTCCAGTCTGCTACTATGTGTCTGGCCCAATTTTGAATACGATCTTCTGTCTTTCCAGCCACATTATGAAGGAACTGATAGCCACAGAGAGGATCTATGTAGATGAACTTCTCTCCGTCCTTCTCGTGAGTTTGCTTTTGTTACATACAACAGAATATAAGACAATAAATGGGAAGTAGGTTTAAGAAAGTTTTAGCTATTTATTTTTCATTTCTTGCCTGTGTTTGCTTCATCTCCCATCCCCTCATCTTGCTTCTTCGCTTATCAGGGCTACAGGGCAGAAATGGAGGACCCATCCATGTCTAATCTCCTTCCCTCAGCGCTACGCAGCCAGAAAGATGTTCTGTTTGGCAACATGCCAGAGATTTACCAGTTCCACAGCAGGCAAGTTGAGCTTACGTTTGGGCACACACACATGCACATGGAGCTTACAAGCTGTCATGTAGTTATGCTTGTCTTCCTGCCTCTTTGCTCTAATCCAATTTCCTTTTATTTTCCTCTTGGGCTCTTAATTTAGGATCTTTCTGCAAGATCTGCAGGGTTGCCTGGAGTCACCAGAGAGGGTGGGCGCTTGTTTCCTACAACGGGTAAGAAAGAGTGACAAGCACAAGAGATTTTATTCAGTGTGATATAACATAACAATTCACAAGCATGCGTGTGTGTTTATGTGTGTGTCTGAGCAGAAACTGAAGTTTCAGGTGTATGAGCGTTACTGCCAAAACAAGCCTCGCTCTGAGTTGCTATGGAGACAATGCTCTGATTCCCCCTTTTTTCAGGTAATTACACAGGGATAGCCTGATCGCCACACAAGGCTGACATATTTTAAGTAATGCCTTGTGCATTTATGTATTTTCTGTTGCAGGAATGCCAGAAGAAGTTGGACCATAAGCTGGGTCTTGATTCCTATCTCCTGAAACCAATCCAGCGTCTTACCAAGTACCAGCTGCTACTCAAGGTTTTGTAACTGGATTCCTGCAGAAATGCAGGTTGTACATTAACCCAGATAAATATGATTTATATTATTTTAATTGGTGGACTTTTGACATAAAAATTGTTTAAAAAAATAGATTTTTGGATTATTAGTAAAACACAAAGCTAAATTTGTAACTGAAAAAACTAACCCAAAAAAGTCAAAACTCAAGTCAAAAGAATCAAAACAATGTTAATTTGCATGTCAAGTCATAGCATATACATTTAGGTATGAGTTGCTATGGAATCAAAACTGCTTTTATGAATTATTGGACAAAGGTCTTTTAGTGAATCCCTCTTAATTAATGTAACCAAAACATAATTGAAATTATTACTGAAGGACTTCACTTATTTAAATACTTCCCTTTGGCATTTGCAGAGCTCTGATTGGATTTGATTCTTTGCTTTACTTAATGTGCAGATTTTTAAACATATTACTCTTTGTAATTGTGTGGACGAAGAGATGAAAGTTGAAAAGCCAACGTCCATGTAAGTGCCACTAAACAGACCAACAGACAAGTTGACAAGATTACTTTTATTCAATTTGCAGAATTGCACACAAACTGGCAGATGCACCAGCCGTGATTTAAATTTCTAAGATTAGATAAAGTAGGAACTGCTGACGTGCCATCCTGTGTGCCTGTCTTTGCTCAGGAGCTTTTGAAGCACTGTGTGGAGGAACGATACAGCTCTGAGCTCCAGGAGGCTTTGGATTGTATGCTGGAGCTTCTGAAGTCTGTCAATGACTCAATGCATCAAATCGCCATCACAGGATATCAGGTACCAGCCGATTCAATCAGAGAATTCATGGACCGTCATCAGTGGATACCAGAGTTATTTCCCACTGCACTTCTCACTAGTCAAATGTAATCAAATGATTTTTATAAAGTACTTTTCATAACAGCAACACCAAGTGCTTTACAACAATTTATGCTAAAAAAGCCTGTAGATTCACACAATAACACATGCATACAGATACACATACGCAATCCAAGAATCCCCACCACACACACATACATACACCCCCCTCCACCACATTTCCCCCTCTCTATTTGACCAAAACAAGAACTTTAACACATATTTTCTGTTTCTGAACAGAAAGCAAGTATACAAATACTAATAAGGATTATTAGTATTTGTATACTAATAAGGATTAAACATAATTAACCATAAACATATTGACTTATATATTGTCCATGTAATTAATTTAATGTCCAACAACTTTGAACATGGAACCCAAATTACAACAAATAAAAAGTAAAATAAGATAAATTGCTGTGTAAAAATGTAAATAAATAAATGTGATTTTTAAGTAATAAAAACTTTTTTCTCCACAAAATAAAAAAAGGGGTTAAAGTAGGGCATTTATTTCATGACCAAAATACAAGCTCAAATTAAATTTGGTGCCACCTTCATGTCAAAACATCTTAA
Organism: Pseudomugil tenellus; assembly: GCA_037177515.1. NCBI lineage: Eukaryota > Metazoa > Chordata > Actinopteri > Atheriniformes > Pseudomugilidae > Pseudomugil > Pseudomugil tenellus. The sequence continues at coordinate 13,472,971 of JBAMHX010000017.1, read as the reverse complement.
CAACTGTTAAGCATGTTGAACAAGTATTCAGATTAATTACCTCCATGATCAATCTAAAAACTGCCAACATTTATATCCCTGAGCTCAGAGTTATACAGTCAATGGCTCAGAGATGTAAATGATTTTTTAAAAAAAGTTCCTATAATACGACCTGTCTAGGGTGTACCCCGCCTCTCGCCTGTTCGCTGCTGGGATAGGCTCCAGCCCCCCCGCGACCCCATTTGGGAAAAAGCTGTAGAAAATGGATGGGTGGATTGAAGTTCCTATAATAAAGAGATTAGTAATAACTACAAAGCAATTTGCAGCCATTTAAAAAAAAAGCTAAAATTGTTTTGATAAATATTATCAATATTATCAGTATTGTATCAATTTTAAACATTTTTTGCATTTTGAATAAATGTCATTGGCTCATTGACCACATTATACATTGATATAGCTCAATGTATTGTTACATCCTAAATATTAATAGTTTATCAATCATCCAATCCATTAGTGATGTCTCTACATGAATTATGGGTAAGATTGATTAGGTCAAATGAGAGAAAGTGTGTGGATTTTTTTATTGTTTAGTTGTTTATTCAGGATTCAGTTATTGATGATTATGATGGTATTTTGTATTTAACTGTAAAAAATCTCACATATCAAGTGGTAAGAGTCTAGAGATGCCTTTTTGTTAACCAGACTGAAAAGAAAAAAAAGATAATTAAAAGAAAAAGGACTCGAATGAATTATTGTGCAGAACATAGGCTTTTAGTTATGTTAAATTTGAGTCAGGTGTGTTGAAGCAGCGATACATTGAAAACTTGCAATGCTGCAGCTCACATAGAACTTGATAGAGAAATATGTGCTCTAATCTAGATGTCTTCTGTTGTTGCTACACAGTGGTAAACCTGTCTGTTATGTCTTCTTTTAAAGGTTTCTGTCACGTAATTCAAGATAAGCTGATATTTTTAAATGGCAAAATTCCTGACTTTCACATTAGACTTGTTTCCTATTCTCTATTGTAAACTGTATTCATTTCTAATATTTGGAAATAATTGCATTATATTTTTAATGATCCATTTTACTCAGCATTTGAAACAGAAGTTTCACATTCCTCTATGCAGTTCATTTTTAGAGTTTTTTTCCCCCCTTTTCTATTCATTTGTAAGTACAGCTCATTTAGTCTGTGTGTGTTTGGCTCAGGGGGATCTCAGCCAGCTGGGCCGTGTTGTGATGCAGGGCGGCTTCAGCGTGTGGATCAGCCATAAACGTGCAGCAGTGCGAATGAAAGAGCTTGCTAGATTCAAGCCCATGCAGCGTCATCTCTTCCTCTACGAGCACGCCCTCCTCTTCTGCAAGCGTAGAGATGATGACAACCATGACAGGACGCCGTTCTACAGCTTCAAATCCTGCCTCAGAGTAACAACTCAAATTAGACTCAAGACACTTAGAGCTGCATCCAGTCAGTTAGCGTTCACATTACGGCTTCACCTTAGTTTATAATTATTTTCCCTACTTGTCACTGGTGTATATACAATTTTGTTGTATTTTGCAATGAATGCAGACTCATATCCATGACAGGTTACAGTTCTCTCTCTTTCTACAGATGAGTGCGGTGGGAATCACAGAAACGGTAAAAGGAGATGTGAAGAAATTTGAAGTCTGGTACAGTGGCAGAGAAGTGGTCTACATAGTTCAGGTATTTGATCATCTGCTCCATGTTTTTTTGTCAAGTTCACCAGATTTTGAAGTGCTCTATTCAAAATCTGTCTATCTGTGTTTGCTCGTCTGTCCAGGCTCCCACAGCAGAGGTCAAAACTGCCTGGCTGACTGAGATTAGAAAAATTCTCACCAACCAATAGAAACACAGACCAATAGAAACACAGACCAATACAAAGACTATCAAATAGAATTACCGACCAATAG
>JBAMHX010000017.1:13432375-13445222 GCA_037177515.1 Pseudomugil tenellus | reverse complement strand
TGTGAATAAGAATGTGTGCCTTTTGTATTTGGGGGGTTTTCACCTTCCAAATCTGCAGTAATCAGATTACTGCAGATTTAGTCTAGTACTCCTGGACCATATGCATTGTTACACCATATGTATTGCACATAAACAATAATGAGAACATTTAAAAGTAAAGCGCATATTATCTACTTATCACTGTAACATATTTTATTTGTCTTCATTTTGTTGTTTCGGCACATAAAATATTATCAATTCATTTCAACATCTAAATAAAATGTGTTGAATTTATTATTCTCATGTAGTGTTTTGGAAGTTTAACCAATGAAAGAAACAAATAAATGTTTAGGCTCACGTGCAGAAACTTCAGACAGTCCTAAAGTATCCACCTGACAAAGTGGCACAGGGAGTCCAGAAGCTGAAAAGGGATGTGTTACATGCAGGCTGCAGCATCCTCCGTGTCATTTTGAGCACTGTGTTTTTGTGAAAATAAGATTTTAACCTTTCTAGATAGAGGTTTATTCATGTGTTTGTCATGCTGAATGTTGCTTCACGTTGTAACCAAGATCATGATCCAAATTAGTAAGAAGAGGTGGTGTTGTTGATGCTCCTGAATGGAGCCCTATGAGCACCCCCTCTTGAGTCTACTAACTTGTGAAATGGCATTTTTCTATTTGCTCTGAGTCTAGACTCCTGGATAAAAGTCTAATGGAAAATCCTAAAGATGGTGATGATGCTCATGAAAATATGAAATTTGTAGAATTAGTAGATATGTTGCTACCAATAAACACATCACACATTGTCCATGTTTACTGGTTATGGAAGTGCATGCCTTTCCATATACCTGGTCAACACATACACAGATCTTATGAGACATTTACAGCTCAAACAGGAGTACTGGACCATGCCAACAGCAATCCTCAGAGATGTCTATTTATATGATTACTTGAAGCAACAAGTGCTGCATTTAAAATCTGAACACTGCTGCCACAAAGTTGAAAGTCTTTTAAATCTCTAAAGCTCTGTTTTTATATCAGAACAAAATGACAGTCTAGATGATCTTGGCAATCTGTAGAATTCCCTCCTAGTTTTATATTCAAGTATCTCAGAGCTAGAAGAATAATTCAGTTTAAGCAGATGTGAATGCACCGAGGGCAGAAAAGGTTGAGGGTAATGCATTAGATTCCACTCCTAATTATATTTTCTGTAAAGACAAACATGCATGATCATTACTGATGAAGATGCATATGCTCTGTGGTATACAACACAACCCTGTTGCAAGAAAACGGAAAGCCTAAACTTACAAAGCAGACCTCAGTTATAAAAGAAGTACCTGGTAGTAAAACTTCAACAAGAATGCGTAAAAAATTAGCTATAGCCTACTGAGGGTTGCTAGCATTAGCCACTAGGTGGCGGTTCATTTCACTCAAGCACTCAAAGCTAATGTCAATAAGCAGAAAAGGCAATAAAACCAAACCTATAAACAGAAGGAGATGAGTCAAGATGATAGATCCTCTGAGAAATCCTTGAACACTGTAATGTCAGCTCTTCTATATTGCTGTTTCTGTACTTTTCCACACTGAGTCAGCTGATTAGTTGTTGACAATCAACGCTTACCGAGTTGACAGTGTCATCACCACATAATGAAGTGGGGGAGTTATTGGAGCTTTTATTCTCCCGCAGCCTGATACAACCAAACAAAGACTTAAATATCACCGCTAATAGAAACAATAAGAGCATATACACATTACCTTAATGATGGAGGTGAGGCCATGATACAAAGTCTTTATCAGAAAGCTGTGGAAAGTGTGTGGTAAATATATTCATTAGAGCAGCTGTGAGCATACTTACTGTTTTCTCTATAAGTTTCTCTACTCGGACAAGTTGGTAAAACTTCTTAAGTACTTCTGTTTCTCTCCAGAGTAAACAGACGGTCAGGGCTGTGCTGCATGTCACCTCGTACTGTTCTATATACTACAATTCAATTTAAGATTAAGGTTTTAGGAGAAGAAGATCTCATTAACATTTTGTTCTTAAAGAGGTTAAACATAAATTGGATGGATAGCTATAACATTTGTTCTGGGCCTTCATGCCCTCATGAGTGCAATGAGGTCCAATTCTTTACTTGTTTCCTTTTCTAAGTAATTTTCTTTTACTATGGCGCCATCTAGTGGTTGATTCTTTGAATAAGAATAGAAAAGGTTTTCTGACAAAGTGAAAGGAAAGTAGTTTTTTTTTTTAGAGACACACTGTGATTGAGTGAATTCCTCTCCAACCTGCTGGACTATATTTCTGTATTTGTACATTATCACAGTTTTCTATTTCAAGTCTGAGGTAAGGTGGCATTTTTGGAGTTGGAATCATTATTTACAATTTTTTGGGTTGAACAAATATTAGTAGATATACAAAAACAAATAAAAAAAAGCCATGAAAAGAATGACTGACCCCTTCCAACCATGTAGCCCTGTAGTCTACAGGGCTACATGGTTGTAGATTACAATATATTTCCATTTTATGAACTCATAGAATATGTGACATTATTCCTTTATAAATATTTTAATGTTGGCTGACATGTGGAAAACCATGAGTTTTATCAGAGATCCTAATTTAAACGTCTTATTTTTGCTTCATCTATCAGCTTTAGTGCTAAAGTTGCTGATTTTGCTCATTTTCCAGTCGGATCCTGTTTCACTGCCTTCATTACTTTTTTTGTGACGCAGCTTATGCAACAACAGACACTCTGCAATATGTAACACCATCTGCAACATTTTAACAATATACAAGCTTCTGCTTTAACTTTTTAAAAGACACAAAGTAACATATAACCATCTATGAAATGCACTTCAGGATCCTAATGGATTAACAGGCTACTTCATAGAAAGCACAGTAACAGGACCACTACATAATGGGTTCATAATATGGTGTTCAGGGTGAATGTGTGTATTCTGTGTATCATTGCGGACAATGCTATATTGCTGTGATGGTAAGCATTAAGGCAGGCCTGCAGATTTACAGACAGAGAGTCCAAAAGCATTAGTTTTGTGTATTTATGTGTTTTAGCAACAACAGAAGAACACTTGACTGACTGTCTGTATTTGTTTAACTTACATTGCTGCTGTGATGCTTTATGCTTCACTTTTTTGACAGTGAATGATTTCCGTTATCTCCAGGTCTGAGAATCCAGTCGGTGTTTCACTTCTTTTAATGGGTGAAATAATAAACAGCTGCTGATCCCTTTTCATTGTGATCAGCGGGTAAGGGGAATAGTCAACTCAGTGTTATTTATGAGTCTCTATTAATACAGATTTAAAGTTTTTGGCAAATAGCAGGCCACCTTCAGCTGTTGGCGTTTGGAGCTTCAGCTGCTGGAGCTGCAGTTTCCTATAAATTGAGCACATAAATTTGATGTTAAGGAGTAAATAGGCCTACATGGTTATGGACATAATCCGTATAGATCCGTTTATTAGGGCTATTTGTTTCAGGATGGAGGAAATCTACATCCTTATATGAGTTGTAAGAGGCAAAAATGCAGACCTTTTCAGTGCACAAAGCAAATGGAAAAAGACTGAAATGCTGTTTATGGTTTTCTATGTTCATGGTTTTTGTCAGTGTGCGCTCTGAGTATCACTTTGATGGGTTTGTCGATCATCTTTACAGGTGCAATATAAGTTTATGTGTATTTGTACCTAAAAGTCCCTGCCTGGTCTTGATTTAGCAAAGAAACTACACAAGAAAAAAAGACACTGTCGTCGATAGGTCCTTTTATTAGAGAAGGGCCTGCTGGCTCCATCCTTCACTTACTCTGCCAAATCAGCGGGGCCTCGAGATGAATCATTGATGACCTGGTCCAACGGCTTAATGGCCTCTAATGTTCCGTAATGATCCCCCGTCAACACCACGTGCGCGGCCTTAATGGATCCAAAGCCGTGGAGAGTTCTGTGGTTTGAACTTCGGTAATTCGGCGTCTTTTTGTCGAGCAGAACAGAACAGGAAGTGCGAAAAGCCATGAGAACAAAGCTGCGCAGCTCCACGGACGCAGCAGCATGGCTTTCCCTCTCCGCCGATCGACTTCAGGTAAGACCAGAGGAAAGACAGAGTGTTGATACATCTAGGTTTAATTCCGTTATTAAATTATGAAAAAATAATAAGTTGCGCTAATTTCAGGAGGACTTTGCAACTTTTCAGTTTGTTTTAGGAAGAAAATGAGGAATCAACTTGCTAAATTCCTTGTTTTCAGTTTTGGGAACAAATGGTTGAGTTATGTTTGCATCTTGAAATGTTTCACGTGCACAACTTTTCATTTGAAGTTTTGGTTTTTAAATAATCGTTTATATTCGTCATTAGGTTAAATTTTGGGACGAATAAGCGCGTGACCTGTGGAGGTGCGCTGTCCATGGTGCTGAAAACATGACGGGACGCGCCCAAAAGCTTCTGGACTCATTAGAAGCTCAAACAAAACACAAACCGTTAAAAACACAAACAAATTACATTCTATTAAATATTATTGTAAGATTAACTTTAAATTTGATTTTAGGCTTCATAGTCTATTATTAATACATTTTAGGAACATATACAGACTAATTCTTCCGTATTTTTAAGATTGATGACATTAACTTTGCTTCTAAAGGATTCCAAAGATAATTTATACAAACCAGAATAATTCTTTTTCTCTGAATTTGAGGGAAGTGTATTAGTGTGATTTGCAATGTGCTGTCAGTGTTTGCAGTATTGCGGTGTGCTGTTGGGTCTCTGCAGTGAGGTTGGTTACAGATCTCCTCTTCTGCTTTTTACTTTTAACTAGAATGATTGTTGTGTAATTTCCTTACAAGTCAAATTGCTCTTTTGTCAAGTCACAAGAGTAGAATTATGAACCCCCCAGGAGGTGCAGCAGTGCTTTAACCAAGTTGAACTAACTATCACCATTACATAAATACTGCACATGTATATGTATTCATATAATGATATTTAAATATGTGAAAGTATTAGCTTATCATGCAACTTTTTTACATGCTGATTTTGGTTAATCAATTAAATCAATTAAAAGTGCAGTTTTGTACAAAAAGCACCGCTTGTCTACTGATAAACTTATTGCTTATTTGCTGAAGGCAGGATTGCTTGTGTCCAATCCTGTGTGTTTGTCAGTGTCATTTATTTGCCAGATGTCCATATTCTGCTAGTATTTTGTGCTGCTGTTTTCAGGAGGATACAGCATGAGATTAAATGCAACATTTAAAGATGACGACCTTGCTTTTAGTAATGTTTTACTGTGGTTGTTATGTTCCAGGATGATACATTTCGGGATATTCAACCACTGCAGTTACTTTTTAAACTTGATTAATTTCCACATTTTGAGAGTCTTACCGCTCTACGGGTGTGACGTCAGAGTCCTCAGTCAGGTCAAATTCAATCCTTTTCTTTGTCTTTTAGCTCATCCTGACGTTAGATTGTGGAGTTCTCCTCCTTTTCAGTTATGTCGTTTAGTTTTGCTCTGCATTCATTGATTCCTCCCCAGGTTTTCTCTAAGAGCATGCACTGGCCCTGCCTGCTGCCTCATTAAGGTCAACCTCCACTCTGGCTTTTTGTTCGCCACCTCCTCCTCTGCTGTGTTGCATGTACCAGGCCCCATCGCAGCTGTATCAGTCAGACAGCTGTGCATCTGCTTTCCTGTGGGGGTGGGGGTGGGGGGGGGGGGGGCTGCCTCTGGCCATGCATGAAGTGGCTGATTACTGCTATGTTTGCCTCTACTCTAATGCTAATGCAAAGGAAGGATCTGGAAAACAACGCACCTCACCCAGACTGAAGTGCTCTCGCTGTTACTCACCTCCTTCTGAAAAGCTGCAGCCTTTCAGAGCTGAAGTTCTGCACCAAAATAAAATGAGAGCCCCTCTTTTTTTTATATGTTTCCTCTCACACACACTCCCTAAGTCTTTCTATTATTTCTTATTACTCATTCATCATTTTCCATGTTTCTTTCCATTCACCCTGCGCTTCATTATGAATGGCATTTCTCCTTTCATTCTCCACTGACGCACTCCACACTGTGCCTCTTTCTCTCCTTTTGCTCTTCTCTTTCATTCATCATTCTTCTCAATCCATGTGTAGGTTTTTTCTACAAGATTCTCTCCCCTCCCTCTCTCTCTCTCTCTCACTCACAAACACCAAAATATTTCATTTTCTTCTGTCACCCCTCCTCATGTATTATTTGACTTCTAATTCAATCCCTTATCTGCTGTCCCCTTCTTATTCTGCACTTAACTCCCTCTGGCAGTCCTCCCCCCGACCATTGCCCATCACCCATCACAGGAATATGTAAATAACATGCCACGTGGGATAAACTGTTACAGGCGCCTTATATGATGAAGGAGGAGCTGCCCCAAACCTCTCAGCCTCCTCTCAGTCTACGTGCATTCCCCCACCACCTCCCTATCTCCACGCACACAAACCCTACACCCCCTCCACCCCGTTTCTCCGCTTCTCTTCCTCTGGGCGGGCAGGGCTGCAGCAGCTTTATGAACGGCACGGCTGCATCATGATCCCGTTCCTGCTGATCGAGCCCGGAGATGTTTCATTGACATACATTCCGGCTGCTGCATTTCTGTCACGGACAACGTCAAGAAGCGGAGCATCACCGGTGGAGCAGCGCAGAGCAGCAGCAGAAGGAGGAAGAGGAGAGGAAGCAGCAGCTGCAGTGGTCATCAGCAACACCGGGTGTCGTTCGCGACAGCTTCTAAGCTGTTGATTCGCCACTTGAAGCCGGACTGGATCTTTACGCACGTCTGATTTTCATCCACGCTCACACGGGACGCGCAGAAAAAACAGAGATCACCTGAGGGGGGGTGGAGGAATCAGACAGGTTTTGCCACTCAGACCCCCTGAGGGGGAGGGATGGGAGGGGGCCTCGTTAAAGCTTACTTACTGGCGCATTACTGGATTTATTCAACGGCTTCCATGAAGCGCGCGGACGCACCGATGGAGATTTCTGGACGCTTACAATCGCGGAAAACTGCGAGTCTGCAGCGGCCGGTGTGTGATGCGAACTGAGTCGTGGGTGGCGTAGACCCCCCTCCACGCACCCCCCTTGTTTGCCAACACCTCCCTCCAGCCGGGACGCACTGTCTTGTTTCAGTCAGTCGGGGGGAACATGTCCCGGGCAGCGGCTATCGCCAGCTCCCTGATCCGCCAGAAGCGGCAGGCGAGGGAGCGGGAGAAGGCGAATGCTTGCCGCGGCAGCAGCAGCCCGAGCAACAGCAAAGGCGCAAACGAGAAGCCGAGCAAGCTGAATGTATTCTCGCGTGTCAAATTGTTTGGATCAAGGAAGAAACGGAAGAGAAGACGACCACCAGGTCTGGGAGGCGGGGAGGGAACGAAAAGCCAAGGGGCACCACATGCCAACCATCATCCCCCATCACAACCAGCATCATCATCACCACCATCCCCATTTTCACCCCATCATAAGGCAGGCTCGCCACCACTTCATTATTTGTCACCCTTTACATTCTGCAGCTTCCTGCTAGTTTAGGATCTTTTTTATTTCTTTCACATGTTGATCTAAAATCTGAACAAGATGTTGGTAACAAACACACTGATTTAGGCTGAGCTTTGATCACAAAGTGGCATCGATCAGATTCTGGCTGGAGAGCAAGAATTTTTAAGGGTTACGGATCAACACTGGACCCTTAAGTCTCAGTCACTGGAAATATGAAGTTTTCCCAAACACTCCCAGTTATATGGAGGCTGTTTGATACATGAGATCACGCAGAAGTAAAAAAAAAAAAAAGGAACAAAAACAGGTAATGTCTCCTCCTTTTTCTTCTCAAGAGCCTCAGCTAAAGGGCATTGTGACCAGGCTTTCCAGTCGGCAGGGCTTCCAGCTGCAGATGCAGCCTGATGGAACCATTGATGGAACCAAGGATGAAGACAGCACCTATGGTAAGCTGTGCTGTTAAAGGCATTTCCCAATCTTCTGCTGCTGTTCATTGTTTAAACATTGGCAGAAAACTTTTTTTGGCTTCATCATTCCAACAAAATGAAACACTTGCACTTGTTTTTTCGTAATCTTTGTAACTTATAAAGAAAAATAACATATTATGAACAGATATTACTGTTTAGAAGAGACTGAAACCATGTTTCTTACACTCATAAGCCAGTGTCTGTACAATGTGAGTTAATTTGTGCTACAGGGGGAATATTGAGTTATAACAAAGGTTTAATATCAACCAAGGTGTGATTTAATTTATAGTTTGTGATCATTTTGGGGTTAGCATCTTGCTCGGGTTAAGTCTAATTAATGATTGACTTTGCCCGGTGGAAACATGTTTGAGCTGGAGAGCGTAATTCAGACAGTCACTCAACAACATGTCAAGTGCTTATTTAATTAGTGCGCCATCGCAGACGTTCTTCCCAAATGTCAGGCAGCATCTTTGCAGTCTAGCTGTGGAAAATACCTCCTTGTTAATTGATAATACTAATTGATTAAATATCAACACAACACAGCTTAATTTTCCAAATGCAGAAATAATCAGATTCCAGGTTGAATGTGCGTTTCAGTTGACTTTACATGCACTGTTTTTATTCTGCAGTGTGGGGATATTTAATTTCTGTTGTTGAAGTTCAGATTGCAATCAGGAAGTAGGTTGGAAGTAGGTGTTGCCAGCATCTCATATGAATCTTTCTCATTTCTCAGGGCACCAACTGTTGTGTACAAAGAAAAAGACAGGGCACTCTTTAATTAATTGATTACATGCGGCGTACATCATGTAAACGCCTGCCCACATTAAATCAGTCACCCGTGAATGGATTTGGATGGATAATCCCTGTAATCCACGTCTCCATACAACTGCAGTCATTAAAAACAACATGGTTGGCTGAATGACTGTAATTAAACAAAGACTTGACTCAAAACTGTGAGGAATAATTATATCCTTACTCCAGCTTCTCACAGCCAACTGTACAAACATATAAATAACTGTTTCCCGTGTGACTTCAATGCAAAACTAGGGAACAATCCAAAGATACAACTGGAAAAGAACAGAAAGAGTAAAACTGATATATTTTGACATATTTTTGTGACAAAAGGAAGGAAAATTATCCGCCTAAAACTGTGATTTGCAATACAGTATTCTGTCTATTTACAATATTTGCTTTATGACTCACCACCTGCTCATTTAGGTGTGCAGAGGTGGACAGCTTTCAGTTGATCATACAGTTCAGTAACAGCATACAAAATAAGCTGTTCGACATCCACAGGTTTCCAAGAATAAGATGACAAACCAAATATAAAGCAGTTTTATTGACTTGGTTGAAATGTTAGTGCTGTCGGTCTGCTAGTTGATTTTATAGAAGTGAAACATCATCTCTGGAGCAAAAAGGTTACCAGAGATGCAGATTTGATCCATGACTAATATTTGTGACATTCGTGGTTGCATAGGGATTTTACAACTTTGACATCAACACATCTTAGTCTTTGCAGCCAAGTTTCTCTCATTGACCCTGTCTGTCTGACTCCTACCTCCTTGTCCCATCTCTTTTTTTTATTATTTGTTCCTGTTTTAACTCCTCCTTCAGCAATTGCAGCTGATAATCAAACTAAAGTGACTGATAATTTACTTCCATAATGGTCCATAGAATCACTGAACATGAAACTGCTGAATTTCTGGAAAGTCTGACAGAGCCTGTAAATAAATCACCATGTGCTGAAGAATTTTACATGATGGATTTCTCAGTAATTAAGTCAGCAGGCTTGTTTCTGTGGATGGAGATAATGGAGAGAGCAGAATGACCAAGTTTGGCAGCTAATTACTGTATTTACTACAGTCACATTATAGTCTGTCTGCCACTGGCAAAAACAACCACTCTTAAATCTGCGCAGAAATATATGGCAATATATTATTATTATTATTATTAACTTTCCATCGTAATTATTATTATATTATTTATAAATGCATTATTTATATTATTAACAGGTCAAATCTCAAAAGACAAAAAAGTAGAATTATTATTCAGGTTAAGTTATTGTATTTGCACATCCTGCTTGTTTTTTTGTTTAAAAATCTCATTGGTTAAAAATTTATTGTAAGCCAAAGCGTCATCATCTTGCTGTGTTAAGGTAAAATAGTAGAATGAATCACTTACATAAATTATGTTCAGTTTGATCAATGTTTTAGTTACGCACCAACAAAATGTACTTCTATACTGGTGTAAAAGTCCAAAATTAGCAACTTTTTCTCAGGTTCATGTCTTTCAAAGTGGGAGTAAGTTGTGATTTTGAACTGGTATATAAACTAAAATAAATAAATAGATAAATAAAAACAGGATATGCTTATTTGGAAATTTGCAAATGAAAAGATAAAATGATCATAGTAAAAAAACAAGCCTTTGATATTTTTAATGTAGTGTTACATGTCTTCTGAATATCTTTACTCTGTTCATTTCATGCGTTACACCAGAAGCTGCATTTTTAGTGAAGTTCAGAAGCCTCACCGCTACAGCTTCTCTGTGGCAAAATGGGAGATGTCATGGTGTCGTTGATATTGACAAGATTTGTTCTCTGTTCTGTGTGAATGTCCGTTTGTTTGCTGTGTGTGTATTTGTGTGGCTTTGTGTGTAGCTGTGTTCAACCTGATCCCTGTGGGGCTTCGTGTGGTGGCCATCCAGGGTGTCCAGACCAAACTCTACCTGGCAATGAACAACGAAGGCTTCCTCTACACCTCTGTAGGTCACCACAAAAACGCACCATCATGAGCATCATCATTATCATAGTCAGCACATGAAAGAGTTCTTCTCAGGTTGAGTCATAAGCAAAAGTTTCCAGTGAGAGCAGACTCATTATCATTAAATGATCACTTCAACACTTTAGCTACAGTGTTGCCTTGTGAATCAGCTGCCAGAGGGTTTCATAATCCAGTGTCTGTGCCTCACTTATCTGTCTCCTGATATTGTGGCTTCTCAGGATTGATTTCAGATCCCTCACCCTCCTCTTGTTTATCTTCCTCCAGTCATTTTTGATAGAAAGATTTCTCCTGAAATTTTCGCTTCATTTTGTTTCCAAATTAATCCTCACATGTAGCAGCATTTATTTGATCTGACAGGCCAGAAGGCAGTGTTGGCTGCAGCACTGTGCTATAAGCACCTCATTTTAGCGCTTCAGCTTTGATAGTGGGTGGTGTCGAAGCAGTAATGAGAACAATCAGCAAAAATACCACACACTTCCAGCAATCCAAACAAAGTTACAAGACTGAATGATGAAAACTAACAATAGGAAATAGAAAACATGGCACACACCTTCGTGTAATAACAGCCTGCCCCCGTGGCTGTGAAAACACATATACCAGCACAATATCTGGACTATCATGTCCAGGCTTTGACGCTCTCCGTTGTTTTTTCAGAGGATGCTAGCCACACTCATAACGTTGATATCACTTTTTCATCTTCTGATCTGATATTAAAACCAGAATACGATCATAAAAAAATAATACAATGCAGCACACAGAAGACACACTCTTTTATGTTTTTTTCAAGATGGATGTCAGAATGAAAGAGCACCCTTAGAATAGAATATATCTTTATTGTCCGACAAAGCGAACATTTTCTTTGACTCCATCACCGACACAAACAACACGCACCTCCTAAATACAGTATCGCATAGGTGCAATAAGGCACAAATTTAAAATAAGGACAAATGTACATCCAAAACTATTCAAAGCTAAACATTAATAGATAAAAAGTAAAAGCCCTGCTATTTCCTGTATCCTTCTGTTTCCCCCGGCAACCTGGACACCATCTTTCCCATTGGGCTGGTTGGTATTCAAGGGAGTAGCCGGTTACCATGGAGATGCAGGAATAAGGAAATGCAAATGTCAGCTATCCTAAATTGGTGCAGTTTGTTCTCTCAGACTACAGTCAGATAATGATTCAAAGGGCAGATCAGCTGAAATGGAGGATTGATTTAACACTTCTTTAATGGAACCACTATTATAAACTCATACTCTCAGTGACTTTGCTCTTCGTGGAGCAAACACACAACTCTTCATGTGTATTTAATCACCTCCTCACTCCTTTCTTTAGCCATTTATTCTAATATCTATCACTCTTTCCACCCAGGAACATTTCACCCCAGAGTGTAAGTTCAAGGAGTCAGTGTTTGAGAACTACTACGTCACCTACTCCTCCATGCTGTACCGGCAGCAGGCTTCAGGCCGGGCCTGGTACCTCGGCCTCAACAAGGAGGGAGGGGTCATGAAGGGGAACCATGTCAAGAAGAACAAGCCTGCAGCACATTTCATTCCGAAACCACTAAAAGGTAGGACTGAGAAAGCAGATCTACAACCTGCGAGTCGTCCCTCTCAAAGCCCCAGCTAAGGGTCCTCAACCAGAAACAAAGTTTTAGTTCAAACTCTGACATATTGCCTAGGGGTGTGTATCAGCAAGACTCTGGCGATACGATGTGTATTCCAATACAGAGATAGCGATACAATATATTGGGATATATTGTGATGCAATGAATTGCAGTTTTTCTTTATTAGAATTTAATTTCAAAAACACTCTTTGAGTACAAGATGAATAAAAAATTAAAACCTGCCTATATAAAAATATGTAAAAGTAAAAATATGCTCATAAAACGATCTATACAGTTCTTCTGTATATCGGTATATTGTCTCTTCATGCAAAAATATTGCGATATAACAATATATTGATATTTTCTTATTGACTAGCTGGTCATTCAAACATAGCATAATAGGAGGCAGCTACTTGTTATAATTCAACATTGTTGGGGGGGGGGGGGGGGGGGGGGGGGGGGGGGGGGGGGGGGGGGGAGAGGGGGGGAGGGGGGAGGGGGGGGAGGGGGAAAGGGGGGAGAGGAGAGCAT
>JBAMHX010000017.1:13400704-13418827 GCA_037177515.1 Pseudomugil tenellus | reverse complement strand
TATATATATATATATATATTTTTACCAAACTGTAATCTAATGTAATTTAATGTAATCAGAATCTAGAAGTATATGAAAAGAGAGGGGAGTTGTATATCTGCACTGTGTGGGAGTGGGTGTGATGATGATGTTTGTGTGACAAACAGAGCATGATCAGGGGAGTGTTTGACTTTTAAACTTGAGCATGTTAAGGTTTTATATATATTCCAAACAGCTTTTCTATTATGCAAAGCACTTTGTGCTGCTTTTGTATGCCTTATAAATAAAGTTTGATTTGGGGAAAAAAGCTACAATAAATAAGGTGTGAATTGGGAATTGAGATGTTTTGGGTTAAAATGCATTTCCTTCAATTAAATCTGTGTCATTACGTGTTAATAGCTGCTTGTGATGTTACACCTACTTAGTGAGTCAGTGGCATCTCGGCCTGGTCCTTGTGCAGTAGACTGACTCTCTGCTGTTGGCCCGCTGTCTGAGTCTGATGCCTGTCTGTCAGACTGCAGCATCTGCCAATGAATGAATGAATGAATGAATGAATGAATGGATGGATGGATGGATGGATGGATGGATGGATGGATGATCATTTTCTCATCAAAAACACTTTTACTGAGCAAATCATCTGAATAGACATAAACCATCTGTGGGGACTATGTTTTACTGGCTGCACTGTGTAAGCTATCATTTTAATATTGGGTGCAACTGCTGTGAAACTATTCATTCACTTTTTTCAAGCACAGTAATGCTTCTGGAAAATGAAACAAACTCAGTAGATGCAAAAATATTACCTCACTCACTGCTTGTAATGCTAAAGTAAGTGCCAAATAGTTGAGTCACATGTGGGCTGAAAGTGACTATATAACATGTAAAAAGTAGGGTATGGACTCAGTAACATACATTCTGGTTCAGGTACTTTGACCTACATGTTCTGAGAATAAACTAAACTGAGCAGCAATTGCTTACTTGGACAAAGCGTTTTAAAGTTAAGACTGAGCAATACACACATGCAAAAACACAAACAATATAGAAGTAACGCACACACCTTATCAAGTTCCAGTTTCCTCTGTATAATGGGAGAAGTGGATCCATTCAGTCCTTCAGTGTTGTTACACTGGCTGCAAACATCATGAACCACCTGGACCCAGAAAGAGAAACTTTCACTTCCAAAAGCTACATTGTGTTCTTTCCTTTAGCTATCATTTCCTGTGGTTCCTCTGCTTTTGTGTGTCTCAACGTTAGCGCTTTGACAAAGCGAGCTAATGTACCTTTAGCCATCGCTGTGCTTGTTCTTTACTCTGGACTGCTAGAACAAGCGCTTCGCCTCCAGGCAGCGAGAAGCGCAGCTCGTGCCTCTTTTTTCTGCCTTCTTTCGGAACATAGATGACATTGCAAAGATTCAGCGGGAGCTCTGTGTGGGGAGTTGTCTCCTTGATGCTCTTGTAACACTACAACAGATGAAGAGCAATGTAAATAGAAGGCAAACATACTTTCAGTCTATAAAGGACAAATGTTCACATCCTATTCTGGCATTATGTGGCAAAAGAGTATGATGCTCGATGGTCTGAGTAACATATAAGGTCACATTTTTATCTAAAAAAAATGCAAGATTTAAATTTAATCCTATGATATAAGTGTATAAATGAACACTTTTAATTATAGCATAATATTTTCACCTGGAGTTTATTGTCTCTGATAACAACTAGCTGTTTAGCCCACTGGCCAAAGCGCTTCTTTCTCAACAGAAAGGCACAGATGCGGCAGTCTCTGACTGGTCCAACTGGGTTTTCGTCAGAAGTCCATCTCTGAGATGAGTCCCTCCCCTTGGAATCATCTTCCTCTTCTTCATAAGACTCGTAAGAGCTACTCAGAGCATCTGAGTCGTTGTCTGGACATCAAAATACAACAGCTGGTTAGTTTACCAACCATCCACAGACAAATCCTGATCCATATTCCTCATTAACTATGCTGAAATAAAGGCAAGATTGGACAGGCTCACAAGAGTTTTTAGGAGGACCATTAATCTGGGTGGTGGGGTAATTATTGTCAGCATCTTCATAGTAAGCATCCTCCTCAACAGAGTTCCTCGAAGCTGAGGGATGAAACATTTGTTAGAGAGAAAGGAGACAAGCCGATTGGTTCTTGTTGATTAGATCAGTGAGGGTATGTGTGAACATAACGAACTGTTGATACTGGTTGTAAAGTATTGTGGGGTGGATCCAGGATCAAGAGGAACAGCCTCTTCGTAGTAGTCATCAGGAAGAGGTGTAATTGGTAAGGGAGGAGGCGTGTCTGTTGGTGTCTGATGAGGGTAAATCAGAATGATGGGTAAAAGCACGTAAGAGGCAAATGCTGTGGTGAATACATGGTGCAAAGTAAATCACTTACAGATTTGTTAGGATGGGTTTTCTCCTCTTCATCTTTAGGCTCTTTCTGCTCCACTGGAGATGCACTGAGCATATTCAAATCACAGTCTGGTGGGACAATAGATGACACGTTGAATATGTCTAATCGTTTTATAGAGGCTGTGATGTGATGAGCAAAAATGTGCAAGAAATCAACAGAAATGGGCCAACTGGACTGGTTTGTTGGGATTTAGAATCTATACCAACCAAAATCCTCAAACAGGGACTCTACGAAGCTAGTGCCGTTCATGTAGACATCGGATCCATTCACTGTGGAAAACAGAAAGAAGCACAGAAAAGTAATCAGACTGATTCAAGCTTGTCATGAGGTTGTAATAACAGCATCAGTGCTAAGCTTCATGCATCTTAGATACACTGCATAGAGACCAGCGTAAGACAACAAATGGACGCAGGCTGGAACATGTGAAAGTTTGTACTGGAAGAGCGAAAATAAGTATGTCTTAGAAAGTCAAAGTCTGACACCTTCTAGATCCTCCGTGAGTTTGTTCTGGAGCAGCTTGAGCTCATTATTAGTCTTGTCAACAATTGGGTTATTTTGCTTGTCCCTGCCTTTGACCTTGTCTCATTATCCCCTTTAAACTTTGCAGTTCTTTATCCTCTTACATCAATCCTTTTATCCTTCCTGGCTGCCTGCACACTTCCAGATAAGCAAGGCTTCGCTGTAAAGGCACGCTTTGATGTAACAAATGCTGCACTTTGTTACATGTTTCCAGCAGCAGCTACTGAAACGTTGAATTGAGCAGTTCATGTAAAAAAAGCCAAACAATTGCTGAAGAATGTAAAAAAAAAAAAAAAAAACAACTATCAAAATCTTTAATTGAATTGTGTGTGTATGTATGTGTGAGACAATCTAACACTGCATTTCTCTTTGTAATTCAACTTGTAATGTTTGTTTTGTTCTTGTTTAAAGACACACTGACTTGCCCTGTGTGAAGCCAAATGAGTCACTGCTCGAAACCTAATCATGTGAGTAAACCCCCCATTCAGTGAAATTAAAATTTAGAAACAGCTTTACAAAAGCAGATTAATGCTTCTGGGTCCAATGCATTTACTGTACAAACAAGTACAAAAATGCTCTTAGTTTGGTGTAAATCCTAATGGAAAAGACATTTTATGTACCATATGTTAGTTAACAGTGCAAATATTGTAAGCTGGTTGTCTTTTTCTTTGGGCAAATTGAAGAACAGAAAATGATGCTTTTTGATTTTTCAGCATTACGGAAAACAGTGTGCATGACAAGATGATCTCTCTCTGTGTGGTTGGGTTCTCTCCAGGTACCCCGGCCTCCTCCCACTGTCCAAAAACATGCGTGTTGGGTTAATTAATCACTATAAATTGTCTCTCAGGAGTGAGTGTGAGGGGTTGTTTCCTTTCTGTGTTGCTCCTGTGATGGATTGCTGACCTATCCAGGGTGTACTCTGCTTCTTGTCTGCTAATCGATGGGATACAGTCCAGCTTCCGCACAACCCTGAATTGAACCAAGCCAGAGGCGGCAATTTCCAGTCCTCAAGAGCCACACTCCTGCAAGTGTTGATAGTTTCCCTGTTGAAACACACCTGACTCAAATCAGCAGGTAATTAGCAAAGTTTGATGTCAATCTCTGCGCAGGTCTGCTAATTAAGCCTGATGTGTATCAGCTGTGTAGCACCAGGGAACCTCCAAACACTTGAACTGCGGCTCTCGAGAACTGGAGTTCACCACCTCTGGACTAAGCGGTATACAAAATGAATAAATAATCAAAGTGATCTTTACCTGAGAGCTGGAGTGAGTCCAGGATGTTGCGTATAGAAGACATCTTCTCGGCAGTAGCAGGACTAACTGTCTCATGGTCCAGCATCTTCAGCAAAGAGCCAAGCTCATTCACAAGGCGCTCCATCACAACTAGCAAACAAAAAGCCATAGATTTATTTAGGATTGCATCAAAAACATTCTCTTTGGCTTTAGTCACCTTCAGCTCATCGTGAGATATCCCATATTGCAACCTCTTAGCATAGATAAAATGCTTATACTGTTGCGCCAAGTGCACCAAATATCAATTTAACAAATGGATGCATGGTCCTTCAGGCCAGTACAAGCAGAACTGGCAGCTGAACAGGGGCATTAAGGCTATTTGGAAAGCCTGTTGCAACAGCTGATGGCTAAGATATTCAACAGACACCCCACTCATTGACAAGATCGAATATATTTTTCTTTCTTTAAAAAATGATCACTTTTTGTGTTAAACTCTGACATCCTGTGTGAGCCTGGGTGTGAGTTTGTGCATCTGTTTGTGTGTTTTGTTGACCTTGACATTGCCGACACACTCTCACACATCCTGCCTGCTCAGAACCAACAAAGGGAGAAAGAGGAGGGAAGAGTCGAGGAGAAAAGAAGGTTACATGGAGAGGGCAGGAAGCTTCCTTCCCTGAAGGAAATGGAGCCAAAGTAAAGATGACAAACTTTTTGCTGGACTATAGACAGGACAGAAAACGGGTTCCAACTTTGAAATCACATGCTGGCAGTGTTCTTCCTAATAGTTGCTTTTTATTAAATACTCTTTCATTTTAACATCTGTGAAAGATATTGTTTTTGAAAGAGTTTAATGATACTTTTGGGTTTGAGTTTTATTCCCAGAAAATAAAACGCTCCTAAACTTAAATCTGTACTTCAAAGCAAGTTTAGTTGTATAGTACATTTTATGTACAGGAAAATTCAAAATGCTTTACATCAAAACATAAATAGCATGATGTGCACTTCTACAACTCCTAAAGCCTTTCTGTTGCAAAGGTTGTCTTCCTGGGGGTATTTGTTCAATCACTCATCCTATCTTGAGTTGTATTTTCAGTACTGGTAATGTTTAACAGTTAGCTGTACCTTTTCATATAGTCTGTGGTGTGTTTAGGAAAGGCCCAACCAATGAACAGGGGGTAGAAAAAGTCTATATTTGTCCCTTTAACAAAATATATTTAAAAAAGTATCACCATTGTTGGGGGATATTTACCATTTTTTACCAAATGACATGTCAAAATTCTTATTGTGTAACCTTCTGCTTTCTGGTGTCCATTAAGGGACAGAAGACAAAAATCTGATTGTGTTCCACCAAATTTTGTGCGAAGATTTTACCATAAAGTGATGCAAACTGTCTGAGAAACGACATGTGTCATATATGTTACACTATGAAAGCAATTATTTTCATCTTCAGTTTTGGATAATGTGATGTCAGACTTAATTAGTATTCGAGTTCATTTATTTTTACGGCCGCCAAGGAGGTTATGATATTGCCAGTGTTTATATGTCTGTCTGTGAACAGCATAACTCAAAATATGATGGACAGATTCTCATAAAATTTTCAACTCTTTCAGGATATATCCAGAATGGGAAAATGAAGAAGTGATTAAATTTTGGAGGTGATCCGGATCACCGTCTGGATTCAGGAATGTTTTGAAGGATTCTTTAACACTGCGAGATAGCCACTCATGCTATTGCAGCAGACGCCTCCCACAGGTCATTTCTGTCTGATGTTTTTCACTACGACAAAGATCATATGTGGCTGAGTAATACTTTGGGATGCGATATGAGGAAATACATATGAAGGAAAACAGGGAGCTTGAAGGAGGTTTGCGGTCTCTGACTGCCTTTCTAGTTTACAAGTGAAATACTCTGCAAGCTAATCCATGTCAACAGAAAGTTAATGCTTGATGTATTTGTAGTCTCAACATTTTAAATAGCTGTTTTAATCATGAATTTCTGCACCACATTTTTCCGTTTTAAGACAACTTTCTTACTTTAGCCAAAGTGAGCTCACAGAGTTTGTAAAAGGATAATGTGCTTTAATGAATTTGGTGAAGGCACAGCACTTTTTCATTGAGTTATCTTTTCTGTGAGGGCTGTATTTGTGCCAGTGTGTTTGCACATTAGAAAAGCACAACATCATATCTTAATGAAGACGTTTTTTCTATTCTTTCTAGGAATTCTACAAGCTAATTTTTTTTTTAAAAGTATTCTTGATCTCCAGCCCTCAGCTTGACCTTCACTGCTCGTCTTAAGTGTCATTTCTTAATTACTGCTTCTTTTACATCCTTTTCTAGTGGGATTAATTAAAGTGTATTTGGCAGGCGAATGGAACAGCTCGTAGCTGCTGATGGTAGGAACCATTTCAAGAAAATTTAAAGCTTAAAATAAGAATCACCTGGTTTTAAACACAACTGTTGAAAGTCGTTTTCTGAGAATGCAGCTTTCTTAAACCGCCCACCAGAGCTTTCATAATGTATCTTTTCATGTTAAGTGTTCTAACACCAATTCATTGTTGTAATGTTATTAATTTGCTTCTCAACCTTTGTTAAAAAAAAACAACATTTATTTTCATTGTTTTTGTCCAGAACAAACAGAAAAATCCAGATAAACATTTTTCTCTGGTCTTTTGGGGAAGTTAAAGGGTTAATGCCACTTGGAGATTTTTAAAAAAAAAAAAAATCATTAACCTATCCACAAACCAAAATAAAAAAAGTTAATAATATATATAAATCAGAATCCTTAGATGTTAGTGTGATTGGTTGTTTGTCTGTGTTGTTACTGTGATTTTTTAGGTTCCTGATGACATAAGTCTAATTCTCCAGAGCTTCATACATGAGGGTGCTGACTGTTACTCATTTCTCATAATTAGTAGGAATGTAAAATGCTAGTTTGATCACAACACATCTGAATGCAATGGATAAAGACTCCGTATTTGCAGATATTGCAAATTCAGTCATGATACCATTTTTATTCAAATTTATTAAAAAGCTACTGATTGATAGGAAACGATAGCATATGTAACTTCCATTTATATCAAAATCACAAAAATGCAATTAGAATATAGCTTAACATTTCTATTCCTGAGTGCAGGTATTTAAATTTATTACTTTACATTTGAAAATTCTATTAGCAATGACAGATTAGTAATAAATGGAAAAAGACATGCCATGGGAAGTCAAAATACAGTTGTGTTATAATTGACCACATGACCAATATATCAATAAATATGGATGTATTGTTACAGCCCTAATATTTAGTTCTCATACGCAGACACACATATATACACATAAAAATACTTTTTTGGGTTTTTTTTGTTAATTTTTTGTTTTGTTTTTTTATTTCCACAGTCCATCTTCCTGCAGGTGCTCCTTATGATTGAATCCAGTGTTTTCTTATAGAGGCAGTAGGATGTTTTCTGTCTATTTGCTTTTTTAGCAGCTGTTTGTCTCTTTTTTTCTGGTTGTTTTCCACCTTTTAAATCTATACTTTTCCCTTTCTATCTTTATTATGTTTCTCTTCTGTTTACTTTTTTTCATTTGTCCTGTCTGTCAGGTCCACCATGTAAATTCAGCAAAAAGACAAACAAAAAAAAAAAAACCAAACAAACAAAAAAAATTTAAAAAAGCAACTAATAATTTTTGAGTATTTCCATAAAGCTCCTCTTGACAAAGCAAATTTATCTGCAGCCAGACCCTCATTTTGGTTTGTTACTGGACAGGATTAAGCTTTAAGTGAGGAAAAAGGGGAATGGCTGCATAATGATAGTAACATATGGAAAGGTAAGTGGTACTCAGAAAAGAGAGACATGGATGAAAATCAATAATAGATGTCTGTAGTCCTCCAGCTATCAGGCAGCACGGGGCTAAAAACAGGTAACGGTGATGGAAATCACTGCATATATGTGGTCTATCTACAAATGCGGGTAAAGTTCTGCTGGACCCAATTCAAAAGCCTGCAAATCGGATGATAAAGGAACGCCATAGTGTGTTTTGAATTGGCACATCTGAAAAAGGACAATCAATATTGAAAGGTACATATATACGTTTTGCATCTAGGTAGAATCCGTTATAAGACACGATCAGGATAACATTCCTCTCTCAAAGGTCCAGCAGCTAGTTGCCCCAGTTCTCAGATGTTTACAGGCTTCAATAAAAGGATAGTGGCATCACATTGAAAACACCTTGTCCAAACTTGTTTTGCTGATGCCATCAAAATCATGATGAGTGGATCATTTTCATGAAATACTCAATGATTTTTTCAATAGTGAGTAAAATCTGTCTTTACAGTTCCCTGCATTCTGCTGCTATTTACTTCTGGGAGAACGTCCCTAGTTTGCTTGGAACTGGGATTGTATTTACAGTTACAGACACATGAAAAATCATTTCAATGCTTCTGTTCGGGGAATATTTTATATGATTTCCGAAAAAGTCACATTTATTTAGCCTAAAATATAAAATGAAAACCTTTGAGGACATTTTTAGGTACATCATCGTAAACTGTCTTGACAAATGTAGCTGACCTGACCCTCAGACTCCCTGTCCTTCTCCCTGTAATTCTCGCTGTTTCAGAGAGAATTACAGCAGCTTGCAGAACAGAAACGCTTAAGGTTCGCAACATTCTGTAAATATAGCTGCTATAATATGAAATGCACCAAGAAGTTTCAGATTAGATAACTAAAAGAACAGTGACAATAGGTCAGGCTGAACTAAGATCAAAATAACCACTTTTTCTTTCACACCAAAAAGAAAGAGAGAGACAGACCAAGGACCTCACTTCCCACGCCCCCCAAGTCTCTTCCGCACCCCCTTAGCTCTCCAACAATACTCTATTGTCTCTGCAAGGGCCAAAATTAGATGACCACAATGGTCTACAAGACCAGAGCAAACAATTCTACTGAGAGGCAGAAACTCCAACAAAAACAACACAGGAACCAGCACACAGTCCCACACAGAGACGGAGAGGCGTGGTGCAGCGCAGCTGCGTCGTCTCGAGCCATGGGCATTCAGGGTTAAAGGACTGATCTCCAGCAGCTGTCTGGAAGTGTGTGTAAGTGAGTGTGTATGTGCAGCTGTGGCTTCCTGTCTAAGCTGTCGACAGAGGCTTCTCTCCACTCCTTCCTCACCTCAGCTCTGATATCCCGCTGCGAGCCTCGCCTCACCTTCTCTGCTTTTACCTCCCACTTTCCTCATTTCTGCACATTTTCCTTCCATCTGCGCTTTACATTCTCTCCCCCATCCTCATATGTAAGTCCGCCCTGCCATGCTAAACTTCCAAAACTATGTTATATCAGCGCCTGGTCATTTAAAAAAACAATTCGAAAATGTTATCAGTCACAGAGAAAACGAAGACAAAAGTAGGCTGATCGAGTTTTAAACTGAGTTTCGGTCTATATTTTGTTTCGATAGTCAAGGCCAACTTTTCTCGGGGGACCAGAGGCTTCACACACTGAGAATCAGCTGTTCTGGAACCTTGTGGTTTGTCTCAACCACAGAAGGATCTTTGTTACTCCCTCATTACACACACACACACACACACACACACACACACACACACACACACACACACACACACACACACACACACACACACATACATATAAAAACACAAATTCAACTTATTTCTTCAAATGATGTTTTACACTCATCAGTCATTAACTTAATCAAAAGGGTGCTCTCCCTCTCTCTCTCACACACACACACACACACACACACACACACAGGGTGTGCCTTTTACTTACTAATCAAGGAACCATACAGTCACAAGAGCACTAATGACAATGTGTGTGTGTGGATGCATACTTTTTTGTGTGTTTTCCGACCGACTTCCTAACGGAGGCCAGTCATGAGATCTGGGCCATGCGACTATCATTTGAACTGATTTAGTGTGTTTGGTTGCAGCTCGGAACAAAACAACTGCTGCTGCTGCTGTTTATCTCCCCGAATAGTGCTTATGGGCAGCAGGCTGACAGAGAAAGGAGGACGTCTGGCCTCCAAATCTGAGGCTTGCATTCCCATCCATTACACATTTAACTCATCAATCAACACAAATCCAATACCAAGCACATCCTTAGCTTGCATCCTTACATTCAAAATATCCCTCCTGGTTAGAAGACGTCCAGTATACTGATGCACTAACATGGTTTGCTTATTTCCACAGTTGCCTGAGGCACACAAGAAAATCTATATACTTCAAGTAAAGATCAATTTAAGCTTTAAAAGAGTATGAAACTGTTGTTTTGCCCCTCTTTTTATCCCCCCCCCACACACACACACTTACAGCCTCCAAGTGGTCTCTCTGAATCCCATAGTTTCTCCCTCAGATCCTATCCTTTTAACTCCTTTCCCTCATCTGACTCCTTTCCATTCTCCAGACACCCATCCTCTTCAGAGGGGGATCAAAGTTCAGGGCCTGGCTGCCCCAGCAGCTATGGCCGAGACAAGAGTCGGCTTCAGAGATCCAGCATCCCGTAATTCATATTTTCATGACAACAGTACATGGTGTCACAGCTCGCCTGGGGTCAGCCGTCACTCAGACACTTTTAAAAGTCCACAACCAAGCTGGCAAGATCTGTAAAAAGAAACAGCTGTGGGAAAACAAAGGAGGAATTCTCTTCTTCACATTCTTTTAGTATCTTATCATTTTCTGCAGATGATAAATGATGCAGAGCCACAAGATGCAGAAAGGCTCAACTCTGGACCAGATGATAAATTTAGTTTAAATGAAACCCTGGACTTATGTAGAACTTTGATTTTATTAGGTATGAGGCCACTGGTTGTGCTTCTCTCAGTAATAAATTGTCTATTCTATATGTGTTTTCAGAAAATCTGCAACACAGTAGCGTATGCAATTTTTTTTCCCCATTTTTCATCCATTTCCGTTTTGTGACTATTAATGGTCCGCCAGTTGAGATAAGATGGGCCTCTATGATGGGTACAACAGGATGATAAACAACATCAGTAAAAGCTATTTACATGGCAGAGAACCTGGTGTAGATTAAAACAGGGACTTATTAAACTAAAATTACAGATGTGAACTCCAGTTCACTCACAAGTCATGCAATTTCTGATTATTGCCATCAATTCACTAAAACTGTTTCCATCCAGATTTTTCTATGCTTATTTCTACAAAAATTGTTAAAAAGATATATATTAATGCTAAAACTATTTTTGCAGAAACACTGGGGCAAGGGACAGGTGGTGTTTTGGAATAACAATGAAAAATAAATACGACTGAGTGCAGTGAAGTGGAAATAACTTCACACAAAGCTCACAGAATACATAATTACTGACAGCTTGCATGATTTATGACATTGTCACAAGCAAAACTCTTCCCTGGACAGATATTATGAGATCAGCAGTTAAAGTCTGTCACATTCATACAATTGAATGGAATGAAATACATTTTTTCTGATTCATTATTTTTACAAATACTAATTTGAATGCCAAATAAAACAACCACATCAGACAATTGACAGCTTCCCCTGAAAGTGGTATGATCCAGTGATTTAGAAAAGGAAGATTTCAGCACATCTGCTTAGTTTCTGCTTAAAAACAGTCGACATTTCTGTGACAGAAAATCTAAATGCAGTAGATTTGCAGAATGAGACACTCTCCCTTTGGACAGTAGAAATGCTGCAATTTATTGATGTTAAGATATTTTACTGTGTGAACATTTTTAAGGAAATCATCAGATCTCACTCTGTACTTTTTGGTTCCGAAATTATTGCAAAAGAGGGGCAGGCGGCGGGATACGAGGAAAGGAACTGTAAGACAATATGAGCAGAAGACTGTGGAGACTTGTTAAATAGAGAGAAATGGCAAGGCTGTGTGTAAGTGTCTCAATGCACTTAATATTTGTTTCATCAAAATGACCTGAGCAAACAGAAGAAAATGTGTATGATAAGAAAAGATATATAAACAAAACATAAATTAATGTATGAAAAATGTTGCTCCTAGTTTCTATTTTGTTTGTCCAGGCTAGATCAAAACTCCCTGTTTTACCCAAAGAGCTTGTTCTGTTTTGTTCTACTGTTGCTGCAGGAATATTTTTGTTATGAATATGTTTAAGTAGGTTAGGATGTTTCTGTGTCATCTTCATCCTGTTGTGATATTTCACCATGAAACAACAGGAAAAACACACTTTTCAGTGATGTTTCAAGATTCCAGTATTGTGCTGGTTTAGTCTGACACTTTTATTAAACCCTGAAACAGAACTGGGATAAACTGGGAAAGCTTTGAATTATTCTCCCTTTTAATTGTTTTAATTTAACTCGTGATTTGATCATGATTTTTTGCTATTGCTGTCTTTCTACACCCGTAATGCTTTTTTATGTTTTTCACATAAAACACTTTGAATTGTCTTGCACATAAAATGTGCTGTACAAATAAACTTGTCTTAAATCATACTTATGTGGATAGTTAGTTTCAATAACAACAACGAGAAAGTCCACAGATATCATGTGGTGTGACTGGAATGATTCGTGACACATGAGCCATTAGTGCTTTGAGAATCCATCCATAGCAAATATCTTAAAACAGCCTTATTTAAAATGACCAATGCTGACAATATAATCACATAACTGATCTTACTGTATAAACAGTCAAATTTGAGATGCAGTCTGCTTCAATCGTTTAAAATGATTACAAATTGTAATGTTTAACTTAGCAAATTGAGTATCTTAATTTTTTGTCAATGTTTCGTTGACTTTACTTCCAGATGAGCCTTTTTCATCAGCTGGTGTCGCATAACGCAGCTTCCTGCTGGCAGCCTTGTGGCCAGCAGGCTTTTACACAGTGCAGCCATTCAGCTGCTGCTTCCAACAGGGCACTTTTCTGTTGGCATCAGGTTGCATCACTCTACCTGAGGATTCCTCCTCCATTCACACACACATACAGCGCAACAACCGGCGCGTGGCGCATGACATCACGCCAGCGTACTCCAGTGGAACGGGGCGCGAGGCGCACTCGGTTTCTTGAATCAGAGGAAAATAGTACAATAGGAAAATATCAGATAGAAACGGTCCGTCATTTTTTTAAACCGTGAAGTTATATTTAATAAATACATGAAATACATTTATTTTGTTTTATGTTGTACCGTGTATTAAGTCTACTTTTATTTAATCCTGATGTCTTCAGAATAACATCCATAAGTGCTTTCTATTCACTCTTTGTAATGAAACTTCTCCACAACATGCTTGTTATTGAGAGACCTACTTACCGCTCTGGCGCTTAGAGTCCATGTCACCTGAAAACGTCTTTATCTCTCTAACTGCTTCCACTTATAATCCCTTAGTCGTTTCATTTGAAAAGTAACTAAGAAGTGAGGGCTGTTCTCCAAAGGTTCGGCGGATCTCTGCGGGTCTCTGGGCGGCCAAGTGAGTCACAGTGACCGCTACAGTTTACAGTTTGAGTCTGCAGCTTGTTCATCAGCCAGGACTTCGCTGGGTCCTAAAGCCGGTGCAGTTCTGAGCAGAAGTTCCTTCATAGAGTCCCATAGCCTCTAGAGTTCCAGTTCCCTCATAGGTAGGCCTGTCATGATAACAAATTGTGGTGTGCAATTATTTGTCTCAGAAATTATTGCGATAAAAGATAATATTGCGCTAAGCACGTACTGCTTCACTTAATGTTTTCATTTTTAGACAATTATTCAGCTAACATAATAATAAAGCAGTAATAACACAAACTACACTCTTTTAAGAATTAAAATAAATTTCTAAAAAACGTTGAGCTTGATGTGCAGGCTAGTTTATGGTCTTCCAGGGTTTCAGCAGTGTGGTTATCTGGACCATATCTGGTCTTTAAACATTTGCAGTTCAGGGTCCAGTCAGCAGTTACAGTGTATGCTCATATAAGGGGTCATGTTTTACTTGTCCACATATTTACGGTGGCAGAATAAAACTGAATGAATGTCTCGTCTCCTTCAGTAAGTCATCTTGCAGGCAATGTTGTAGAGAAAGGCATTGCTGCCTGTGAAGTGCCCTCATGCACTATGATGCACAGTATTGTAACATATTGCAATCCAGTAAATCCTGGTAAAAAAAATGTAAGTCGCTTTGGATAAAAGCGTTTGTTAAATGACTGTAATGTAATGTAAGAAAGAGAAAAAGAAATACAAAATTTATTGCAACCAGAAAACTTATTGCATTAATTTTTTCTTATCACGCGATTAATTGACTTTTTGCTTGTTGCGACAGGCCTACTCATAGGACATCATATATTTGGTTGTCTATGCCATTACACTAATTCCTCTTCTCATCCTCATATTTCCTCAGCAGTGATCTGGCGAGAAGCAGGGTACATCCTGGACAGGACCCCAGTCAATCACAAGGCCCCTTATTCCTAATTATTCAGATTTATTAATTCATGAAAATTAAGAATGTAGCTCTCATCTCCCTGGCTTTTAGGAATATTTTGTTACATACAGGGAGTTCAGACAAGTTACCATGCTGATCCAGTAAACAATAAACACAACATAGAATAAAAAGTCAGACACAAAGAAACTTGGTCTCCAGTTCATTCACCTCTATGCACATTCAAGGTTCTGGAAAATGTAATCATTTATTTAAAAGTTGAAACATGTGGCTACAGGTGAAAGATTTTTATCATAAGAAAAACTTAGTTTTTTGTTTTGTACATAGTTATTGTGGTAAAGTAATTCACTGTTGCATCTTGTAAACACCTGCACACAGACACAGTACGTTTAAAAACAAACTTTCCACCATTGTTGATTAAAAAAAACATTATTTTGATTTTACATCAGCTAACCAACAACTTCTGTTGAGTAAATCCAGTCAAATGAAAACATTATTTATTTCACACCTGTTTATCACACACAAATCAATTTTTTGCTTTTGTTTATTGGTATCTGCCAATATCCTCTTTGAGAGTATTTTATTACTTTGAATCACCTTTCAGGGTAATTTCCTCTATTTGACTTTCAATTTCCTCGTTTCCTCAATTTAGATTCAAACTGGTTATTTATTTAGATGGATTCTGAATAAGGATCCATCCAAATCCAAATAGTTAAACCCTTAGCTGTTATTAAAAGACATATCACTCTTTGCAAACACAATTCAGTCTCGTTTCCTTCATTACAACCATACATATTAATTTGACTTCCTAAAATAAAAATTGAGATGGAGATTTCTTAGCTTCAATAAAAATCTCAATTTTGCAGTTCATCCACAAAACCCCTATAATAAAAGACATTAGTTGACTGTACTGTTTAGTGAAATAGTATAAAATAAGTCCTAATACTGATATGGCTTCAGATATACTGACATTAAAGTCAAATACATGGCTTAGAAAACCAAAAGTAAGAGAAAACCTTCGGTTTTCAATATTTGCAAAAACATAATGTGCATGTTCAGTAGCCTTAACACAGACTTACATTGTGTCATTCATGACCTTTTTATTTGTGTCTGAAGGTGGTGTCTGTTTGGTTTAAGAAAAACTGGAGCTCATTTTCTAAATAACACATTTCCCTAATTTTTTGGCATGAATGTTTTCTGAATGTTGTGTTTGGTTAAAAAAGTGCTTCAAACTCTCAGACTGCAACACACTCCCATCTGCTGGTAGGAGAGGCAAAAAGCAGCCTCTGCTCTCCTTCCAGCCTTCTTCTTCCTCTCACCCAATTCCTCCCATTTGACCCAGTTGGCTG
Source organism: Pseudomugil tenellus (assembly GCA_037177515.1). Classification (NCBI taxonomy): domain Eukaryota; kingdom Metazoa; phylum Chordata; class Actinopteri; order Atheriniformes; family Pseudomugilidae; genus Pseudomugil; species Pseudomugil tenellus. The sequence continues at coordinate 13,402,979 of JBAMHX010000017.1, read as the reverse complement.
ACTTCATACATATTGCTTAAGAAGCTTAGTGCGCACCATTTACTGCAGGAAGCAAGACATTTTCTTTTTCCTTTTTTTCTTTTTGACAGCTCATGTGTTCACTCACTCTGGAGTTCAGCAAACTTTAATGGAAGCTTTATCCCGAGCAGGCTGTTGACTCTGGAACTGCACCGGGTCAGACAGATCCGAAGACATGACTCAGAAGAGTCGGACCTGTTTTTTCAGCTCATTCTTTTTCCACTGAGCGAGACGATCAAACACAGACATGGACATGCCAAAGACTTTATAAAACTCTTCTGGTGAGAGGTGACGCTGTGAAAGGAAAGATACAAGAGCAATCATATCATTTAATCATATGAACATGGTCTGAAAGAAAACAATAAAAAAGGAGGGGGGGGGGGGGTTGATAAAGACAACTTGTTTATTTATCTATTATATGTTGAAATGTCCACTTGGAAAAAGTATTTATCTCTGTTTTCCTGATCAGTCTTCCCATATCTCTCTTCCTAGCAGTACACTCAGTATTTCATCACTGTCAGGCTATAGAGCTACAAATGCCCAGCAACTGAAGAACGCACTATGTCCCTGTTTATTATGCCTGATGGGATGCATCCTCTACTCCAGGCACTATGTGGGGGATTTTGTGTCTTGCTTTGCTTTAAAGCTTCAACATTTATAGCAACAGCAGTGATACAATTTTAGGAAAACTATATTTTGTGGCACATTACCTCAAGTCTGGCTCTGTCTACATCACTGGGAAGATGCTGCTGGCCTCTGACGGACACCGTGAGGGCTTCATAGGGATATATCTAACAGAACAAGGAATGCATTATTACTATTAGCCTGTCTGTGGCTGAAAATATATTTACTATATTTTAACATATGCATCAACAATAAAAGCTGCAACTCAAATAAGTTTAATTTGCTGAAATGCACATAAAAGGTTTAAAAAGGTTTGTGTATAAAAAAAGAGAGGTGTTATATATATGTTGCTTAGATAAGGTCTTTGAATACATCCCTAAAAATTCAGAACAGATTTCAAAAGAACGACTAAAACACCAAAAGGAATTGCATGTTTTCCTGCTGCTGTACAAAAGCCAAAAAGCGGAAATAATTCCAAAAATCTAATGCTTAAAAAAAGACAGAATAGTTTCTGTTTCATTATTCCAGCAAACATGACTGTTTATATTTTAATCATTAAAGATTGCTTCCCCTCTTACAAATCACATTAACAATAAATACAAATCGGATGAACTATTATGTAAATCTGAGTTTACGAAGGTGTACTTATGTAATTCCAGTGAGGGCTTGCTGTCTTTTAAATCACTTTGGATGACAATTTTATGTTCAAGTCTTCTCTAAACAAAACCTCCAGCACACTATGTCACAATAATATCCATGTTTTGATATGTGTATTCTATTCAGGACTCATCTTGTCATGAAGAGACAATACAGCTGGCTATCTCCCACCACACACACTGCCACAAAGGATTCTGCACCCTTTTGTCAGTGTTGCATTATTTATTTATATGTGCGACTTTTTTCTTTGGACTCCGCCAGCTTGAGAAAATATCACGGTGGAGTGGGTGTTAGAGAGTTAGATGCATTCACTAGTCAAAATGAACAAACCACAAGTTTCTCATTTAGTATAGATTAATTCAGACCTTTCCCTCTTGGCTCAGTAACAGTTTCCTTGCATGTGCTGCAGCATCTTACCTTGTATTCTGAAAGAACAGAAACACATAGATACATAAATAATTAATACACAGACTAAAAGAAAATAAAAAACATGCTTCACAGAGGAAAGTAGAATAAAATGGAGATGAGCAGATTTAAGGGGCTTACCTCTTATTTGCCAATTCACTGCATTACTGCTGTCATACTGGTAATAATCTCCACTTGCACTCCCCGGCTGCCAGAACACAACAAAACCAGTTTAGGAAAGCATGGAACTGGCTAAATGTATTTATCTTCATAGCAGACAGTAGACAGAGACTTTAATCTGTGAATGACTGTGTCTACCAATTCATCAAAATAATAAAAGGATAATGTCTGGCCACTTGTCACACTTGGCCTCAATACCCAAACTGATACAAATGGGTTTCAAGCCCGGCAGGAAATAAAGGACTTTGCCATCCATCACTATTGAGTCAATGATCACATCTGTCTTATTCTGTTTCTGTAGCTTTTTTTGTTTGTGAAACATCCATCCATCCATCCATCCATCCATCCATCCATCCATCCATCCATCCATCCATCCATCCATCCATCCATC
>JBAMHX010000017.1:13388007-13400604 GCA_037177515.1 Pseudomugil tenellus | reverse complement strand
CCCCCCCCCCCCCCCCCCCCCCCCCCCCCCCCCCCCCCCCCCCCCCCCTCTTCCTCCCTTTTTCCTTCTTTTTCCCCCCCCTCCCTCCCTCCCCAAATATTTACTTATTTTGATTTGATGGCTGTAGATGATGAAATCCTTCCAACTCCTTCCAACTGTACATTGAGAAACATTGTTCATAGATTGTTAAACCATTTGAGCTTTCAGTTGCTCACAGAGTGGTAAACCATGCCCCGCACCTACATGTGAATTACTGAGGCTTTCGGAGATGTTCCTTTTATCCCCAATGTTGATACTCACCTGTTTCCAATCACAATGTTCTATGATTTATTTATTAATTTTTTTTTAGGGGGGGGGGGGGGGGTTGGTTTTTTTCTTTTTTTGTACATCATATTCTTTACCCTTGAACTAAAGAGTGGCTCTTTAACAGATTTGACAACTACTCAGCAAATGTGATGGTGGACAGCAAGCCTGTAAACCTGGGACTCTGGGATACAGCAGGACAGGAAGATTATGACAGGCTCCGCCCATTGTCCTACCCACAGACGGTAAACAATCCTTCTCACTCACACCCAAATGTGTATTTCATGAGAAAATCTAATGCATGTTGTCCCCAGCTGGATAACCACTGGAGTTTAAATTCTGTCAACTGACTTCCCCATCGTCCTTAAGTCAGAGTAAAGAAGCAACACTAAGATGTTGTTTCTGAGGAGCACACATTAAAAGTTTTTCTATGACCAATCCACCCATTATATTTACCACGTATTCCAGTGGAGGGTCACGGGCAGCTGGAGCCTATACCAGTAATCACTGGTCAGAAGGCAGAGTACACTTGGACAGGTCACCAGTCTATTGCGGGGCCTCCACTAAAATCTGTCTAAATGGGAAAAAAAAGTTAGTTTTTGGAGAAAATATTGTTTTGCAATTAAATAAAAATGTTTACTGTGAACAACAAGAAACCGTTGCATTCCCTCTTCTCTCATTTTCTGACTTCTTAGGACGTTTTCCTGATCTGTTTCTCTCTGGTAAGCCCGGCATCCTATGAGAACGTCCGAGCCAAGGTGAGTACCATCTTTGTTATGCATCAACTTTTTAAAAGTCCTTTGTAAAAAAAAAACAATAAAAAAGAAGAAAAACCCTCAGAGAACCGAGCACGTGCACAAGTCAAAACAAAAGTATAAAAGATGGTCATACTACATTAAAGACAAAGTGGCAACGTTTATATTAAAGTTTTTTGAGACTGAACATCATGTTAATGACTCAAGTCTACCGTATGAATATGATCTGGCTCCATCGTTGACGTCGTTGCTACAACATATGATACAACTACCTATATGAAAGAAGAAAAAAGGAATTACTTGTGTAATAGATGTAAATATTCCACCAACACTTTGACAATCACATTTTTTACATTTGTGAGCCAAAAGTAAAATTAGATCAAAGGAAATTAAGAAAAAATATTTTTCAATTTTATTCATGGTTTGAAATATGAAATACCCCCAGTGAAATATTTTTCCCTCTTTTGTCCCTCCTCCTGTCATTCTCTTCACCTGCAGTGGTACCCAGAGGTCCGCCACCACTGCCCCTCCACACCGATCATCCTGGTGGGCACCAAGCTGGATCTGAGGGATGAAAAAGACACAATTGAGAAGCTGAAGGAAAAAAAGCTGGCACCGATCACCTACCCGCAGGGCCTAGCTCTGGCTAAGGAGATAGGTGAGTGCACTTATGGAGTTCACTCAAGTTTTCAAAAGTCTGTAATTTAAGTGATGCCCTGCTTATATCTGGCATTATAACATGCACTTTTGCGACCAGATGAGCACACTTCTGCTGACTAAAACCTGCAAACTGAGGCTTTTAAACATCTCAGTGAAAACTGACTATCCTGCTTGTAATGTATAACTGTGTGAGCTCCACATTCAGTTTCACATTCAATTCTAAAATATGTGGCTTCATTCCTCCCGCGTCTTATCTCACTGATTAATTAATAAATATTAAAACTAATAAATATTTCTAGCTTTATTTTGAAATGTACAAACAATCTCTGTGTGCAGATGCAGTAAAATACCTGGAATGCTCAGCCTTGACCCAGCGTGGCCTGAAGACTGTGTTTGATGAGGCTATCCGGGCTGTCCTCTGTCCCCAGCCTGCCAAGGTCAAGAAGAAGCCCTGCTCACTACTGTAAATGGTAAGACTTCAGTAACCAGGGAAAGGTGGACAAAAGACTTAAGACAAAAGAGAAAATGGTCGAGATGTAGGGCACCAATGATGGAAAATAGGAGGGATGACATGTGATTTTATCTTTATTCACTGCTTTTTGTAGACTCACTTCATGTTAAAAAAAAGACAAAGAGAAAGAAAGCGACAAACACTCGTATCTGAATATGCTATGAGACGAGGCACAAAAAGGAATTAGATGTGATTATGCTCCAGGAATAAAAGCTTGTTCTTCCAGTGTGATTTTACAAATGTCACCTTTGATTGTTGAGCTATAATTTCTTCTTTCTGCCTCTCTAATCTGAATGAGTTACTCAGCAACTGGCAGGAAAAAATGTATCTCTTCATGATGCTCGTATTTTTATGTCCCTTTTGCATTGCATTATTACCTTTTGATTCATGTAGTCTTTATTTAAAAAAAACCTTACAGGACCAGAGGAGCAGTGTAGAAGACATTCGGACGGACCCTGAGTTAAAAGATTTGTCTCTAATGGAAACCAACAACTAGGCGTCCACTAGTTGGTTTTGGCAGTGGTGACAAAACAAACGTTGATATCTTTCTGCTTTAGGCTTTCTGGAAGAAACTGGGTTTTGTAAAATATTTCATTTTATCATCATAACTGCAGATGGAACTTGTTGAGCCAGGGAGCAGCTTTGTCCAATAAACCTTTTCAGAACAATGAGCATACGAGCATGTTTATTCATTGTAATATTCTTCATTCCAAATGCAGCATGTCATAAAATATGTTTGTAGCCTTATTTCAACGACAATGTGTTTTAATTAAATGTGTTAAGAGCAGTCTTATTTGTTGTGATATGGAAATAAAAGAGAGAAAGAATGTGTCTCACCTGAGCATCTAATGTGTATTTATTTCAGTCGCTGTATCTCTGCACCTCCTCTGCAAGCAGCACAAGATATGCATCATTACTTAAAGGATGGCAGCAGAAATGAATGAAGAGGGTGCATGCTCTATGTGAAGTATGAATATTGTATGAATACTGATTTATCTGCTTGTATCTCTACCACCTGTTACAATCACCATCTTTCTCACTTTAGCGTCTAGAAGAGATAGTCATCTCGTCAGCGGGTCAGTTACAATGGTCTTTATCTGATAACTTGCCACTGTGCATGTCTGTGTCAGAATAAATTATACTGTATAGTTCAGAACTCTAAGCCAGAATAAATGTGAAATTCAAATAGTCTTATTTGGAGGATGAATAATTGATTGTATTTCAACAGGATGGGATCAATTGAAATCATGGAATTAACTTTACTGATGCAGGATTTGAAATTGAAAAGGCCATTTTGGTGGTAAAATGACATGACTATAGGAAGTGGAAAGAACTAGACTACCCACACTTCTGTCTAGATGCTGGTGATAGAGAGATGGAGATCAGGAGGAGGGAGGTGATGTGAAAAAGAGTGGAGATGTGATAGAAGAGTTTTAAAGAACAGGGATCAGATATATGTGCTTGAAAGGTAGAAAAATGACCACTGAACCAGAAGTGGGATAACAGACTTTGAGACTGAGGTGAGTTTGACAGGATGGGAAAGTGGAGGTGATGAAGTATAACAAGATAAAAAGAGCAAATACCAGATAATGGCAAATATATCAGACATGAGAGAAAAGATATTTGATACTGAACCTTATTCGGTTTTTTTAAAAAGTGCAAATTAATAACAAAATTAAGCTAAAACTCACTGACGTCAACCTCCTGACTCCTAACAGTATCATACCAGTACAGCACATATTAAGCTTTCTGCACCATAATACCAAAGTCTGTGTAACTGGAACCTGTTGATGAATTGCTTCCATTTGGTGGTGTTAGAAGAGCTATTTTTCCCCAACTTAAAATTATATTTATATCTACATCATGTAGAGTGAATTATGTATACACATAATAATCAGGAATCATAAACATTTTATTTATTTGTTCCTCCAAACCCCCAATACCTGGAAGACATCACCAACATGAGTCAAACTCTGACTTTAAGGATAAGTCATTTATTTTCTATCTATATGAAAATGAAACACACAAAACAGGACAGCATATGTCATTAAAAATACATCATATAAATGAGCAACAATAATTGGTTCCAAGATAATTAATATAAACAGCACATTGTGGGAATTCAAGCGGCTGGCACCCAAAATAAAACATCATCATCATGTTTGTAAAGATGCGACAGAGTTAGTAGGTAATGAAGAAATATTAATAGTCTGTCTGAAGAAAGCCTTCAGTGCATCCAAACTTTTCAAAACATAAAACCTTGAATAAGATTTATCTGGGCTCCAATAAAACCCAATGCAACATCTACTAAATACAAACGTTTTCTCATGAAGGTGAGCTGTGTTTTAGACATTTTGCTCACATTGTACATGTGTTCAACAAGAAAATTTGGTGGGTCCCTCTTTACAGTTTCATATCATTTTTACTTTAGTTTTTAGGCAATACAGCATATTTCAATATAAACATATCCAAGGACACAATTAAACATAGTGAAAAAAGTTTCCAACTTTTTTTATATTACACATAAAAAAGATACTTACAGCTTGATCGGATTAAAAATGTGTTTAAATCACCAGGATTCTTCATGAATCTTAAACACCAAATGTTTTTTGTCCCAACACTTCATCAGTAATGCCACAAAAGGAAAAAAAAAACAAACATTAACATAAAAAAGAGAAATCAAGAGCAGTGAGAAAGGCTTACTACCCCAGCAAGTTGAAAATCTGTCCAATTTACAACATGCCGGACCATGCTATTTTCTTTATTGCATACAAGTCATCTCAATGCCATTGTGATTATGATGATGATATTAATAATAATAATAATAATAATAATAATAATAATAATAATAATAATAATAATAATAATAATAATAATAATAATAATAATTGTTTGTTGAATGCTAGTCCACAATTTGGGGTAACAACCACCCTGAAACAGCATAGATGCACACGCAGATTAAAATACGATTAGAGGAATTTTGATCTGCTGCTGGTCACTATCCATTCTGCACTTAACATTTCAAGTCATTTCAGTGCCCATCTTTTCCGCTAGATATCAGTATTTCTCACATACACGTTTAAACTTTCCGTACTTTCAAATGGGATGAAATGAGAATTCATGGTTTGATAAGGAAAAAAATATGAACTGGCTTGAACAGTGACAACAGTGATAAAATTGTCCTGTTGTTGATGATTGAATTAAGATGGGAGTTTTTTTTAAATGTAAATAAATGTAAAGCCGGGAACTGGTGACCTGTCCTATGTCAAACCCACCTCTCGTCCAGTGTCAGCTGGGATTGGCTTCAGTCCCCTCACGAACCCATTCAGGGAATAAGCGGTAGATAATGGATGAATGTAAAGCCAGGACGCCTTTAATTCTCTGAGTGACTGCTCCTAGGCAGCAGGCAGGCATAGAAATGCATTAAACATAATTTTACATTAAGCCAAAGGCAGAAAGTCTAAAGGGCCTAAATCATAATAAGGAATGAAATGTGGCAGACAGAAAATTTTCTTTTACTGAAGTGGTGTGTCCCTTGGGGGCGATTACTTTGATGTGTTTATGCAGATGTAATGCAGCTGCAGCAGCTTTGGAAAATCTTGGATTCTGGCCATTTTTATCCACCTGTTTGCAATTGTGATGTCAAACCTTGCATGTGAACTGTTCCACTGTCTCTCATTGAACATCTCTCTAACTTTACCAAAATTACTCCAAGCATCCCGATCCCAGTCTCTCAAAGTTCCGTTTAGAGATTTCTGTACTGCAGCACAGTTTTCACATTCATTAATGAACAAGGTTTATATTCCACCGTTTTACTACAAAACAAATCACTGTTATGCAGACCTAATATATAAATTTCACATTTTTACAATAAACTATCATGTTATAATGTGATAAGTTCCCCATTTTTTTTAATTGGGGTGACAGCTCCATGCTTCTGTACTTTGGACATCGTCTATTGTTTGTCTTTTTCTTCTTCGACTTGTATTTTATTCGCAGTTGGCATACTACAAAAAATGGTTTTAAAAACAAGTAAAAAAACTTCAAAAATTAGGTTATTTTTCCTTGAAATAAGATAGATTTTCTTTTTCTGTTGGCAGGTAATTTATATTATTTCAAGGAACACAAACCTTGTCAAGAATTCCTAAAACAAGTAAAAAGATCTTGAAAAAAATTAAGTAAGAATAATTATCTTACTTTTAAAAAAATAAGCATATGTGTCCTTGATTTGAGATTTTTAATCTTACTTAGATTTTAGTTTTTGCTGTGCAAACCATGATCTCATCGCCTCCCAGGTGGCATTGGATAAGGAAAGTGATGGATTTGGATTTCCTTTTGGATGAGATGTAGGTGACCTGAGAATGGAGCCTTCACCAAAACTGTCCCTATAGTGGAGCTCTGCAGACAGACCCTGCTCAAACCTGATGGCATTTATTTCAATGCAGCTAAAGCTAAGTAAAAGCATAGTAAGTTATGCTCTGCACTCAGCATAACACATCCTGCCTCCTGCTGGCTCCCATATGAAGCCTGGTAAAGAACAAGGACCTTCTGTCACAGCTCCTAGTTTTGAAAATGAATCACACTAGTTGTTTATCATTTTAAAGATATTTGTAGACTATTCTGCACATCTAGTGCTTCAACAACCTCTTGATATGCCAGAAACCCATTACTTGGCCTGATGCCATACTGAAGTTATTTGCGTCTGTGTGTGTGTTTGTGTGTGTGTGTCAGTTATGAGGTTTTCAAATTAACCCAAGAGAAATGAAAATACATCTGCTTTGGACACTCTGCAAAGACTGCCAGTAATTTCAGATTATATGTCAAGTTTTCCCAAGTGACCTTTAAGGGTCTTAATGGTCTCTTACTGTGCTTAAAATATCCAAGCTCTTAGAAAGAGAAGAGCACATGTTTAGCCTGAGATTTTTGGGAAGATGACCCATTTCCCAAGCTGCCTAAGGAAATCAGGTCATCAGAGCAATGGTCAGGAACTAGTTTCTAATGTACTCTTTCATCTCTTTTACTTTAACTTTAAATGTGAAAACCTTTTTGTATATATAATTTATCAAAAATTGTTGATTCATCTTTATATTAATGAACATTGTAAGTTGCTTTGGTGCATTTCTCACTTCACTATTTACATTTGCACAACACTTAGTACAACCTCCCCAACATTTAGTTCACATCTTACTAGCAGTTTCTCATTCCTTCCAACAAATTTGCAAATGCTTTTGGACATACAGCAACTACTTTTATACAACTCTCTGCTGTTTGATAACATTTGCTAAAATTACTATACTTGTGAATGCTTAATAGTAATTCCATTTGAAAATAGTCCTCATTTCATTGCTTGAGTCATTACATACAAAAATGTTGAGCTAGTCTAAATCTGTTAAGCAAATTTTATGGATATTTTTAAATTGCTTTTTTTCCTGAAATTGTCTCCTAAATTTAACATTTTCTCTCAGGTGAACCTCAGCTTTTACTGGTGAGAAGAGGTGTTTGAAGTATTAATTGCAACCAATTGTGATGGGAATTTTAGATTACCAAAGATGAGGAGTCTGTTTCTGAAATGAAAATGATTAACAAAGTTCATTGAACAAGGAGTAAAACAATCAGAAGAATATGACAAACATAAAAACAAAAACAGACAAATACATAATTGCAGTTAAGCAGGATTTGATCCAGAGATCTCTCAGAGCAGAATTCTGGCCCGTCACTTGGGAGGATCTTCATTTAAAGACTCTGAGTGCGTCACAGTACGCAGACACTGTTGTGTCAATAACAGACTGGAATCATGTCCATATATGAGAAACATATCATGTGCAGGTCTGGTTGTTCTTAAACATAAATGGTACAATAGTATTCATTTTGACATGTTAATGTGACCTTTAGCATGGTGATGTGGCAAAATCACACAAAGCAAAGTAAATAAAAGTGATATCTGAAATATCCCACCACACAATGATAAGCCACATCTCTACAATTACTCAGAGCTGAATCCCATAAACCCCCATTTCACAAGCATAAATGAACCAAGCAGGACATAATGCTACTTTTTCTACAATACTGTGACACAGAAATGGAAGGGCAATACAGTAGTGTTACAGTAAAGATTTCCCATATTTACTTAAATTGTACTGTGCACCACATAGGATTGATAGCAAGACAACCTCACAGAGATGGAAGAGGTGCCTCTTTTACTCTGCAACAAGAGGAGGATATCTGTGCAATGGTGATTGCAAACAATGCCATAAGGTTGAGAGAGATCCAAAGTGCTGTAAAAGAGAATGACAACATCTTTTGGAATATATAAGTAGTTTTAATTGCTATAACTGACAGAGTGCTCACGAGAAATTAAACATTGTACAATGTGCCATTTGAACGGAACAGCAACAGAGGGAAGGAGATCCATCACCAGTATGTACAGGTAAAACATGTGAAATGTCTGTTTATCCTCTCAAGGACGAGGAGACTGATTGCTTGGATTGAGAAGAATATAAATTTTCTATGAATGAAGGATAAAAGAAGTTGAACATATATTAAACATTAAAACATGGAGTGAGACAATACATGAAGGAAAGACAGACAAGATACAAGGTTATAACCCGGGGAGAATCATTTCAGAGATCTGTTGTCACACAGAAGTCCGAAGTAATTCTGCCCAGTCACTCGTTTAAAGACGTTGGTTGTGTGCGCCATAGTCTGTAGACACTATTCTGTTGCAAACAAGAAAGAGATCTATATCCCATCTAAAAATTCCATGATGGGAAGGACACAACTCATACAGATAGTTTACTAAGGTCAGAATGACATTAGCTTAGAAACATGATGGTCAGACCTTTCAGCCAGATATTAATTTAGAGTAAGGTAATTAAGCTAAGATATGAAATGGCCATAACACATGTATGTGTTCTATGCATACTCTAAAGTTCAGTGATGTAAATTGTTTTGTTTGTGTAGTGTCATGGTGTGTAGTGTGTACATTATCCTATTACTTGTTATGTTGTTGCTTTGCCTTGAATTGTGTGCAGCACTTTGGTTCAACCTTGTTGTTTTTTTTTTTTAAAAGTGCTCTATAAATAAAGTTGGATTGGATTGGTCATGCACTATACTTACATGACAGTTTTGTATAAGTGTATACAGTGCATACTATACAATATGTTGTCCAAAATGCATTATGTTACACAGGAAATGTTATAGTTTTTGTCGTTCCTTCTTCTGTAACAAAGCGCGTACTGGAGATGGAGACCAGGGAACCACTGCACACATTCATACCTTAATGAGCCGGGTTTAAATCTAGCAAAAGGTAGAAGATGCGGAAGGAAGGCAACCACGGATGTCCTAGCCCAACGGGGAGGGAATATCACTATGTGCGCAGCCATCTCTGAAAACAGCGTCCTCATCCATATCCCCCGTCTTGGTCCATTAAACACACAGTATCGGCTGACATTTTCACACTCTCTTTACAGGGATGTATTCCCTGAGAATGAGAGAGGTCTGGCTGGACACCATCTGGATAAGCATGTTGTTGTTTGGGCTAATGTGCATTTTCACCAGTCAGATGTTATCAGCCAGTGGTTTGCAGCACATGATAGGATGCTGGTGGAATATTTTCCTCCCTACTCATCATTCCTAAATCCAATAGAGGAATTTTTCTCTTCCTGGAGGTGGAAGGTAAATGAACAGCATCCACATACCCAAATGGCCCTGCTAGCAGCCATGGATGCAGCATGTGATGACATCACAGCAGAGTCCTGCAGAGGGTGGATTCACCCTCGAGGAGATACTTTCCTCGCTGCATCGTAAGAGATGATATTTGCTGTGTTGTAGGTAAATATGTGGCCAGACGGAGAGAAGTGTCTGGATGTGCATGAATGTGCATGAATACTATACGTGAGTACTATATATGTTGTATGTTCAGTTCCACTTGTACTGCAATATTTTTTACAGTTGTGCACAGCTCTAACCAAAGGAAGTTCATGTTTGTTGTAAATAAAAGTGTTTTTTCCCTTTTGTACAATGCTGTGAAGAAATTAGAATTGCAAAGAATATATGCAGTAAAAATATAAAAGATACATTTTCAGTGTCTTGTACTCAGTGACCTCAATAAATACAGTAATATCTAACTTTACTGTAGTTTTCCAATGGCTGTGAAAATAGTATATAGTGGTGTCTTGAGTGTTTTCAGGTAGAGTCACAAACATCAGTGTCATGCCCTACTCCAGTCTTTCAGCCCAATCACTGTCACCTGCCACCAGACTCGTTACCCCTGATCACCTGCACCTGTTCCTGATTCCCTCACACCTTCAAATCCCTCAGCTCACCAGTCACTCTTTTGTCGGACATTGAATGAATGAATGAACGTAAATCAACCTATGCTCGTTCATGCTGCTCCTGGCCTTCCCTGTTCTGGATTCCCCACAGCCTGCCTTCCTGCTCCGTGTCCCTGCATGTCTCCTGGACTCCTCCACCTTCCCTACAGGTTTTTGTTCATCCCTCCTTACTTCCAATAAATTGTGTTAACCTTCCGTTTGGCTCTGTCCCTCCATTGTTACAATCAGACTTTTTTGGATCAGAAAACATTTACAGAGTAAATTGTCATACTTAAAACATGACAAAGTTATTTTATTATCTTGTTTATAAACAATGGTGTCAGAACTTTCATTTTGATGGTACTGACACTTTTATTTACATGAATACTTGCTTTTGAGGAATGAACTATCCATTCTGAGCAAGTGACACACTTCTGCAGGATATCAACTAGGTTTTGCAGTTTGTACAATTTTTTTTGAGAAATGCATTAACTGTTGTGCAAATATAAATAGTTATGTGACAAATGCACCAAAGTTACTTTAACATCAGATATTGCCAATATGTGAAAACTTGATACAGCAGTATAAAAATGTGGATCGAAATTATAGGGTGCAATATGGCAATGGCGCCTAAACATACAAATAGGAAGCACAGTCGCCACATAACATCTCACATCATAATGACTACTGTGCAAAATGTATCCCCAAAATTGATTTCCATGCCAAAACATAGTCTTATACAAGAACATATTACACATGGAAAATGACAAACCAGCATTTAAACAGAAATAAACACTTTCCTACCAAGCACATGCAATAACATCCAACACAATTTATCGTCACCATCATCACTGCACTGCTACAACACAAAGCATAGTTTGTATCCAGTATATTGAACAAAACTAAATCATTATGTAATAGTGCAGGTATTGTAAGCAAATTGTCTTCATTGCTGACATGCAATCATTTCCCCCCAGAGTGCTTTCTCTTCCTGAAATTATTTTCCTATGAGCACCTCCAACAAGAAAATCACCCCTACCAACACATCAGTAGGCCCCTGCTGTTCAGTCAGGCTACACTTCTAGCTTTGTTTAACTGGGAATATTAAACACGGTGGATTTCAGAAATTATTTCTATACCACATACTGACTTTTTCAACAACCTGGTTGCTCCTCTGCTTAACTGTGAGCGTCCTTGCTGGCAGTATAACTGCTTCTGACTTCGCTAAGATCTTCTCTGAAGAAAGTATTTCCTAAACTGCCAATGTGATAACATTGCAGGGCTTACTGGCATGGTGTGGCAATTTATTGGTATATTGCTAACACTGATCCCATGGTGCCCCCACTACTAACATAGCAACATTGGTGATATATTTAGTCGTTTTCAGACCCCTCTACTCAGTCTATATCAAGAAAAGGGACCAGAAGTTTGTTTTTAATAGTGATATTGGAAACTTTTGGTGTCGAAGCAGGTATGATCTATATTTTTCTATAGTTCACTCTCTGGTATCAGCAGCAGCTACAGCATGAGCCCCTCCCTATCACCATCCAAAAGAACACACAAGACGCTCGATCCTCACGTAGCATCCAGCTTCAAGCTGCAGTCAGAACAGGAGATTATCACCTCTGCTGTTTGACCAGAGTGAAATTAACCACTGATTGATCCGACCTTGTTCATTGTCAGAGATTATTGTCTATTAATGAAGACTAAATGAAAATAATTTAAAAGTTTATAGGACTCTAACATATATATATATAAATATATATATATATATATATATATATAGATATATATATATATATTATATTTAGATATACAAAACTTCATTTATTATTACTTCAATTATTAAGTTCTTATTAGGCTTAAATTATGACTGATAATTTTCACACATTTGTAGTTTCTGACAGAAAATAATTGTGTATCACTGAAAAGTTTGAGTTGAATACATGTCACAATACGTGTCCCTTTTGTGTGTGTGCGTTTGTATGTGTGTGTGTGTGTGTGTGTGTGTGTGTGTGTGTGTGTGTGTGTGTGTGTGTGTGTGTGTGTGTGTGTG
>JBAMHX010000017.1:13373991-13387907 GCA_037177515.1 Pseudomugil tenellus | reverse complement strand
TATCTATCTATCTATCTATCTATCTATCTATCTATCTATCTATCTATCTATCTATCTATCTATCTATCTATCATCATTGTGTGTTACATTCACTTGTAGTTGGATTTCTGACCTTTACCCAGGTAAAGGCGAGTTTACAGTTTTTCTCAGTCGTTTTGGTGCACTTCTCACATCACTATTTACATTTGTGCAACAGTTAGTTCAACCTCCACAACATTTAGCCATGTGTGCACATCATAGTAGCAGCTTCTCATTTCTTCCAACAAATTGTAAACTCTTTTGGACATGCATCAATTGCTTTCATACAACTCTCTTTTGTTTGATAACATTATCATTTGCAATGTCGTGTCAGTCAAAATTAATACTGAAAAGTAATTCCATATAAAAATAACAGTCCCCATTTAATTGCTTGAGTCATTACATACAAAAATCTTGAACTAGTTGTCAAAGTCTGTCAAGCAAATTGTTTAAGTATCTTTTAATTGTTTTTTTTTTTTTTTTTTTTTTTTTTTTTTTTTTTTTTTTTTTTTTGCTGAAATTGTTTCCTAAATTGAATTTCTCTTAGGTGAACCTCAGCTTTGACTAAGGAGAAGATGTGTTTGAAGCTTTAGTTGCAACCAATGATAAGCTACTCCTCTACAACCACTCAGAGCTGAATCCCATAAACCCTCATTTCACAAGCATATATGAACCAAGCAGGACATAGTGTGTACTATTTCTACAATACTGTGACACAGAAATGGACAGCCTCGTGGAAGAGGGGTAAGGGTGCGGGGAGGAGTGGAAAGGGGACAAAACAGGGCAAGAGGAAAAAGAGGCAGCGTATATAGGCAGATTTCTAATGAAATTAGGGCTACAATTGTGGATCATGTTGTCAATCATGGCCTCACAATGGCTGAGGCTGGTCAAAGCCAAATGTTGTGAGAACCACTGCCGATTACATTACTCTGACATTTTGTCGGGAGAATAGATGTGTATTTATGGAGATCACAGATTTAGTGTATTGTAGTGTACAGTAGTGTTAGAGTAAAGATTTGACATGTTTGTTGAAATTCTACTCTGCACCACATAGGATTGCAACACAACCTTGAAGAGGTGGAAGAGAACCCCTTTTAACTCTTTAGCAAGAGGAGGCCATTAGTGCAATGCCATAAGGTTGAGAGAAATACAAAGTGTTGTCTCTCTTTCTACACTTACATGACAGTTGTTTATGTGTATTCACAGTGCATACTGTACAATATGTTGTCCAAAATGTATCATGTTACAAATGTTTTTTATAGTTTGTGTCGCTCCCTTTTCTGTAATAAAGAGTGTGCTGGAGGTCAGGTAACCACACATTCATATACCTTGATGAGGCGGGTTTCAGTCTGGCGAAAGGTAGAAGACATGAAAGGAATTGCTTTGGACAAAGGACAACCACCGATGTCCCGGGCCAACAAGGAGGGAATATTACTATGTGTGCAGCCATCTCAGAAAATGGCATCCTTGTCTTAATCCATACAACACACACCATCTGTTGATGTTTTTATACAGGAACATATTCCCTGAGAATGAGAGGGTCTATCTGGACACCATCTAGATAAATATGTTATGCGTTTTCACCACTTAGATGTCATCAGACAGGTTTACAGCACATGATAGGATGCAGGTGGAATATTTCCGTTCCTACTCACCATTCCTAAATGCAATAGTGGAATTTTTCTCTTTCTTGAGGTGGAAGGTATATGACCGGCATCCACATACCCAAACGGCCCTGCTAGCAGCCATGGATGCAGCATGTGATGACATCACAGCAGAGTGGATTCACCACTCGAGGAGATACTTTCCTCGTTGCAAGAGATGATATTCGATGAAGATGAAAACATGTGGCCAGAAAGAGAGGAACGTCTGGATGTGCATGAATGATTTACAGAACTATATATGTTGTATGTTCATTTCCAATTGTACTGCAGTACTGTTTACAGTTTACTCCCAAAAGGAGTTCATGTTTCTTGTAAATAAGTGTGTTTTTTTCTTTCGCACAAATTAGAAATGCAAAGATAATCTGCAATAAAAATGTAAAACATACATTTTTAGTCTTGTACTCAGTTACCTCACTAAATACAGTAACTTCATTTATTTAGTTTTCAAACAAATAGTATATAGTGCTGTACTGAGTATTTTCAGGTAGTATAATCAAAGGTCTGACTTGTTTGCATCAGAAAACATTTACAGAGTAAATTCTCATACTGAAAACATGACAAAGTCATTTGATTGTCTTGTTCATAAACAATGATGTCAGAACTTTTCATTTTGATGACACTGACACTTTCACTGACATGAAGACTTGCTTTAAAGAATGTACTACCCATTTTGAGCAAGTGACTCGCTTTTGCAAGTTATCCACTAGGTTTTGCACTTTGTACTGATTATTTTGAGATATGCATTAACTTTTGTGCAAATATAAATAGTGATGTGAGAAATGACTGAAAAAAAAACTGTAAACAAGATATTTATTAGTATTCACTTGTCTTTACTTGAGGTGGCACTGAGGTGATGCCGAAAGCAAGCTACATGGTAATCTTTTCCATAGATGGTGTTAACTTCTTTGGCATATATAAAAAATGAAAGATGTTATTTGCTGTGAACAAATTGAAATTGCAAAGAACAAATGTGAAACACATTTTCAGTGTCTTGTGCCCAACTAAACTTACAGCAGTTTGACTGCACATATCTATGATGTCCTCTACTGTTTGATTTAGTGTTTGTGTTGATGTTATTCTCAGATGTAAGTTGCTTTGTAGAAAAGCGTCTTCTAAATGACTGTAATGTAATGTAATGAAGAAAAAGGAGATAAATAGTCAAAGTAAAAACTGGAGGGTATACACCCATGATCATCAGATTAAAGACTCTTTTTGGCAGACAGTATACAGTTTAATTAGTATGTGATACACAAAGAGAATTAAAGGTCACCACCAGAAGGCCACACACAAATATTTATTGGGACCACCTGTAGTTATTGTTCTGAACAGCTTCTACAATGTCAACAGATTTTTTTCCCATCCGGTGTTGCAGTAAGATCTTGCTTTGCTCGACCTCTGTGCAAAAACCATCTCCAGCACATACCAAACATTCTCCGTGGGGTGTAGATGTGGACTTTGGCCAATCCATGTGTGAAAGTGGCATTTCCTGTTGACCCCAGGAATCCTGGTGTTATCATTTTGAAACAGGCTGTGGATGATGGAATAATCTGTTTATTCAGTATATTCAGGTATCAGCGGACCTCATTAATTGGACACATAATGTTGCTGAATGTAGACTTGACCAACTGCAGCAACCCCAGATCATCACACTACCCCAACAGGCTTGTACAGTAGTAACTAAACTAGATGTCTGCATTACTTCATCTGCCTCTCTTCTTTCCCTGATGCTCCATCACTATGGACTCGGATCAGTCTGGACTCATCTCACCACATGACCTTCCAAATCCAGAGTCTAATCTGGATCTAATTTATGCTCTCTAGCAAACTGAACACTTCTTCTGCGGTTCTTCTCATTGTTTTGGGATTTTCTGTAGGCTACACACGCTCCTTTGAATTTTCTTAGTTACGTCGAGGTGGAAGCTCTTTTAGTCCATGTACTTTTCATATCCTTAACATTAATACACCCATATATAGTTACTGCTGTGCAAAGAAAAAAACCCCAAAATAAACAAATAATAAAAACCTCGGGATAAAGCAGAACATTTCAAAACAAGCTTAAACTAGTTTTTTTCTAATTACTCAATAACTTCACTTATTTATTTCTTTATCATTTTGTTCTGTCTTTTGAAACAAGGCCCATGCTGTCAGAAGCGACGGCTAGCGGTATATCCCAGAATGCCCGCAATCCTCCTATTCCCCAATACTTGAATAGAGGCAATACTATCATATGAAGCAGCACATGTTCAGTCCCAAAGCTCCACCTGGTGTTGAAACTTATAACCAGCTCGGTGTGACATCAGCACTTGACTCATCCTGAGGTCATGACCTTTCATTTGCACTTGATTTGAGGCCAATGAGACAAATAGTTCCAGAGATATAGACATAAATAAGATTTTTTTGTGCATAAAGCGCCACCTAGCAGGGAAACCATAAATCCCAAAATGGTGAAATTCAAGCCTGGTCTTTTCCTTGAGGACCTAAATAGTATCAACATCCAATTGTAAAAATTATTTGAGTTACCCCGCTCACACAAAGGATGTCTGGTCGTGGCAAAACCATAATATCCCAAAACTCCACGTTTGGGGATACAATTAAGATGGCTATGCTACAATTCCTCTTTTACTTTTAACCTTCTTTGAACTATGAACATCCTAATGGGTGAGATCAATATAAACTTTCAATGGTCTTGAAAATTGGTTGAATTCTTGTTTATTATATTTTATTTTTATTCTAACTATGTTTTTAAATGTGACTTGTGTGTGGGTGGTGCAGCTTCTTCTTCATAAAAATGGATGTGGGTTTTGAGGGAGACCTCAGGGGTTAAAGACTGGCAATAAAAAATAAATTAAATTATTAAAGCAAATATAATAATCATTGTTTTAGTTTTTGATCTATTTTTAGTACGAACGTTGTAATTATTTGAATCCCAGATAAAAAAAAGCAAAGTGTCTCGCTCATATTATCCATGAGAAGGCAATTTAATCCACATATTCTCACTGGGTTTATGGCTACTTCCTGAAAAATGTCTGTAAAGTTTATTTTAAAGAGTCACTTCATAGTTTCATTATAAATACCGAAGGGAGCATTTAAAAGTCTCAATTTCTTCAGATTAAGGATCAAAATAGCATAGAGAAAATACTCAGTCTCTAAATATGTGGTTGTTAATGTGCCACATATGTTATCAGAGGAATATTAATCCATGCGGTGCAACTTTGCCTTTTCATTTTGATCAGATGATTTGGCTGCAATGGGAACAATGAAAACACATTTTTAACAAAACTGGGGCAATACAACAATGAACATTATCTCATCTTTTCTTCCTTAGCAGTTTCAAATTAAAGTCAGAACATGTAAGAGATGACAACATTCAGATATCAAAGCTGGGGTCTGATGCAAACACCAACCCTGCCTTTTTCATGGCCTCAAAAGAAGCCATGAAGCGGCTACTTTTGTTCTTTCTCACATCCCCCTCAAATAATAACTCTTAAATTTGGTTGGAAATTACACAGAATGGTAGTAACTAGACTACATTTGCATTGTGGCAGTTTACAATAGGAACCAGACCTGAGGCTTCATTTATAAAGCTGTCTATGTATAAAAACTGGCGAAAGGCAATTTAACTTTTGGAACTTATAAAATCATGACTTTGCGGGAAAATGTCCCTACCACTATGCAAACTTTGACCATGGTTTATGCACAAAACCTGGAGAAACAGGAAGCGGTGACACAAATGGCAGAAGGATAAAACCAAAGAAACACGTGAGACATTTTTGCAAATCCCATAACTTTCACATAAAATGTAAAATAAAATTATTTGAAAAAATCGATGGAAATACATATCTGATATTAATGGTTTACCAAGAAAAAATATACATTTTACAACAGAAATGTAAAAAAAAAAATCAACCATTAAAATATGTTTCATGAATAAAATGAAATAGGTGTTATGAAAGCTACGTCACACAGCTAATCAATAAGGTGCAGGGGCGAGTCCAGGATCAGGGGTTAAGGAGTGCTGAGCAGGTTTTCACAAGTTAAATTTATGTCTTTTTTAAGACCACTTAGTTCAGAATTTAATGCTTATTGGATGGACATAAAGGCAAACCCTAAATTACCGTAGTACAATTTAGGAATATATATTTAATTTTATCAGTGGCTTATTGGCTTAAATTAAACTAGTTGATTACAGAAATGTGATTTGAATAAAAAGTAAAAAAAAAAAAAGATTGAACAAAAACCCACACACATACACACAGGAAATCTATGTATTTAATAATATAAGAGCTTGCATTGAAAAAAATAATCTTCCATCTGAAAATATATACCACAAGATGAATGATTGTACAAGAGATTATTTCTATCTCTGCATTGTTGAGAACATTGCGTACATTGTGGGCCCACGGCCAACTGAGAAGGCTGAATCTGCCATTATTGTATTCTTTATGAGTCATTTCACGTCTTAAAATAGATTAAAATGGATCCACTATTCTTTAAGTGGTTTGTTATGCAAATAAAAACAGTTTTATAGGGATACTTCAAAAGCAACTTTTTCTCTTTTCTAACTCTTTTTTAAGAGTGTTTTTTCATTGCATTTCATTTATGGAAAAATAGCGATAAAGTTTGGAATTGCAACATGACTTCAAAGCACCCCATATGATTTTTAAAAGATTTAGTCATTAACACGTCATGTTCACACTGTTATGGGAAGGTTACCAGTAGGGTTCATTAATGAATAATTCAGCAATACTTAAGATTATTCTTACATCAAAGTTGTTCAGGCTTTATGGAAGTTAAACGTATGGAACCATTAAATATATTAAATTAGATGAGATTTTTTTTTTTTTTTTATCAGAACCCTGTCTGGTTTCATCCATCACACCAACGTCATGCAACTAGCCAGTAAAACTACCTGGACTTGAAGTTGGGAGAAACCAACATGAAAACCTTCACTGTGATAGATTTAGAATAAATAAATAGGGATTCAATTTTAGTCTGAAAAAAAACAAACCCTACTGAATGCTGTCATCATGTACTCTGTACCTGCAACAGGTAACCCATCTGTTACAGGTAGGTTAACTGTTATAGCATAATGACAGGAATATGAGACACTCCGTGCTGAACTCAGAGCAAAAAGCAGCTATGCCGTTAGGGCGAAATTTCTGGACAAAAAGAAATAAGTTCGCTCTTGTTACTTTGCAGTTTGTAAACTTTAACGCAATACACTGCAGATCATGATACAAGAGAAATAATTTCAGATTTAAATTTAAGCCCAAGTTATCAAATTCAAAGACTTTTTAAAGATATTAAATGCAAATTTGTAAATTCCAGACTTCTAAAACGTTTCAAGGCCTTGCTGTAACCCTGGCGCCAGAAAGCTGCAGCCAGACAAGATAATTTGCAGTTTTGTACAATTAACACAATTTCATTCCAACCTTTGTGAAAGAAAAAAAAGAAGGCTATTTGGAAAGTCTGTGACTAAACCATTAACTCTGATAAAGGTTATTTCGATGCTGAGCTCTCTGCGATAAAATGACAACATGTCCAGCGTGTACCTGCTTCTCGCCTGATCTTACAGCGGTGGGCTCTAACTCTAAACAGCACTGATTTTTTTTATAATTGAACCGGAAAACTAACCAACAAATAAATGAATGATGAGCAACAGTAACAAAGGAATAAACTGAAATCATAAAAGAAACATATCATAATCCTAATTTCTGAAATAAGTTTAGTGTACGTGTGCTTCTAATATGAGAGAATTCCCACAATATCGCTTCCTCTCAGTGTTCCAGGCCAGAGGTTTGCTTATTTAAACATTTTAGTACTTGAAAGAGACAGAAGATGCGTGCCTAGAGTTGTGCTGCAATATGTTTTGTTTTTTTTGGGGGGGGGGTTCTGTATTTTATTTCTTGTTGTTTTAAATCAAATTAAATAAATGTAATAATTTTTTAATAATAGTAAATAATAATAATAAAAATAAATTTTTAATAAATTTAAATAAAGCACTTTTTATTACTTGTTGTATGAAAGATAATATATAAATAAAAAAAGATTTGATTTGAATTAACATTGTGTTTATATCTAATAAGAAATATAAATATAATATAAATATCGATACACTGATCCAACTTCTCCAGACAAATAATTTGAACTGACTCTTTTATCTAAACCTGATTCTGTTTTAAAAAAAAAACAATCTTTTTTTGTCGCTGACATTTACATCCCGAAAACCCCAGTTATATATGTGACCCTGGATCACAAAACCAGCTGTAAGTCGCATTGTACAATAGCAGCTACATCATTACACGTGTGAAAATCATAGATTTTAGCGGCTATTGCTGGAAATATTGCTGTGCGATTAACAACTAGTTTAGTGGTCCAGGGTCACATATGTCACAAATGTATAAATGTTGGTATTGAAAATCTTCACTTTGGTTGGAGGTTTTTTAAAGGATGTGCAGAATTATTAGGGAAATGAGTATTTTGACCACATCATTCCTTTATACATGTTGTCCTACTTGAAAGGCCACTATTTCAATTTCAATTTTACCAATTAAGCATATCAGAGTCCTGTACTATGAAATGTGATTAACTCAGCCCGGACTTATCTCCATTCTCTGGATTGATTCGTCCACACATTGAGGATCTGGAAAAAGCTGTACTACGAAGCTTGCTAACTCCCTCCAGACCTTTCCACTTAAGATAAATGCACGTTCACATAAAAGAGGTGGTGCTAGCAGGTTCTGACCAATCGCAAACATGGACAAACCCATAGCAGCGTATTTTACCATGGGGGAGAAGACTATCATTCTCCACAAACATGAAGAAAAATATATGCAATATAAGCTAAATATAAGCAAAAGTAATACTGTTGCTGCAGCAAAAGCAGGAAGGAATGCTGGCAGAAAATAGCAACTCTGTTAATGTGGAAGTTCATCAGATCACCTGATATTAATTAATGGTACAATATAAACTGACAGCACTCAGATCACTGTATTACAGAACAAACATTACTAGGAATGCTTTGTCTACATTATATTTCCCACTTCTTTAAATGATCCACTCCCATGTGAGCGTGTTATATTTATAAATGCACCGGTAGTTGTTCCATAACTCAATGTAGGTACTGTGTTTAAGTTATGTGTGGAAACAATCAGCCAATGATAATAAGGCTTTATTATTGAATCTGTTGGGTGGATGAAACTTGAATGTGGTGTGTACTGTCTGCGGGACAGTATGCACCTGACTACGATGTTTTTGATACAAACTCTCTAACAGCTGACATATGCCATCCCATCTGATGTATATCTGGACCTTTGGTACAGCATGTTATCTGTAAAGTCTAACGGGTTGGGTCTGTTCCTGAAGATTCAGCTCTACAATTTGTGCTGCAACGTCATCAGGATCCTCTTAAAAATGGACAGGACATATTTTTATGAGATCTGATTGGTCAGGAGGTGGCGCTTTTATACTCACTGATCCCAGAACACAAAATGCTCCAGAGCAGGATAGCCCTTCAGCATGTGTTGCTGCAGTGATTCAGCTGGATTAAAATTACTCCAGCTTCATAGTACATAAAATCCAGAAGTAATTCCTGAAGTTATCCGGATAAGCAAAAATCTAGCTTTGTAGTACAGGCATCAGGTGATGTGCATCTCTGTAATGAGAAGGGGCCTAATGACATCAACACCCTATATTAGGTGTGGATAATTATTAATCATGTTCCTTTTCTTTGGAGAAGAGAGATTTGACGGACTTTGAAAAGTCAAACATAGTGAGATGTCTAGCAGAGGGATGCAGGACTCTTAAAAGCTTTTGAGACGTGATCATCAAACAATCAAATGTTTTATTCAAAATAGTCAACAGTGTGCAAGAAGCGTGTGGAAAAAACAAGGCGCAAAATAACTTTCCATGAACTGAGGAAATTCAAGCGTGAAGCTGCAAAGATGCCATTTTCCACCAGTTTAGCCCTATTTCAGAGCTGCAACATCACTGGAGTGCCAAGAAGCACAAGGTGTGCAATACTCAGGGACATGCCGAGGTAAGAAAGGCTGAAAAATGACCATCACTGAACAAGACACACAAGATAAAACATCAAGACTGGTCTTTCTAAAGTTTTATGGACAGATGGAATGAGAGTCTTGATGGGCCACATTGATGGACCAGTAAAAGATAGAGACTCCACTACGACTCAGACGCCAGCAGGGTGGAGGTGGGATACTGGTATGGGCTGGTATCACCAAAGATGAGCTTTTGGGACCATTTTGTGTTGAGGATGGAATGAACTGATGGAGGCTTTTCTGTATGGTTCTACATATGAAGGATGTTTTCCTTCCTGGTTCCTGATCTGATGGAGGCTTTTCTTTATGGTTCTAGATATGATGGATGTTTTCCTTCCTGGTTCCTGATCTGATTGAGGCTTTTCTTTATGGTTCTAGATATGATGGATGTTTTCCTTCCTGGTTCCTGATCTGATGGAAGTGTTCATCCCTGGTTCCTGATCTGATGGAGGTTTTTCTTTTTGGTTCTTGATCTGATGGAAGCTTTTTTTTTTTTTTTCCTGCAGATGTTTGTGGCAACGATACCTGGACTTCACTTTTAATGCATTGTGATGAAGCTGCAGTCTGTTCATGTGTTTGATGACTGACTGACTTCCTATTCTCTTCATCTCAACTGCATCCAACGCTCCAACACAGCATAAATAAACAGAGTGGAGCTTTTTAACAGACATGCATATTTATGAGATGTAAAACAATTCCATCCCTTTGAGCATTTTCTTGTTAACTCTCAAAGGATCCTACAGTGACACGGTTTTGTGTATTTTCCACAACAGTAGTTTCCTTCCTACTCATCACAGGTGCCATCTCATTAGAACAGAATCACTGAGCCGACATTTAAGTTGTGCTCAGTGTCACAGCATCTCCCTTTTTAGTGGAAGCCGTTATCACCAAAGAGTGTTTGTTCAGGAGCGCAGGAGAGATTTTATGAGAGGAAATCATTCCACATGCGGTTCAGTGTTTCTGATTGAGATTGTGGGAGATGAAATTTAAAATCAGAACAAACGTATCTCATCAGAGTCTAAAGGAAATATGTTTTAGGTTTTTAACATGAGCGTAGGTGTGCTTGGTTTTATAACAAACATAACACACAAAGGAATAAATAACATGTCCATCTATTATTGGAAATCACAGTGTTAGGAGATCAATGTGCCCCATTCTGGTCTGATGCAGGATTCTAGCTCCTACACTCCTGGGTCTTGTTCCTGAATTTCTG
This sequence comes from Pseudomugil tenellus, assembly GCA_037177515.1. Classification (NCBI taxonomy): domain Eukaryota; kingdom Metazoa; phylum Chordata; class Actinopteri; order Atheriniformes; family Pseudomugilidae; genus Pseudomugil; species Pseudomugil tenellus. The sequence goes on along the minus strand of JBAMHX010000017.1, from coordinate 13,376,955 downwards.
CTTTTATCATGCTCCGGTCATGATCCCATCCTGCTGAAACTCCCTCCACCTCGTCAGGCTCATTTACCCCACCTGAGCTCCCTGATCACCCTAATCGTTATCACTGCTCACTGCCCTACTTAACCACTCCTCTGTCTCTGATTTCTTGCCAGATGGTCACAGTGTATACAATGATATCCAGCGTCCATATTTTTCCAAGACTCCTACCCTCAACGCTGTCTTGTTTCCGGATTTCTCCCTTCTTTCTTTGCCCTTGTCGGATTCGTTTTGCCCTGTGTCTTGGCTGGATTTTTGACCCCTGCTTGGACCAACCATGGATTTCTGCCTTCCCCATATTGGCTAGAACATGACTTCTACTTCCTGTTTCGACCCTTGCCCGTCTGACCAAGTCTCTGGACTTTGGACTCCAACAGCTATCCAGGAACCTGCTGCAACTGCCACCCAGACTGCCCCCTGGATCCCCCTAGAACTTCCCCTTACAAATAAACTCCTCGTTGTTGCACATCCGTGGTGTGTGTGACTGATATCCCGGGCCTTGGAGATCCCCCCCCCCCATTACAGCTCCAGATGTTTTGTGTTGATGAAAGATCTGGACTGCAGGCAGCAGCTGGACTCTTCTCCAGTTAAAATGTTGTTGTAATGGATGCAGGATGTGGTTCAGCATTGTCCTGCTGAAAATTGCAAGATCTTCCCTGAAAGAGACGTTGTCTGGATGGAGGCAGTAGTTGCTCAAAAATCTCCATGTACTTTTCACCATTGATGGAGAGAATTTCACATTTTCATCAAGTTTTCCACTTTGTCTCATTTTTAAATGATCTTTGTACCAGAGAAGACGGCAGTGTTTCTGGATCCTGTTCACATCTGGCTTCTTCTTTACATGATGGAGCTTTAACCTGCATGTGTGGAGTTCAGCGTGAACTGTCATCATAGAGATGTATTACTGCAATATTTTAATACCTCCCATTATGTTTTTAAAACTTGGCTGTTTCAAAACTGTAGAAATTTGTTAGAAAGCATTACAAATATAACCTTCAAACAAAGCGATAATGGACCTTAAAGACTGATTTTTTTTTTTTTTTACATCTGTGTTCTAGTACACATTGTATAGTCTTCTGCTAAATTGAATATTTGAAACATGATGCAATTTTTTTGACAGCTGTGTTTTCAAAATGGCAAAGAGTTAATTGTTTGAATTTGATTTACAGTAATGTTTGCAGTTGTCCCTAAATAGTCATGTTTGTATAACATGAACTTGAATATCTGCATTACAAACAGAAGATGTTATGGAGTAACAAATATGTGGCTGAAATGTCATATTTTCTTTATATGCCTTAAGCGTCAGCATGTCTAAATGTTGTGACAATGAACAGCTGTGGGCAGAAAGCTGATTATTATTGGACTGACAGTCCCCTGTGACCCTGCAGCAGCTCTAACGTACACCAGGCTCCACAGAGCAAATCCAGGCAGCATTAATTATATTATTCATACCTCTGAGCACAGCTTGTTGCCTCATTTGAAGCAAATCAAGTCTCTTCCCCCACCCTCTTTAAATGTGACTGCTGAAAGTGATGCAAGGCTTGGGTTGGATTTTTTTTTAACTTATAAGATGATAAAACTACTGACAGACAAAAGCACAGAATGGTGACACTCCAGTCAGGTGATTTATTCAACAATAAGGAGCCAAATAAAGTCAGCAGTTTTTTTTTTCATACTGTCTAATTCGAAGCTGGTTTGCAGACTATGGATTCAATTCAATTCAACTTTATTTGTATAGTGCTTCAATGCGCTTCAAAGAGATTGGCAAATAAAAAAAATAGCCTTACATAGGGAACCAGCTAGATTGGATCAAATCTTGAATTTGATAAAGATTCGAGGCAATCTCCCATCCTGAGCAAACAAACATGGGAAGGAAAACTCCCTTGTAACAGAACCTGGCTCAGGTAAGGCAGCCATTTGCCTCGACTGGCTGGGGTCAGTGAGGACAGGAAAGACATTAATATACATTGCAGTTTCTACTCATGAAGACCTGCAGCTAAAGGAAAATAAGAAGTAAGACCTGCAAAAAAGGAGGAAATTGGTAATAAAACCTGCAAAAAATGAGAAATAAGACCTGCAGAAAAAAGAGAAATGGGTTAATGATGCCAGTACTTTCTAACACATGGAAAATAAGCAGCAGGGATAATAATTGGAAGTCCTCAGTGCTTCTCAGCCTAGTTCAGGGTTCGGCAACTTTATGATGAAAATGTATTTGTAAACATGTGGGCCGCTGTGCCAGTTAGGCCTAAAAATGGCTAAAATGGGTGTAAAAATGATGCCTCACTATCTGCAGGGCTGAAATAAATTTGTGTTGTTTTATTACTAGTGACCATGTTGCTTGATTTTTTTGTTGTTCTCTTGGTTTGTATAAAGCCGACTTTATGTCCATTTGATGGACTTCAAAATGACAGTTACTATCTGAGTGGTACCGAAGCTCACTGCTGCATGTTTATGCTCTAAAATGATGTTCATGTGTTTTATTTTGATTTTAAAGGTCCTGTGTTTTGCCCCGCCCCCGGCCCGAGTTCGCTACTGATCATATCCACTCTGTTCAGGAACATAATTCCATTGAACTATTGCTTAAAAAAGGCTGCATCAGAATGTACACCCTATGCGCTAACCCCTCATTTACTACATAGTGCTGACTACTTTCTCTTTTTATCGTGCATCACTTGACTACCAGCTGTAACTATGGCAACCACAACAGACTTGGACAACCAACACGAAGGATCTGCAGAAGATGCCGTGGCGAAGGTCAGGGAGAAACCATAATATCCCTGACACTCTGTTTGGGGATAAAATAAAATATTTTATATAGAAAAAACAAATTTTAGCTGTGAAAAAGCCATTTTGATGATACATCCGTCTCAATGAGAATATCCACATGTCTTGCTGATATCTCTGCATGGATGAAGGCTCGCCACCTTC
>JBAMHX010000017.1:13353316-13364703 GCA_037177515.1 Pseudomugil tenellus | reverse complement strand
TTTGTGATGATGCATGAATTACTGAAATTCTTAAGATCCTCTGTGTCAAATTTGCTTTCCATATCCAGACTTTAAACTAAAGAAGGATTTAGTTCAGTTCTTATGCTCCTTAAAAGTGGAACAATCTACCAGAAAACTGGAGGTCCGATCCAAACAACGGTTTATATAGATCAGGGATGCCCAGCTTCGGCCTTTAGGGCCACAATCCTGCAAGTTTCCCATATATCCCTGCTCCAACATAGCTGACTCAAAAGAATCAGTCATTGTGCTGAACTTCACTGATTTTTGTATCCATTCAATGTATCCAACCAAACCATGGTTAGAACAGGGATACATCAAAAATCTGCAGGACAGCGGCCCTCAAGCACTGACTTTTGCCACTTCTGATATAGATCAAGTCTGAAAACTTTTGCCACAGTTTTTAAATAATATAAAGTTTTCCTTTCCTAGTATATTTTCCCAAGTGATTGGATAATAATGATGGTGATGACTGTGTTGCTTTGTTTGTTTCTTTTGCTCATGTGCAGCACATTGGGCTGTTTTATGAAATGCGTCATATACATAAATTCCTTTCTTTGCCAAGCTGTATGTGTAGAGACTGTAATCTACAAGATGCAATATTTAGATAACATCTACAGTGTAAGAGTTTTCTTCTGCTGTTAGACAAGTCAGAGAATCATCAGCCAGTAGGATTAATCTGCTTGAGGTCATATATACTTGTGCAAAATTTCAGCATAGTTCATTCAAAAGTCCTTGAGATATTTCAGATTTAATTGGAAGAAGTAACAATTCGGGGACAGGTTGAACCAGAACAGCTATCCTAACAATCAGTTTGACAGCTTGGCTATAATAAAACAGTCTATGGCTTTAACAAGCTGTGATGTGCTTTAATGAAAACCTTTTTACTCTCATGCAATTTAAAACAAGACAAAAATAATTGAGTTATTGTAGTTTTTTTTATGTCTTGCAGTTGATGCTCTCTTAAGACAAAAGTGAAGACAAAGTAAAAAAAAAAAACAAAACAGACACACATAATATGTGTTAAATGAGCTGAAACATACACAAGGGAACCTGGTGAATAAATCACCAATCAATTCAGACTCTCCCTTTTTCTAAGACAGACAAACATACAGATAAATGCTACTGATCGAATTAAACCATCACCTTTATTATTAAATGAGTCATGATCTGCCTTTTTACAGTTTTAAAAGTTAAAAAGGAAGATAGATTAGTAAAAGAAAAAAAGCCAGGTAGGCCCTTACAGCCATTAAGGGAGCTATATTCCAGGTTGTTCAGCGCCTCCTTGCTGTTACACCGGGAACTGCGTCTGCTCCCCCACTGACCATTGTCATAACGACTTGATCGCGCTTTCATCTCCTCCTTCAGAATCATCCTGCCAATTCCCTGTAGGGTTTAATCAGATAGGAGGAATAAAGGGATGAAAAGTGAAGGTCCAAAAGATAGATGGAGCAATAAGAGTTGAGTTGGATGGATGTACGTGTTGATGGATGAAGATGGAACGTAGCAGAATGAGAAGGAAATGTGATGGTTGTAAATGAAGGTTGAAGGTAGACTATTAGGGGAAAGATGGAGAGAAGAGCATCGCTTTGTGTTGTCCAGTGGGTTGAGGTTGGAAAGAAGCATTTAATTAACAGGCTCATAAAATATTAACACTCACTTAAATTATAAAAAGGGAGAAGCAGAAGGATGTTTTCTTCTTACCCTGTTTATATTATGATTCCATCCATCCTCCTCTCCACCAGATGAAAACCTTCTCACCCTGGAGACTAGACAGAGAAAGACGGAGTGACAGGAAATGGGGGGTAAAAGAGAGCAAGTGAGGAGAAAGAAGGAGGGAACATCAAAGCACATTTCTGCATTTAAGTTCACATTTTAAATCTCTCCTTGAGCCCCGCAGATCCTTCCAGGTAAAGCACTGGAAAATACCCTCATATACACATGCAGTATCATATCAGTGTAAAATATAAAGAAAAAAAACTAAAATTGTTAAACAGAGATGGCTGTACCTTTTGGAGAGCCAATATACGGGTAGTAGTTGGAAGCCGTGTGATAAAGGTTGTTGCAGGTAGACGTTGACAGACAGCTGGAATTGGTGAGATTTTCATTGGGCTTACTCTTAATTGTTGAAGGAGAGGCAGAGAAATCTGATGGAAGGATAATTAGATAAACAAAAGTGGCTTTGTTACAAGGAAAATGCATTTTTTTTAATGCCAGATTTTCAACATGTTACTTTTTAAGTCAACACCTGTTTTGCCCGAGTATCAGGATGATTTCTAGGCTCAAAAGTACAGCAATTTTTTGGTTTGTTGTTAGTTCATTGCTCAAATCCAAAACATTTCTTTGAGCAGTTTCAGAGCGAAGCGTTTTCCTACAAGTCTGTGATAAACAAGGTGACAACAAAGAGCCTTTACACAGTCAGCATTTACTTACAGAGAGGGGAGAGCACAGCATGCGAGAAGACATGAGGAGCACATCAAACAGTAAAGGAACAGGTAACAGAAAGGAGGTCAGAGGAAATCTATTCAGCAAACTAGGTTGTTGGGGGTGTTGCTACAGCACTGTCGGTGGAAAAAACTAGGTAATGATGTGAAATATGCAAGAAGGTTTAAGCATGATGCCCAAATATTGTTCAGCCACAATATTAGCAGGCAGTTATTGAGTATGTTTGATATGATTTGTGGTTTTGGACTTTTTCTATTTACTCTTTCGCCCATCTTTTTTCCCCTGCCAAGAGGTCCCCATTGTCTGCTGGCAGGCTTCATGTCAATCAGTAAACCTGCTGCATCCATGCACCTGATTTAACCTCCCTTCTTACCGCTCTCAGCCAGGTTGTCTGTTCAGCCATCCAGGGGCTGGACCACGCAGGATTTGTGGCTTAGCAGGGTAATTTCAAGTTCGACCCCAGATTTCCAATGTCACAAACATGAACTAATCAGCTCATGAACAGGTTATGAGGGGTTCAGAATGTTTGACATGAAAGAAATGCTGCCATCTCAATTTTATAAGCTTTCAACCACGTCTTAAACTTTGTTCTCAACATCTAAAGCACATTCTGTTGATAGACTAAGATGTAAATAACACAGCAGCAGATAATGAATAAAGAGTGCAAAGAAAATATATTATTTCATATTTTGTTAGACCATCTGAAAGAGAAGGATGAAAAATAATAGCCAAAAACTGGATTCGTCAATGTAACATTTTAGGCTAAACAATTAAGCTAAGCTAACTTCTCAATCAGTTGGATTTGATTAATGGTTACAAAAAGTCAGAGTTATACATTTATGTGTTAATTTTTTTCTAATATTAAAGAACAATCTACTTAAAGGGATTTTATGGTTTAACTCATTTTTTGTCATATTATAAGTTAACAGTTTTATCAATCTCAGCTTGTCACTTGCTGGACTGGTACACCTGAAATGTCACCTTTAAACATTCAGAATTGTCTGAGCTGTTAATTTAACACTCCGAGGACGTGATGTCAGATCACCAACGAGAATGCTGGCAAAACTTTCCTCATCCTTAAGACTTTTTATTGTTTGTACTTTTGGTGCTGTCACTTAATGTCAAGGAAGGATATGGGTAAATCTGCTCCTCTGTATGGTAAAAGCCTATTCCAAACACTGGAAACTAAAATAAACAGCAGCAGTACAGTGGAGCAAGACAGTGGAAGGTTGTCAAAACTGACTGCAACTTAGAACAGGAACAATGGAAGAGCCCATTTTTTAGCATCTAAAACAACACAAACTACAAAAATGCAAAACCAGTTCAATAAATACTGGAATAAATGAACAATGTCATAAGTATGGATCTTCGTGAGCTGAAAAAACTTGACAAAGTGAATAATTGTCAGATTTGAACACAGATACACAAAAGAGTCTCTACAAGCAGCTTTGAATGTTTCTACTTGTGCTGATTTAAATGTTGGACATTTACACTCGTCCATTTTCTAAGCGGCCATACTCTCTACTGCAAATAAGACACTGACTGCACACAAGAACAGGAAACAATAGAAAAGACAAGCAGGATTTACAGGCATGAAAAGTCAACTCTGACCGTCTCATGTATTATTGTACTAACATGCTGTATATTCAGCTGATTATGGTATTTTTTTTGCCATAATATAAAAACCGCTTTGTAATGTGATTCATGCTTAAAATTTAAATGTTTGAACCGAACCTCAGATTGCTGGCTCAGACTGGGGGGAGATGGTTTGTCAGCGTTTTGTAGCTCAGAGTAAATCATTTCTGAGGAGCTGTAATTCTGAAGGACCTGCCATCTGTGTACTGATGGATCACCTACCCGCTCAGTATTTGGCATTGCTTCTCTAATTTAACTTCACCTCTTGAATCACCAGCTGAAACTTTTATCTGACGTTTGACGTGGCAACTACTGATCCTTACACCCCCCTCAGGACCCTGCTTCTCTGTATTGTTACACTGTGATGTGAGATGCGTGCCTTCATGATAACTATGAATGAATTCAGCTTTTCACACCTGTTTGATGGAATCTTGAGGTTGTAATTCAAATACAGAATTCTCACTTTTTCATGTAAAAGTTTTGGTCCAGAATCAGTTTTTCTTTGAATATTTTTTCATTATTAGTGTTAAAAGCTAAGTATGCAAGTATGCAAGTATGACGATCAAAGAGCAGAAACATTTATCATATGATAATATCAACGAAGCAAACATGTAAAGACTGGCTTATCGTTCCCGGATTTTCTGGTGAATTTCTGTAGTATTAATCTTAAAAGGGAGATTATTGTATTGAGATTATTGTAACTCCCTCTGTTGTGGTTTAAACCAGTTTTCTTTGTATGGGTTACAAATATTTCAGAATTCTACTGCCCGTCTGCTCACAGGCACAAAAAATTAAAAATGGAACACATCACTCCGTTATTGGGTTCACTGCATATGATTCAAGATGCCTACAGAGTCCAACACAAAATGCTGCTTTTGATTTTAAAATCCCGTAATGGCCTAGCCCCATTATATCTGTCTGAACTATTGGCTAGACATGCCAGAGCCATGAGGTCCTCCATTCTGCTGCTCCTGGACACCACAAGGTACCAAACTGAAAGCAGAAGCGACTGAGCCTTCTTAGTGGCGGGGCCTAGATAACAGTTAGCCCTTGTAAGTATGCCATTTTTTTCCACTGGCCTTTAACAGAAATTGAGATGGATCATTTTTATTTTCTAACTTTTTTGTGATTTTATTTAATTTGATCTTATTTATCTAGTACATTTTATTATTCTTTACTGCTTTTAATTCTTATACAGCATTTTGGGCAGCATCAAATGTGCTGAATAAATAAACTTGAACTAATCTAAAAAATAACATATTGTTTAAAGGACAGCTGGCCTTGAATCCCAGACTGAAGCTGCAGGTCATTTCCTGCTCTGACCAACTACTCTGTCAAGTTACTGTCAAAATAAATGGTTATAAGCTCATTTTGAGTTGATATTTTACAACTGGTACACTCGAAACCATTTTCTTAAGCCCACATAGCCATTCCAACTTGTAGAATAATACAGATAGATACAGAAAAGGAAGGACGTCACAAAGATTCGACCAACCTTGTCTCCTATAGATGGGGGGTTTCCTGTAGATGTTGGCTTCATCAGAAGCTGTTAACAGAAACAAAACTGTAGTTCGTCATACAAAGTAAATAAAAATCCAAAAAGAGAGAGTAATAAGAGATGAAAATAGATTCATCCCTATGAAATCAGTTGCATTCATTAACAGTGAGAGAATCATAAAGCTGACAACACAGGCAATAAATGGGTGTAGCAGGGACGGTGATGTGCATGCAGACAACCTGCATTACATGCAGACAGGCTGATTAATACAGCGTCATAGGTTTTATACAAAAGGAGAAGCAGATGGCAGAGGAGTTAAGAGGGTGGATGAGAGCTCTTCAAGGGTGGAGGAACGGCGACACGAAGACGGACAAACTGAGAAAAAACAGAAATGCGCTCTGTAGCTCTCATTTGCTGGGAAGTTTTGTGCAGTCAATCATACTGATTGCTGGAAAGCACCACGAGCATATGCCGCAGTGAGTAAGCATAGTTTATGCTCTAATATAAAAGGACAAACCGAAAGATATAGTAAAATATATGTATCTATAACTCCTTCCACTGAACAGAGGGCCACTGATCTGAGTCCATACATGCTAAATCTGTACGCCGTGTAGTATTAAGAGGCACTTTGGATAAAAGCATGTGCCAAATACATTTTGCTCATTTTCAAAAATCATGAAAGCAGCAGGCCAGCCAAACACTATCTGTGCCCAACCCTCCCCCCACCCCCCTCAAAAAAATAAAAGCAAAAGGAAAGCTGCATTCAGAAATAGACTGAAGGAAGGCGGAAGGAATTCTGGAGGAGAGAAGGCACAGCTGAAAAGCTAAAGTGAAGGAAAGAAAACATTCAGGGTGGAAGTGGGCATTAAACTGATGAAATCGAGGGTCGATGCACTTCTGGAATAAAGTGAGCCTGCATAGGTTTTTTTTTTTTATAAAAGTGGTCATCCAGGAAAGCTGCAGATAGAAAGATGAATTAATTCTCCACTACAGACTTCCATGTTTACAATCCCAGTGCAAATAGCACGGCTGACAGGATGTGACATCCAGTGATGCTTTCACTATATATTGTTCTTTTGTTTGTAAAACTATGCTGTTCAAAAGTTAAATATATCTCTATTGCATTTCTGTTGTCACAGCAACAACATGCATTTCTATTGGTCCTCTAAAAACAGCATCGATCAGGCTCTGACTGCAACTGGATTACAACAAAATGATCAAACATGACTGTGTTGATTACACTGCAGTATGTATATATATTTAGGTAGATGAATGTAATTTTGACATACTTACTGTTTATTTGGGAGGACTATAAACATTTTTTGCACAAATGTGAAAAATGTAAGTATTTTGGAAAACTTTGTTTGTCTGTAAAAAATGGTTGTAGGCCAGAAATAGTTTGTTTACAATAATACAAACCAGAAACAGAAATATGAATCAAATGATTGCATTTGATCATATGACATCTCCTGGTGTTAGGTCCAGATGGTGCGAGTCCCAGAGTTCCCTGCTCAAGACAACTATGTCCAATTCTCCAGCACCAGTTCAACACCAGTCTGAGTAAAAAAAGAATACCAGTGATGTATAAAACATCCTGCCTTGTTCCAGTGCCTGAAAAACTCCAACCAGCTGAACCAAATGACTACAGAATTTGCATTTCCCTCATATTATTTTTCATTTAATTTTCATTTAATATCATAATAGGTAATGAATAAAGATAATGATAGTGCATTGTGTTTGCGTAGTGTGTTCCTTTAAGATGCAGATGTGGGTAGATGGAGACAATGAGCAGTCTGTTGTTATATTTAACATGGCAAAGGAGTCTCTTCTAAACTTTTGGCTCGTGGTTTGAATTGCCAAAGGGGTTATTTGGATTAGTTCAGGTCAGGGGTTGGGGTTATGAATGAGAGCCTACCTGGCACATGGAAATGCTTGGGGGCTTGAAAGGTGGAGGTGGTGGGTGTAGTACACCTGGGCTCTGGCTGACTGTAATAAGGTGAACTCCTGCCACTCTCTGCAGTCAGCCCAGGCAAGCACAGCGAGAGAAACCAAACATAAATGGCCCATGTCCCCAAACAGAAAGACAGACAGGCAAATGAAGGACACTCTGACTGATAACCTGAAATGTTTTATGAATGCGCAATTGTATGTGTGTATGAATGAGGATTAACTTCACACCTCACTCATCTTGCAGTTTGTGCAGAAAACATTTCTAACTCAGGATTTTTTATGTTTTTGAGTTGTTGTTTTGAATGGCTACATTACCAGGAAGATAATAATGCAGTGGGGATCCTCCGTGGCGGCTGAGTGTCGGAGAGTCGGTGAAGGGAGAGCCAGAGGAACGCCTGGCTCTAAGCTCCACACCATCCAAGAGATCCTGAGAAAAAATAGAAGTAAATTTTATGCTTTAATTCACAAAAATAAGACAATCTGATGTTTCTAGCTTTCTCTTCAGGAGACTTTTACACATAGAAACAACAATAAAATCACCGAACAGATGTTTTCTTTTTGTTTCATTGGTGACTTTGCAAGATGATTTAGTACTTGTAAACACAGGATGATGAAGTGCTTGAAAACTTGGCCATAAATGAATATATAGCTTCATAATGTCTGATGTTTTTCAATGTCAGACAAAAGTAAATAAAAACATGTGAATAAGAGAAGCTTAGTTGGGGATCTGGCTATGTGAATAATATACTGCAAGAATAAAGAGTAGAAGAGAAGTAAATGGGTCCTTACAGAATAACAGTTCTGTTGTTGGTTTACTCACAACTTCATAAGTTCAGTATCCTGTTACATTCATTTTGTGTAGGAAGGTGTAAAAAAGTAGTAAAGCTCTCTTACTTCTTTCTTCACTTCTTAGCTTCAGCCTGGAACAGATGTTGAGCTTTTTTTTTTTGCTCTTCTCAACCAGAACCACTAAACTTCTTCTTCTCTTTTAACTCTATAGCCTTGATTAAACTGATTTTTCTATAAAGCCTGCTGCCTTTTACCTTCACTAAAAGGAGCCTTTAGCTATTAGTATGCTTCATGTAAGGTGTGATACCAGCAGTCCCATGTTGGTTTTCTTTGAAACTTTTGTCATCAAGGAGGTAGCGTAAACAGCTTTGGAGAAGCTTTGCAAACCAGACAAAAAATATGTCTCTTTTTTAACAATATCATCCCTGTTTTCAGGTTTTATGCCTGATGAACAGAAATGGAAGACAAGCAGTTCTGTGCAGATTTATCTGGGTTGATCTTGCTGGTTCATTGCAGAGAAACAAGCAACTCATGCTCAGATTCCATTCAAGTAACCTAAAATGCATTTCTTTGGAAAGTAGTGTGGGCGAGCCCATCCATACACAATGAGGTAATAACTCAACCCAGAAATTCTTGACTTTAAGGGTAACCTGCTGAATATGTTTTTGGACAACGTTAAAACTCTGGCCACATCTTTCTAATCTCATGCAAAGTTTTTGAGGCTAATAGGATGCCATGGATTGTCTGCTTTAACGTATGTAGTAGTTTCCGAGAGCTCTCCCAGTATTACTCCACAACATCCCATTGTCTGGTGTTTCCACCTGTTTAGCAGCCTTCAGTCTTTACTCTTCCTCCTCAGTCAAGGTCATTTCAATCCAATACACAGTACATGTGAACCGTGTAGCTTATTTATATTGATCAACTTTCCTTTTTGTTTTGCATTAACTTCTTCAGACTAAAACAAAATGAGTGATTAGACTACTTACATGAGAATATGGTGATAGGGAGCCCAACGACTGGACAAGAAGAACAGAAAATAGTTATATAGAATAAGAGCTTCCTTTCATTAAAGTTCTGATGTATCACCTGTCCACAGCTGTATTTCTCCAGCGTGTCATTTGAAAGGTGTGTGTGTGCATCCTCAGCCTGATAAGGAATAATATCTGGTCGCTGGATGTCATATAAGGCTTTGACGCTGGGCAGAGCTGCCAAATGCTTGTAGTTCAGAACATCACTGTCAGCCTTAGACTGTAAGTGAGACACAACAGGACCAACAAACACATTAAACAGCATTTGATTAAGTAGAAAATATTTAAAAAGATATTAAGAACTAAAGTTTGAAGAAAAAAAATTGCAAGTATTTTTAAAAAGTTTAAACATATGGGGGGAGACACACAGGTAGTGCGACAGGCAGAAGCGTTAGCTTCAGGGGCTATTAACGCTTCTGTCAGTGTTGGTTAAATACTTGAATGACAACTGCGGTAGTGACAGCTCAGGGTGTAACCATGGTTACAGCTACTCACACAGATGAGATGGTGGGGGGAGCCGAGGAGAGGAGAGGAGCCTGAAGGAGAAACAGATGCTGTCTCTGAGGTACGTCTCCGCTGGTGGGTCAATCATCAGAACCAAAGCAAGGAAATCAATTAAGTTTGCTTGAAAACGACATGGTATTGATACATTGTTTCATTTAATCTGGTAATAAAGTTCATAGTAGAAAAACAGCTTGATAATTGATCATATTTGATTTTTCATGCCATTTAGCTGTAAATATGTTTGGGAATTGTCATGCCTCCTCCTCCTATGAGATTAGAACCACGTGCATACTGATCACTGACCAGCACACTACATCTCCCAGAATTCCTTGCTCATGCCATTATGGACTGTAGTTGTGTTTATATCACAAGGCAAATTTATCTGATTAGCACCACAAAAGTTCAAAGTGCTTTACATGAAAACGTTTAAAGCATTACAGATGTTGAAAAATAAATAAAAGAATAAAAACAGAGCAAGAATCATAATAAAATAATAAATTAACTTAAAATAATTAAGAAGAACATAATTAAAAAGTTATGCCAATTTTATTTATGGCTGAAAAAGAAAAGAAAAGTTTTTAACCTGGATTTAAAGGTTTCTACATTTGGTAAAAGTTGTATCTCTACTGGTAGTTTGTTCTACTTGTTTGCAGCATAACATCTAAATGCTGCTTCTCCATGTTTAGTCTCACGTGTTACGCCTGTTCCTCCCTATATTTGATCCATGCATGCAGTCTTACTGGGAAGACTACGGGTTCCTAGTGTTTTCTTATGAATAAAGTTCTTCTTAAATCCTACTTACTAACATTTTATGAAAATAGCGGCATTCACCAAACTCTCGGTATCTTGGATTTGTTCGTAGATAAGTCCTGTTAACGGAGGTAGGTGACGCTAACGTGAAGTTAGCATGCTAAAAACCACGTTTGTGCTACACTCTGCCTTCTTGCAAGTGAATATTTGTTACCTGCTAGTCAAAGGACAAACTTATGAACTGCAGTTTTTGGCACTTCCACATAGCTTCACTTTTTTCCAAAGGAGGTTGCCACTTTGTCTTTACCTATTCACCATTGTGTTTTGCGTGTGTCTATGCACAGTTTACTCCTTTTTGAAACCGTTTAAACGTTCACCTGTGTTTGTTTCCACCTTCTCCTGGGTCAGTCTGACAGATGTTTACATCTCAGCAGCATTTATTCTTCATTAAATTGTTGAAATCACTAAGTCATAAACTATAAAAAAAAAAAAATTATTTTGCATATTTTGTCATAAAAAATATTCAAAGTAGATAATATGTATAAAATATTACTTGCTAAAGTAAAAGAAATACATTTAGATATCAAACTGAGGCAGTTTCTTGTTTTAAGAGTAACTGCCCTGGTTGGTAAATCCCTCCAATTCATTTCCAGTATTCATATGCATTCACTTAAAGTGCAACATCATTATAGCACTGTAGAGGAATTTCATGTATTAGCTTAATTACCTTGCTCTTAATTAATGTCTAGCTGAAAGGTCCGACCATAAGG
>JBAMHX010000017.1:13334508-13348743 GCA_037177515.1 Pseudomugil tenellus | reverse complement strand
AATAAAATAAAATAAAATAAAATAAAATAAAATAAAATAAAATAAAATAAAATAAAATAAAATAAAATAAAATATATCTGAGCTGCTAAGTTATATGATATGTGATACTTTCAACTCCTCTGTAAGTTACTGCTACAGATGTGGGTGTTGCTAAGTGTGACTGACGTAAACATACTGAATGGATTTCAATCAGCAGAAACACACAAACTGAGAAACAACGGTGAGGTTACTAGTACATATGTACTTTAAATGGATTTCTTTAAGTAAAGTTTAGGGGTTGTAATTGGTTTAATCTAATTTTATTTTAAGTTTAGTTTATTATTTTACTATATCTTTATTTTTATCTATGATATTTTTATTGTCGTAATTTTTATTATCTCACAACAGTTTTATTAGTTTTTTTATTGTTTTTTTAAACTATATCTTTATTTTTATGTTTAATGTTTTTATCCACCACTTTCTGAGCAAAACACAGGGGGCTGCCATGACACCTTTTTTTCCCCTGCTCAGGTCATCACTTCCGGTCCTCGCTAAATGAATGGAAAAACGCACATTTTAGAAGGGCGATTTAATTCGATATATTCACGGAAATGTCTTCTGGGACGACCTGTGCTGTTGTTAGATACATACAAAACTCGAGGAAACGTCCAGATTTAATGAATGGAGCATGTTACGACCATAAAGTCATTCGCAAGATGATGCAGAGAGATGAGGCGATGTCACAATGACTCGCAGTTAAAACACCCACCAAGAGGATTTTCTTCTGCTCTTATTATTTTGTTGATCATAAACCGACAGAACTGCATCCAGATTGAGAAATATATCTGAGCTACGAACGATCAGCAGCAAATTAGAGGCGAAGGCTAACTAGTTAGCATGACAACTGCTTCCACCTGCAGCATTGCAACACAAAGAGCCTGTAAGTACAGTGATTATTAGTGAAGGTTAGTTCATGAAGTATCTTTTATTTCTTACCGTATTTTGATGACCATAGGGTGGACTTAAAAGTGTAATGTGTCGTGTGTCTTTAAAAAAGCGGCTGTTGGAGACAGCATGTGAACCGAGTAGAGAGAAGTGTGGCCGCAGTGAAGTAAAGTGAAGTAAATGAACACGGACCAACAGCTTAATAAAAAGAAAGACATTGACTATAAAACCATAAATACTCTGCGGCAGAATCCTATTTACATTGGATCCCTGCCAGAAACACAGACTTTTTGGCAGCTTGCCAAAATAAATATCGAGCTGCTGCAGGCAGCAGCGGGGGGTGTAGCTAGCTGTCACTTCAACTAGCTAATGAAAATAAATGAACTTTAAAAAGATTTCAGTGAAACAGAAAAGGAAGCTGGAACGCAGCAGCAACCATAGACCCAAAAGAAACCAACATTTTTAACATCCTGAATCCTGATAGCGGTGAACGGAGCTAAACAACCGGAGCCCTGAACTGTCATCTAGCCATTCTGTTAGAGTAGACGATGGGGCAATAATCTATCTGTTGTCTTCTTTTTATTAAAATGCGACCCTTGTATCTTTGTATTGTATCTTTGAGATTTGGCCATTGTTTGAGTAATGAAAATGTTATTAAGTTTTTTCTGAAGCAGTATTACCTTTTAAAACAGTACTACTTTATCATTTTTGTTAATGTAGCCGGAAGAGTGAAACCAATTTCGGCACAATGGATTATGGGAACGGAGTCCGCCAAGAAAATCGTGGATTGTCTTAAAGATTTATTTTGTCTTAACATCTTTTTTTTTTCCAGAGTCTTAGCTTTTTGTTACAGTTAATGTAGGCCTGTACAGGACCGCTTGAGATTTTATTTTACGGATATGCATGTGGTGGTGTTATTATCTGCAAACATGAGTTGCATGTTGAGTTAGTGGGTTCGTGGCTTCTCCATCAGGGGGATTTGATGGGTAATATTGTTTGTTTAAAATCCTTTGCTTCTGCTGTAAAACATGTGCTTTTTTCTGACATTAAAGTGCTTTATTAATAAAGATTGATTGCATTGATGTATTTTACGAATTTGTTACATGCATCCAGTTATTTCATGAATAAATGTTGAGATAAAACATCCATAATCAGTAAATTAAACAGTGATACAACTTCACAAAATTCACACAAAAGTACGAGCTTACACTGCATTTCTTATTCCAGCCACGCATCATGAGATTGATTGCATGGACGAATGTGCACGCGCTCTGCATGCAGCAGTTGCTGTGTATGTGTGTGTCCTAATTGAGTGCATCTCATGTGGGTGATTGCTCAACCCTCCGACATGTCTGAAGTCATCAAAAGGAGTGAATGTAACCTTGGGGCAGCTCATCAGAGCTCAACACACACAAATATAACCACAAACACACCTGCATTCATATGTAGGAACAAAAATGTGAAAACATGTGTAGTATGTAGTAGATGCACAGAAAAGGATGGGTAGAGAATAAAACCACATGTTCACTTTCTCATCCACACACACATACTTTAAGTCCAATATGCAAATGGTAAGTTTTACTGGTGCCTCTAAGCGAGAGAGCAGTAGAATGCCAATGAGGTGAAACAGGAGGTGTGGCGACTCTCAGTGTGTCAGCCACATGTTACGGTACACTAGCTCCACATTTAATCTCAACTCTTTCAGGCCGAGTTTTCTGAGATGGACTTTTTACTTTCATACAATTATTCTCATTTGAACTTTAGTGGAATTATCTGAATGCCTTTTCAGATTCCAGTGTATCTAGAAAAGTTATCAGAGTGTGAATGTAAAGTACTATCTTCAGGTTTCTTCTTATCAGCTACGGCACTTCTATGTGTTGCTATTTGCATTAGTACCAACTCTTAAATAAATACAACTCTGAAATATCTGAGAGCATTCTCAAGCTGCCTATAAATATAAAATTTCTCTGCTATATTTTGTTATTTCATACAACATAAGACACACAGATTGAGGTCACTATTCGAATTAAATAAGATAATGCCAGTGTTTGCGGTTAGTTTCGGAGATATATTGCAAAACAAATGCAAGACGATTTTTGCATCACTCGTACTTTTGCCCTCAATGGTGCAATTTAACCCAGATTTTTCACTAAAAAATGCATAAAAATGTCCCATGGGTAAATCAATATTTATTTCCTTATCTGATAAACTATTAGTGTGACATAATCGCTTGGAATAATGTGGAAAGTGTTTATTTAAAAATGCCCCAATTGCAAATTTTCCTGCACTGTCAAGAAGATTTTCAAGCTGATATCTATTTTGCTTTTCACCATATTATAAATAATATAAATAATTTATGTCTAATTACTAAAGCAGAAGCTCCAGGATGAGGCCATGTAAACTCCTGCTTTCATTTTGAATAATCTTTTACAGAGTACTGGACCCAGCCTCAGAGATGAAGGATAGAAGGTATCTGACTTTCAGTGTGTCAGATGGGGTTAAGTGTATATGTGCATTTCTGTGTCTTCACCATTTAGTCCGGCTCATAGTGTAAAATCAATAACCTTTTCACTTGTACTTTGTTAAAAGCAGCCTCTTAACAAGTCACCATATTATACCTTTCTGGCTTGCCTTCTCTTTGCCACAAACACACATACACTCCCAGATGCATACACACACAATACTTAATTACTAACTTTGCCAGATATTTAAGCTCAACTCCTAATGGAAATCTAATTTACCTTAATTCACCAACGCTAGTTGTTGCTTTTCACTTTCTTTTTCTCACTTTCAAAGCTTCCACCAAAATGGTCTCAAATAAATACAGTGATATGTTAACGTTTTTGCTTTCACATAATTCTGCGTGATAAGTTCACAAATGCAAATGAATTTTCACATAAACCTAAAATAAAATCCAAGAAAGGTTAGAAAAAAAGACCTGTGAGTGTGTAAAACTAAAGCACAAAACTGCTGCTTTAGTTGGTAGGCTGAGAAAATGGGATGCAGATTTTCACAAAAAGCAAATCTATGTTTTGAGAAATAACTGATGAAGACAAGATAATGGGTTCTGTACAGCTTAAAATCCAAACTGGACTACCTGGACTCTTCAACTGGAGGCGAATGCTAAGCTTTGCCCTTACAGTCCCTTCACTTAAACATAAGTGAAAATATGAGGAAAGATCTCAGGTCTATGTGTGTTAAAAATACAGCATGAACGGAGGGAGGTACCTACAATACAGCTGTGCAGATTTATTTCCCCACATCCTGATATTTTCAAGCACACACTAGCAGAATAAGATGCAGAATAAGATACGGGCCATCTGGATTCTTGCAGAACACAGCTGATTTAATGGCTGCTCCAAGTCTATTTATAGGCCTGTTAACTACAAAAGCAGAAGTAGCTCTGTATTTTATATATTTTTACAAATACAAAAACAATTTTATACCATTTATTTTGGTCAAATTACAGCAACATTTCAATCCATCTATAAATCATGACAACATTTTTATCAGGCTACTATCTGCTTTTACCTGTAAGGTACATTTCCTCTCCTTCCAGGAACATCATGTGACAACGAGCACACCTGGCACAGCTGGGGTGGTAGTGCTTTCCTCCAGCCTAAAGGAGAGATAAAAATGGGAAAATGGGAAGAGAAAGCAAAAGCAAGAACTCAGTTAGGCTCGAGGAGGCAAAAAGGAGGCGAGAAAAAAAGGAACAGAGCGGTGATTTATAAGAAACAGAAAAAACAAGAGTGATGAATGGAGCGAGGTGTGATAAGGATAAGAAAAAAGAATAAATGAGTAGGACGACTTGGACAACCAACGCAAAAAAACAAAAAAAAAAAAAACACTTTAGTCAAGGACAGTTGCATTTTTTCTCAGTTCTCTCTCTTAAACACACACACACACACACACACACACACACACACACACACACACACACACATATAGAATATAAGACTCTTACACATTGCCATCTGTCATATGCATGTAAATGGTAAATGGACTTGCACTTATACAGCCCTTTTCTGGTCATGTTGACCACTCAAAGCGCTTTATACTACATAGCCCTTTGACACACACACTCACACGCTGATAGGCACATCGGGGGGCAACTTGGGATTCAGTGTTTTGCCCAACGACACTTCGGCATGTAATCAAGGGATGCCTGGATTCAATCTCCCAACGTTTCGGTTGAGAGACGACTGCCTTTCATCCTGAGCTACAGCCATGTACACATATGAAAACATTCTTATAAGTATACTTATGGAAAAAGATGCTTTTACCTCCAGCACTCTGCCGCTGATGTACCTGTTACAGCTCTCACACCTGATCCCAAACTGGTTGTGGTAGTCAGTCTCACAATAAGGTATCCCATCTCTGCCAACAGGAGAAAACTGTTTAGGTTTACCACACGGATGTCTGCAACTTTCCTGTTATCTTGTCATCCTTTTACACATTTAAAATGTAAATGTGTGCAACAATGGCTTCTCGAAAAGGAGAATGCTGAGTTATTGAGGAAAATCATGTCATGTTTGCTGACAACAACAGCAACGTAACATGCGGAGGATCAAGCCACCTACTTGCTGATGTATTCCCCAGTCAGTGTACATCCGCACGTCTGGCATTTAAAACAACTGACATGCCACTGCCTCTCCAGAGCCAACAGAGACTGACCTTGTTTGATCTCTTCACCACAGCCAGCACAGTCTGAAGGACAGAGGAGGAGAGGCATGAAGGGCAGCCATGAGAGAGCAGCCAATAATGCTGGAAACATTTTCAGCATGTCTGCTTTTATCAGCATCCCTCTACATCCGGTGGTTTTTTTCATCCACCAGTCTTTCCTCACATTTTTCCTCCTTCACCTCTTTTCCTCATCTCTCTCTCTCTCTCTCTCTCTCTCTCTCTCTCTCTCTCTCTCTCTCTCTCTCATGTTGAAATGAGCAAACTGTTTCTGCCAGATGGAGCTACCAGATTCAGGCTGCAATACTCCTGTGCATGTGAGTGTTTTAGAAGCTTTGTAGCTGCAAGTGATGTGACTGGTTTTGGAAAGCACAAGTCTTCACTGCGTAGATGAATCACAAAGATAGGAGGAATTTTAAATTGTAACATAGGTGAGATAAAACCATGGCTTTGATAAAACCAGAAGATGTAGCACTAAGCTATATCAGGACAAGGAACAGCTAACATTATCTTACTGTTGATCAGCAAAGGTTGATTAATATAATCCCAGTTTGTTATAAATCTGTAGTTCAGTCTAAAATATACAATTGTCCCATGGAATCAAACATTTACTTTAACAATGGTAGTATGTTAAAGTATATTGATATCTAATTCTTTTTTCTCTGGTTCAGATTTGATAAAGATGACTGATGAATTAAAATTACTACTTTTTACAGTAGGTATAACTATATTTGTGTAGACATGAATTAATTAATGAAGATTTAAGAAAACAAAAAAATTTAATTAAATTAAAATGTTAGAATCTCGAAAAACTGCCAAGAAAATGATCCATCTTTGTCATTCTAGTAATTTTACAGACTTACTAAATAAGTATGAGTATTAGATCTGATGTTCTATGTAGTGTTTGCTTTCTTGGTTCTGTTAGTAAATCGGACATTCAGGTTTTTAACGATAAAAAGAATATAAGCATGATCATAACACCCTCTGCTTTGCAAATCAAATGATGCAATTATGCTTAATTAAGTGTTCTGTGTCAAGGTGAAGAGTAATATAATACAACAGCAGTTTGTTCATCGCTGTTATTCATCAGAGATTAAAACACAGATAAAGCTTCATCAAGCCACTTCAGTGTTGCGTCACAACAAGCGCGTTTATTTGTCTCATGTCAAAATCTATTTACAAATTTCACACCAGCTTTGGAAATATGCAAGTTGGCTCATTTGTACGTGACATGCTATCATACAACGTGAGTTGTTATACACATTTAGCCATTTGACACATTTGTTCCATTTAGATGCTTGAAAAGCATAAATAAGGAAAAAGTAAAAAAGAAAAATCAAACATCACATATATCAGGAAAAAATGTGCAACTTTGGGATCCACAAAATGGGATCTTTGGCTGGTATCCAACGTTTTATAACTTATTTGGCTGATGACCAATACTGTTATTCTATTGTTTAATTATATTGGTAGGATTGCCAAGATCCCCTTTTTAATTTTAATGCAAATATCAGCTGATCCATAATGCAGTCTTATTAAAATAAGGTTGTGTAGCATTACGATGCCCACAGTTGTTCCTGACTGCTTTTCGGGGCTGTGTCTGGGTTTTTATGACGGCAGTGATCAGCAGATGCCACTGAACTTTCTAATGAGGCTTTATGGCTTAAAATCTTTTGGAGAAGAAAAACATTTTTAATACAGTGAATATGGCTGATAAATAAACTTTAGAATGAAGTCAAAAGCAGTTTTCATCAAAGTGTATAATGTAATCAGGAATGGACTGCCCACTGAATGTTTTGTCTTATGATGCATGCCCTCTTTGTCACACAATCTCCCATGTCATGTGCATAGTTTAAAATGTGTCACACAAACATATGGTGTGGTATGCATGTGTGCACACATACTAGTGTGTGCGTGTTTGATCTTACAGCTTGGTCCGTGGACCTTGACGGGTTTGTCGCTTTTCAGAGAGTATGAGCACTGCTGACACACACACTTTTTCCCACTGAAGGTCACTCTGTCTCCAATTGGGAATGGGCTCCTGAAAACACACACACATATACACACAAAATAAGTTGAGTGATACCATGCAGACAAGGTAGAGGAGTATTAAAATACAGAAGTCCATGTAGCATGTGTATTTATTGGTGTGAGAAAACTGGGTAGTTTTGAGGGTGGAATCTGCTTTATTACATTCACCTGTTACTGCAGTTTCAGATAAATAAGGACAAGAGCTGCGAGTTATGAAGCTCAAAGGGTCAGTTGTTTGGAAAGAAAGAAGAAATATAAAAGCATGCATTTGGATTTGTTATCTGTGGCGTCTGATTTGCCGATGTGTGTTTTCTGTGGGTTGGTGCAGGAGTTTAGTACTGTGGAACTGAAATTGTGGGAGTACCAACATGTCATTTTTTTCTGGCCTTTTGTTTGTCTGCAGTTAATACAACTAATGTTTCAGTTTGGCCCAGTTTCTGGTGGAAGCCTGATAATGATCTAACTAAAACAGAAATCAACAAAATTTTCAACACAGTGTGTCTTTCTCATCAATTTATTGTTCCAAAATCAAATTAAAATTTTATTTATAAAATGCTTTTCATAGAAAAAGCAACAGAAAAAGCTTTATCTGTAACAAAAATGTGGATATTAAGAGTAAAACAAGCCTTCAATCACAAAATATATAACGTATTAAACACCTGATTCTACTATCATAACATGCTATGCACAAATAAAATAAAATACAGTATTGAGCTTCTTCTTTTTTTTAAAAAAAAAAAAACATCAGGTGTTTTTGATAAGTTTTCTGCAGGCTCTTCCATAGACAAGGCCCGTACTGGTGGAAAGACATCTCTTTGTTAGTTTTATATGGGACTTAGTTGTGATAGTTCTGCTATTAGGAACAACTAAAGGCTAAACCCAGAGTATCTCAGGGTTCATGATAATCAAAAATTATAATTAAAGGGTCAGATAAACAAGAAGGTCAAAGACCATTACAGCATTTTATAAAATACTAAAAGTAACTTAAAATAAAAACAAGTTGTGTAGTGAAACTGTGACGTTGTAATGTGTTCCAGGCTTTTGTCCTCATCAGCACACATGCTGCTGCACCCAAACAAGCTCGTTTTAAGGATAAAAATGAACACGCTTCCTTTAGTGCTTCTTCTCTTCACTGCAATAGGTTTGAGTGACTTCAATGTTGCTTCTTTCTTTAATTTCTGTGGGGAGTAATTTTCTTAGTGATAAATATTTCAATAAATATTGATTTGTCCAAATTAATGGACAGATGCATTTGACTGGCTGTTATCACTGCACTGAAGAAATCCCCCACAGCTTCCATTAACACTGTTGAGAACCTGCAGAAGTCGCACTATTTTATAATGTGCAGATGATCTGCGCTGTCACTGAGGGGTGATTGCAAAGACGAGAATTTACTGGCATGCAGTATGCACCGCACTGAATTTTAATTATAATAAACTATGTGAGGACCGACTTGCGGAGGCATTAATCCACTGAAAACCTCATTTGTTGTACAAATTTTTATGGCCGCAGATGAATCAGTACAGGGAGCACGAGCAGAAGAAAATATTTTCAATCCACTTCAAATTCCTTTGCATCCCTTAACTTGCATTTATAGGTTCCTGTTAAATGTCTTCAAAAAGTCAATAAAATGATGGTCAATCTTTTCCTGTTTGCAACTACATAACTACTATAAAAACACAAACACTTACCTGCAGATGCTGCAGACGAAACAGTGCGGGTGATACGTCCTCCCCAGGGCAGATACCACCTCTCCAGTGATGTACTGGTCACAACTGTCGCACTGGGTCCCATAAAGGCGCTGGTAGTCCTCTGTGCAGATGTACTCACCAGAATGGTGGAAGAAACCAGAATGCACCAAGTCACAGCCGCACACTGAACAGGCAAGAGAAAAACACGACTACCAGTTCATGATGTTGCTCAGAAATACTAGAAGTAATTGTTTCATATGTTACAACAGTAAGTCTTCACACAGATTATCTTTTTTAGGATAAAATGACATAATTACAGTATAATATGTTTAATATTTTGTTTGGGTTTGTTCTAAGCATTGCTTCACACAAACACTTAGTTAATCCTTTCACCTAAAGGTTTCAAATTCTGGTTTTGGGACAGTTGGAGTAACAGGATTCATGCTCAGTATTCAGTGTTTATGTATGTCTGGGTGTGTGAGAGAGTAACTTCTTTATACAATCTGCTGTCTGTTCTGACCTCTAAAGGGTTAATACTATAATCTGGGTTTTGGGGATTAGAACAGTTACAGTCCAGTCTCAAACTGCACAATATGTCATGTTGTCTGTTTGTGTGCACACATATCAAGTTTTACATAAAAAGATTTCCGCATTTCAGATTGTTAGATTCTCTTCTCCAGTTTTTCATTTATTCTGCAACATCATGATGGTATGATGTAGAATTTACATAAAAGCCTGAACAACCTATCTGTAAACTGCATTTACACATAAATAACCTCATTAATACTATGTCCTTATAAGCATTTTCACTTTACTTGCATAAGCTTTAAAGTGTACGCAGCTTTTCTATATGAAAGTATGTTGTAATAATGATAAAAGCAAGTTTGTCTCTGTAATAATGTGACACATTAATATGTATTATTGCAGGCAGTGTTGTGTGACAAAGCTCGAGAAAAAGTGCACCCTTTGTGTTTACTGTACGTCCTGACAGCGTGATGTATGGCTTTTATAAAGCAAATTCACAGTCCTTCAGCCAAATGATTGTTTCTGGTCCAGTTGTGCCAATTGTGTGAAGAGGTGGTTGGTAAAGCGGTTTAAAAGGAGCTGAACCAAGATTTGCTCCAGCTGGAGGGAGCTTACCCCCCCCCCCTTCACCTTCAGTAAGCTGCATCTTCCAGTAAACATAATGCACTGTTGTGAATAGATCATGACAACTGTCCTAAAAATAATAAAAAAAGACATTATGTTTTGCTTATTCAGCCCTACACAAGTCAGCATCCCATATATCTTTCACTGTGACGTAATCAGGTGTCTAGCGTTATTGTGAATAGAGGTAAATGCTGCTGTAGCACGATGACACAACCTGGATGAAAATGTAGGTTAGACGTCTGAAAGGCAGCCAACAGATCAAGATATCTGACAGTGAATTGAGTGTCTGTCCTGTAATTAAGCTAATGGATCTAAACACAGCAGGGTGAATAGATCTGAGCTGATCCAGGCCAGAGTGTTAAGAGGCTCAGACAGAGAGTGAGAGACCAAGACTGAGTCCAGAGGATACCTGATACAAGCCCAAAGCCGATGCATGAATTGGTTATTTCCATTAGACACGAAGGGATAAAACATTTTTCATTGACGCGCATAATAACCTGCAATCTCATTCAGGTATTTACATGCCGCAAATCAGGGGTGTCCAGCTCTCGTCCTCCTCCTTTTTTTGCATGTCTTTCTGATCTGACACACATGAATCAGATTTTGTATGCTGCTGCAGGAAACATTCAAAACCTGCGTAAAAAGCAGAAGAGACTTTGGACATCGCTGGCGTATTTATTTAGTCCATGTTTAGCAGCCTGCCAGTTACAGCATGTCCTCTGTCCATTAGGTAGCTCTTCTTGCCAAGAGTCTTCTAATTACAAAACTGCATCCATTACATATATTGTTTGCAGGAAGATGCCGTTTACATTCTGTCAGGCTGCAGGGGAGAGTTTATTTTTCTTTGCCGTCATCAGGGTAGCAGCATCAGAGCCAATGACTCAAAGAAACTGCAGAAATAGATAACCAAGGCTGGCAGTCTGCTGGAGACTGGATCTGGAGCCCCAAGAGCTGATCTGGTTGCTGAAAAGAAGAATGCTGCAAAAGCTGTTCAGCATAATGGACATCACAAACCCCTCAACAAAACTTACTGATACAACGTCTTTACTTGGTGGCTTTTCAGCTGTACTGACCACAACAGTACAACATAACACGATCTTAGTGGACCTAAGAGGTGGACTTATTTAGATAAAACACATGTCTGTGCATCTGTGTGTGTTTTAGTCTCCAACGTTTATGTCTCATTTTGTTATATAACAGAATATTTTTTCTTTGACACTGCAACATATTTCCTTTGGGCCGAACAAACTATTATTCACTTTGCTTGAGTCTAGATTGTTGCATAGCTTCACAGGGATATTTTTTAGTGGTGCATTTTAAACATAATGCAATTCAAAATGTTTAAAACATAAAAAGTATGAAAATACGCAAAAAAAAAAAAACATCAACTTTGCACAAAAACAAAGAACATTTGCATTTGATCCCCTATTTCCGTTGTTTTTGTTTTAACAGTGCTTCTAGGCAATAAATCTCACTATGCTGGAAAGCCTGTTAATTTGCCTTTAAATGGAGCCTCTTTTAACAAGAATGTATTTGTAGATGAGCAGCAAAGAGTATGTGGTTGTTACTATAAAAACCTTTCTAGATGTTCTCTCCCAAGTTGATCCTTGTTTGGTGCCATTTATTGAACTGAAAGAAACCATTTATTTAGCAATCAGGGGCTTCCGCAGCGTCTGAAGAAGCCACATACATCCACAGCAGCCTGGCGCCTCCTCCTCATACTGGTCACCAGCTTGGTCATGCACAGCTGTGGGATGACATCCCATTCTTTAACAGCATTTCTTGCATGTCAGCCATTATGGTTGTGTAGGCCACTCTGGCACAAAGAGCAATCTCAGCTGATCTCACAGTTTTCTGTGACTCCAGATAATGGAGACAAGCCATGGTTGCAGCGTGTCATCTCAAAATCTCATCTCAAAATAAGAAGTCTTGTTTTTTCAGTGAGGAAGACTCCATCCCGCTTCATCAAACTGTTTCACCCAAAAGCTTTTTCCTCATCAATGCAGCATCAGCACAGTATTCTCTGCATCTTCTCCACTCCTGGAGCCTATGATCCTACTGTTATAAGGACCTGATAAACTGTGCTGTAGGACTCATAGCTAAACTGTGTTGCAGCAGAGTTCATGCAGCCAAATGATGTCTAGAAGAAGTACTATAACAAGAAGTAATCACCAAACTCAAAGTCCCATAGCTTTTGTGCTAAGCGTAGTATATATGAAAATGCATACTGTAAATCTATACATTTTTTGAGTGATTATTTTAGTACTTTGTGGTAACAAAGATGGAAAAAGTCCATTTTTATGGAATATAGTAAATGCTTGGATTGATGAAAAATGATAGCATTTGTATCTAAGGAGGAAGCACTAAAACGTACCAAACAGGCTGCTACTACTCCATGTTTTTTTTAGAACACTAAAGGCATCTTTCCACATGGTCCTATTCCACCCGGCCGTACACCAGTCCACCTGGATTCAGAGCGTTTCCATTACGATTTGTCGGACCATACTGGTACACTTTTCGGAACTACTTCGTAGTCGGGCGAGTCCTGACCAGGTCTCTGTGAATGTGTTTTTTTAAAATTGTTTATTACACAAATTAAACAATGGCCTACATTAACTTTCGGAAAGCGTCTTGTTTTGTTGCGTTGTGTCGCTATCAGATGACATTGGTAACTTTTTAGTAAAAAGGCTAACCCTAGGGTTAGCCACAACCCTAACCCCTCCCACAATAGAGCGTCTGGACTGGATTTGCAATGGAAAAGCAGGTTAGTCCCAAAGCCCCCCAAAGCATTTACTATATTTTAGACAAACAAACATCCAGTTTGTGTAAAGGTTTCAAGATATGAAGTGAGATTTCTGACAGCAATTATCGAAATCCGATCTAATTATAGACTTCAAGGCCACACATGACTTTCTTAAATACTTCTCATTAATAACATGGCAGTTACGAGATGGACCAAAACATTGTGATGCCTGCAGTCATGCACATGTTGTCCTTTTGTAGCAAGGTCTTAGAAAACATCTTGCCTATCGGCTAAATAGATAGAGTTATTACAGTTTGACTATTTTATATGGTCAAACTGTTTTATTTTCTTATATATTTATAATAATATAACTTAATTTGAACTTGACCTTGCCCACATTGTTCCACTAACTTCCTCAAAATCCTTTCAGACCAAAAAGTCTTAACACTGCAAAAAACTTTTATCATCCCCTGTGCTGGAGTATGTTGTCTGAAGATCACATTTCTAAATTTGGCTACTGTTGCATACTGTTGGCTCTATAGTTGGGCCAAGTCAAATTAAATTTATGAAGCACATTTAAAAACAGCCAGAGCTGACTGTGGCCCTACATGGTGAGTAAAACAAACTCACACTAAATGGTAAATATAGGATTAAGATGCTGATGTTGCTATGAAGTACACATGCATATTATCTTAAACGTTTCAGTGGATGGGCACATTTAGTGGAAAATATTCTAAAGCTTAGGAATAATGAATAATCAGGAACAATTATACTCAAACAACAGTTGGAAATAATTGTAGATTAGTTTCTTGTATAATAGATCTAAATTGAGAGATTATGAATCAGTTTTTCTTATTGACCTTCTGTTTAAAGTCTTACGGCTGAATTTACTAAGATCTCATTTTGCGTGTACTAATTAGCATGTGCCATCTAGAATTTAGTGTGTGAGGCGGGGCCGTGATTAGTACGTGATCTACTAAGATTGCTCACACAAATGACAGCGGGTGCAAAGTG
>JBAMHX010000017.1:13302535-13318286 GCA_037177515.1 Pseudomugil tenellus | reverse complement strand
GATGGATGGATGGATGGATGGATGGATGGATGGATGGATGGATGGATGGATGGATGGATGGATGGATGGATGGAAAGCTTGATAAACAACGAAACCAGCTATAAACACTGCACTGACATTTTATTTTATGACATCATAAAATAACTTTTTTCCACAGAAAAAATGCTTTAATTCTGTTTTCTGGTCTTAATTGCCAAAAAAATAAAACACACCTCTTCACCAGTTTTGTACATAAGTGTGTGCTCCATTAGTTGTCAACCTTGGATGTTGTTTGGTGCTGAACAGATAGCTCCTGGTGGGAGTTTGGAGCTGTCTTGGTAAATACTGTGTTTGGAAAACAGCTCTGATAACTGCAGAGGGGGTTGTCAAAGCCAAAATTAGTGAAATTTATAATGGATCTTGTTAGTTTTTTTTGGGGTAAACATTTCAAACGAAGTTGATGCCTTCAGCATCAGATTTATTGCTACTGTGCCCGTTATTAACGTTAGCGGTGAAGGAGAAGATCCCAGCACAAGCAAATCATCAGACCAACAAAACTTTGAAATTAATCAAATAAGTTTTTTGTTAGATATCAAACCCCAAATTTTATTTTATGTTTTTACATTAAATGTTTTTGAAAGACTTTAGGTATATTGTATATATGTATAGTGTGTGAAAAGGTGAGATACTTAAAAGAGTCACACAAATTTAGAATAATAAAAAAACATAAGATGTACATCTGAAGTGCAAAATAGCAAAAGTCATTTAAAAGAAAACCTTAGTGTATTTTTCTTCTTCATTTCGTCATCCCACAGCAGAGTAGCCTGAGCGGAAAAGGTCCAGACACCTTTACTTTTGAAGTCTGAGTGAGAAATGGTCAGGAGTAACCCACGGTATCACGGTGGCACACATCAGGGTCTCCGGTTACATTTAGACGTGTACAACATCAAAAGGTCAGCCATATATTCTGGAACTAACTCTCTGTGAGCCTTAACCTCATCCCCAGTGAGCCTCCTCCCCCGCGTCAGGCAACATGAAGTTATTTTTTAAGGGTTACTGCATGCCACTAAATCACATCCAGGATAAAGATGTTACATTTGTGCTGCTTTTATTCCTGTTGAAAGCAGCTATTTAGATAAACTTCAGAAACAGTAATTCTCACTTATTGTTACAAGGTTCTCATTTACAATCCATCTGAAGCTTTTATGTCCATTTTTATTTTTTATTAATTTCTTTCTCAATTTTAGCTTTGTTAAGCCATCGAGTAAAACACCATGTGCCAAAACCGTTTTGTTGCCCTTACTAAATGATTTTTTAAAGTTTTTCTAAGAAATTAAAGGTAAAATAGCTCATCCCTCACAGAGGTTAAAGGTGAACATTCCACAGTGGGCAGCTGTTTTACACACCTATTTACATTACAAACCTATTTAAAAGATAGTCTGTCCTTAAACTTACTGGGAGTCATTGAGTTGAAGTGTGCTGAGACTCTTCTGATATTTGCTTTTTGTTTTCAAATTATTGACTGATAAAAATTACAATATTTTACCCAATTACACAAAAATCCTTTAAAATAGTTTATTTAGTACTTATGCTTAAAGTCACTGTGCTTATCAACGACAACAAGGTTCCCACAGTAGTTGTGTTTTAATGACCTCCAATATTTACTTGGCATGTTACAGCAATGCACTAGTGGAAGATGTTTGCATTATTGGCACAAATCATAAAGGACATTTTGCTCTGAATGAGAGCTCAACACTATAACCCTGTGGAGTGCTGCTCTGAAACAATGACAGAGCTGATTAATTACTTGCAAAATCTGAGCTGACTGACATCATGGGAAGTTTTCAGTCATACTCAAATTCTGTCCTCTTCTAAAAATGCTCTGTTAAAACATACCGGGCCCCAAAACAGCTCCCAAGAAACAGTGAAAGCAGCCATTACAGCCACGGTTAATTTAGAATCACCACTTGACTTAACTTGAATGTAAAGAATGAGACGGCTGAAATATTCACAGAAAAACAAAGTGGGAACATGGAGTAAAGAAAGAGATGCTGCCAAGTATAAGGAACCTTCCTGTTGTAATATAGCAGTTCAAACTGCATCAACAGTGCAGCCAACACTTGTTTATCAATCTTAGTCTGTCTATTTGCCTTTAGCTTATGGCTTAAGTTGGACATGACTATTTTGTACCCATAACATTAAGTGAAGAGTCACAGTATTTACTTGAGGGATCATTTCTGAGCCTGACAGGTTATTTCTCTGAAAACTGCATCTGTCTGTGTTATTCTGGAAAATCCAGCAGAAGTACAACAGTATGTTATTCGATTACTTAAAAAAGAATCTTAAAGTGAATAATTGCTGCTCATCAAGGAAAATATGTCTATGTTTTATTCACACTATATCATAAAACTATTTAATAATCATTTTGTATGATTCTGTCAGAATTGTGAGTCTTAATGGGCATACAAAATAAATATATTAATAAAACCTTGTGCTCAATAAGGCTGGATACTTGCCATTGCTGTTCATTTATAGAAATAAAGAGACACAAGTCTGTACACATTACAGAGACTCTCCTCCCATTTGAAGACTAAATTTTCTCCTTGTGATAGCAAAATGGTCTTGGTACACACCATGTGTGTTTTTCAAGTCAGCCAGGAAGTGGGAGAAGTTGAAGGTGAGGTCAGAGCCATTGTGTCTGTGAAGACGATAATAGCTTGATCTGCATCTATTTCGTATTATTAAAGGGTCAGAAGTGGGTTCTTGGTGTCAGGATCCTGATCTTTACAGACAGATTTATTGTTGATGAAACCAAATCCAGAGGTCAGAGGTCGTTGTGCACACCCCAGAATTTTTAGATTTATGGATGAAGGAGATTAAAGTCCACGATATATCAAAGCATTTTCATATTTTTTTCTTAAATAAAAGACACACTGTGCCTTATATCCAACAGGGTTCAGATAACTATTGCTCTTGAGTGAGGCTGAAAAGTTGCATTTCTCTCTGTTCCCTATATGTTGTTGAAAGCTTGCTGGGATAGGTGAGACTCACCATCTATCTTGGCAGAAAACTTCCCTCTCTCATATAGTTCAAGCGTGAGTGCAGCACCAGTCTTTTACAGCTTTGTTACAGCTGTGTTTGGACAGACAGGAATTCTCTCATCCTTCCCGTGTGCTGAGAAATGGCAGGATAGCGCTGCAAATGACGTCTCTTTTGTCCTCTGTGCACCACAGAAAAAAATCTGTCCCAATGTGTGATAATGTTAGTAGAAAATGTGTTCATTGTTGCATAAGCTTGGCAGTTTATTTTAATATTTGTTCGTAACTAGTTTAGATCTTACTGTTGCAGAGGTGATGGATGCTATTTTATCTGATTTTAACCTTTTTTGTTCCAACAAAAAAAGAAAAAAGTTCCAGCTTTTCTAAAAAGAAGATTTGTAACTTTTCAGTTTTATGAGTTTTCCAAGTTTATCTTAAGTTCTGAACAATCACAGCACAAAGCCTGCTTTAGGAAGAGGGGGCAATGCCCCCTCAAACAAACACCATCAAATCTGCAAATAAAGACACAAGCTTCCTATGCTCTGTCTAGCTAGCACGCAGCTCAGTGCTGCGTGCTAGCTAGACAGGATGCACTGCTGTGGTTGGCAATATTGTCTGTCACACCAGATTGCATTGATAAAAGCTGATTGCAAGAGTTATTCGTCAATGTGCAGACATGATACTGTTTATAGCGGTGTGTTAAAAGAACAGTGTGACCCCTTTAGAATGGTCAAGCTTGAGAGAGTAGAGACACAGAGCATGTCAGCAGCATCTTCAGCAGAAGAAATTATTTGTGAGAAACTGCCTGGTTTGCTGCAAGCTTTGGCAATAAACACCACGCAGCTTTTCTAGTTCCAGCAGAGTCCTGCATCTACTTCACCACTGTTGGGTAAAGTGAACAGTGTTTACCTCAAAGCTAGCTGCAGCTTTTCCTCTACTCAGCCTCTCGAGTTTGTTTGAAGCCGGAAAGTATGACAGCTGGTGGAGTCAACAGACCAGAGCAGCACAGTTACTAAACCATCAAAGAAATTTTCCACTTAAGGACCAAAAACATGACTGAAAGACGAGTAAAATAACTGGTTTTGCTGGGGCTAAATGTTCATGAAGATTTGGTGTTTAGTTCATCTGGTAAAGCAGCTGCTCCCATGTTTAGTTCGAATATCTCCCTGATTCACTTTCTTTTCTACACCTGAACAATGTGTATGAAAAACACACAGGATGAGGAAAATGAGGAATTTTTTGTTTAATTTAGGTTTTCATAACAGAAAAGGATACCCAATAATTATCTCAAACTATTTAAAAGTTCCTAGATGGATATATTCATGTGCAGTACCAGTCAAAAGTTTAGGCATACGTTTCATTGCATTTGATGAATTTGATTGATTCCGCGTGGGGAAATGTCTAAGACTTACTTTTACAAAATGTTGACATGAAATGAGACAAATTTCCATTTCTAGAAGGCAGAGACACAATAAAGCAACATTGCAATACTGGAATAACCGTAGGACCCAATAATATTAAAACTTGAATTTATAAATTGTCCTAAAATGTCCTATTAGGGTCAATTTCATGGTAATCTGCCTGTAATGGAAAGCTGATCTTCTTACCTAGTTGGAACCACCATCTGCAGGAAACTAATACAAAAAAATAACACCAATAAACTAATGCAACCTTCCTGAAATTGACCTAATAAGGAACAAATATAGCAACATCCTAACTCTAATTATCTTTCTAAACTAAAAAAAAAAAAAAAAAACAACAACAGGCTACCATAAAATGAAAAAAAACAATTATAGGATAAATTAATTCTATGTTAAATTTGTAACAAGTCTTATAACATATCTGGTGGAACACATGTTTTCCTGCAGAAACAAAAATACTGCAGCTGATATCTTGCCAGCAGGTGACAAAAAATAGGACAGTCACATGTAAATATGAGAGGAGATAAAAGATGAAGAGATGACTATATAAGTTAAAGAGAGATAGCTAAAGAAATAAAACAATTACAGTGATGAGAGTGAAGGCCAACAGGAAACTATGAGCAAGAATGGATGAGAGGGGACAGAGTTATGAGGGGAAGCTAAAAATTGAGAGAAAATAAGAGAAAGTAAGTGATGGAGAGGGCAGAAAAGCAGGAAAGGAGCAGCAATGATGAGATGAAAGAGAGGGAACAGGAAAAGAAAGATGCTGACTGTAAGTTTATGTCGCTGGTACATATGATTCATTCCTGATCTGTAGACTTTTATTTCTACTCTTCATTCCTGTCAATACATAAACAAACAGCACTTCAGCAGCCCTCCCACAAACAGTATGTAATGTTGCATATATGAAAGACCACACTGTGTGATCTTTTCAATGATCTTGCATTGTTCCTGCCACCTTTTTGACCCTTGATCATCATCACATCTGCCAGAACAGCTGTACCAGCAAGGCAGGGGTGATGCTGGGGCTGTAAATGCACACAAACAAGACATAGGATGGGGGACTGATCATAAATAGAGGCACTGAAATATACATTATAGTCAAAACATGTGATTTCGTCAAATATACAAGAAAATATTTTGATCAGTTATTAGAACACCTCAGTTCATATAAACTCCCATTTAATCCGAGGTGGATCATCGATACAATAACTTGTAAAGATGAGTCTGGTCTGGAATGATAAGCACAACAATGCTTGTTGAATTGGATGATTCTCCTGCACTAAGAAGGAAAAAAAACAACACAATTTTAACACTTTATTTGTTTTAAGCTGTGTGACTCCCTAATATTATGAAATTTTCATATAGAGTCACAGCAGCCCCATCATGCCGGTCACCAGTCTGGTACCCTTTTGCTCTGGGATGTCATCCCATTCCTGGACCAGATGTTGTTGAAGGTCAACCACCATGGTTATGTTGGTCACTCTAGCATTTTTGTTCAAACTGATCCCACAAGGGTTCAATTGGGTTTGACCTGGACTCTCAGCAGGTTGTTCCAAACTGCCCTACAAACTGCTGAAACTACAACACCACTGCAGTGGCAGCAATGGTTGCAGATTAACACAACCAGTGAAACCAAACCAGCTGCTAAAGGCACAACCAAACGACAAAAACAGGACAGTTGCTGGAGTTTAACGAGACAGTGAAACTGCATCTGCAGCAGAAACAGACCCTGCAACACAGACTAGTCAGTGAAACGCAACCATTTCTCTGCCACTGTAGCAACATCTGCAACCAACTACATGTGCAACACAACAATAACTGACACTGCTGCATCGCTAACAAAGCTGAGCTAAACTAAGCTAAAATGTTTCAAACTTAGTATACAAGTGGCAAGATATAGGAACAGATTATAGTATATAGCAACAGGAAACAACACAGTTCTCAGCAGTTTTAACACACATTATGTTCAGGATGCAGAGCGGGAACTCTTTGAAGAACAAATAAGCCACACCAATATCCCACCTAGGCTTGGGAAAGTGTTTACTTTTGGATTCTCAGTACAGCAGTACTTTTCTGTGACAGATGGGTCTTTTTGCACGTTAAGTGTAAAGTCTTTTCCGCTGAAAAGAGCAATGAAAGATGCGACAAAGGCGGCTTGTGGATGATTCATCTTCATCTGCTGTCCAGCATGTGATGAAACAATTTTAACCTTTTATCATTACAATATCATCCAAAGTCAAAAACGTATGAACACGAGAACATTTAATTTATCGGAGCAATTATTTATTTATACAACTTTCTATATGATTTCATGGCAGAAATAAACTATTAAGAGAAAAAATCCACATAAGTCTGATAATTAGTCTGTTAGGAAACAAAATAGTTCACATGCTTCTAATTAGACAAACTGAGATAAAACCAATTTTATGAAAGTCCATTTAAAGAAAACTGTCAGGGTGAGTTCTGTTTTTAAACATGAGGAATTTTGTGACGACAAAGACATCATGACCATCTGAACATGTCATCACCATAAACTAACAAGTGTTTAGTGGCATTTAGTTTCCTTTCTTTGTCTTTAAATGATCATAAGCCATGCTTAATATATTATGAAGTGATTATGCATGACTGTGTGCAAGGCGTGTGCAGTCGTGAGAACAGACAAAAAGAGAACTGAAGAATAAATGAGACTGTAGAGATATTAATGAGACAAAAAGGTTTTATTTACTTTTAATAGTATATGGGGCAAAACTCCATGATCTGGAGGTGTGTTGAGGGATGGAGGATATGGAGAGATAGAGGAAAGGGAATGTTACTAACAGGAAGAGGCTCTAGGAGGAATGTGTTACACCGGAGGATGTGACCAAACTCCAACGCCCTGCGTATCTTTTCTCAGGAGAGACCTTGATCATGAGAACAAGCGAAATATAAAGGGCACACACAACAGAGGTGGTACCATATTGTTTTCTATACCTCCTTTGGTTTCCTCTTGACGGGAAAAAAAAATCATTAGAAGTCATTTTGGGCAGATCAGCAGAAAAGCAGCAGTTTGCATTTGCACAAGCAGAGCAGCTTAAATGACACACCAGCTCTGAGATCAAAACTATACAAATGTGCTCTAAAGATGCATTATCATGTTCAAACACTCACACAAAATGTCACCAAGCAACTCTTTGGCCACAGATGAAACTTCTTGGCAAATGCCCTAAAAGACGTCACACATAGGAAAGAGTTGTTTGAAGTAGGGGGGGGGGGGGGCAAAGAGACTGAGAGAAGTTGCTACAGCAGTTTGAGGGTTTCCTGTTTCCCCTCTGCCGCGCAGAGTACAAAGCATGACTCGGCTGGCATCACCTCACAAATCACCAGATGGATGGGAAAGTGTGCCCTGTAGAAAAATGCTTTCTGCTTTCTGATGGCTATAACTTGTGTGTGTGTGTGTGTATGTGTATGGTTTTTTAATCTATTTCACATCACCAAAAAGAAAAATAAATGCTAAATAGATTTGATGCTAAACCACTGACATTCTTCTCATGTTGCTGAACTGTATTTGCACCTAATGTGGTTGCTATAAAGCTACTTTTGAGGTTAAGATAAGCATACGGGCTACTGGAGCAGACCGAACACTGTGTTCTCAGAAGTAACACACTGATCTTTTTACCTAGCAACTGTGCCTGGTACATTTGGTGGTACAAGGGATCTTTATGCTACATATTCAGACTCTAAGGCATTGTGTGCATCTAATGGATATAACGTCATAAGGCATCCATGAATTTTTTCCCACAATTTTGGGATTGAATAAATAATAAATGCTTTGTAACTTTAAACAGATTATGCTATCAGCTGAACCTGAGAAGGAATTAATTAAAGTGTTTTAGTAAAATTTTGTGCTATCATCTGACTAAAAAGTGAAAAACAGCCGATAATGCTTTGTTAATGCTTAATAGCACTGCTTATTTTTACACAATCCATTTCTAAGGGGAACAGGCAGGGACTAATTTGGCACCTTTGTTGCTTGTTTCTTTTTTGGAGTTGTCTGAGTACTCTGACAAATAAAAAGTCAGACTGACGTTTCTTTTTCTAGCTTCCATAATTGATGGCCTCTTCTGTTTCTTTGCTGAAATTGTGGTGAATATGAGGAATGGTTAGTGTCAAGCAAAATGGAGCTGTTATGTGATGTTCTATGATGGAAAAAAAGTAGCCTGCAGAAGTGCAGTTTCTCAGCCTCATGATACTGCAGGAAATGGTGACCGTAGGGATAACCACAATGATTGCCAATGCAATGTCAAAACAGGTCACAGACACATCTTTTTTGGAGGGATAAACTCATTGCTTTAAAGTAAAATATGAAGAATGACAATTAAAGTTGTGGGTCAAAATCCTCAGAAGCTGCTTACAGTGGACAACTTGTTACCCTGCCTGCCTTTTTATAGGCTACTTACAATTTTTC
Source organism: Pseudomugil tenellus (assembly GCA_037177515.1). Lineage (NCBI taxonomy): Eukaryota > Metazoa > Chordata > Actinopteri > Atheriniformes > Pseudomugilidae > Pseudomugil > Pseudomugil tenellus. Next base: position 13,309,401 of record JBAMHX010000017.1, on the reverse strand, counting down.
AGCTGAAAACACCCATGCAATTTTAATTTCACTATAAAGTAAACAATCCTGAAGCAAGAATCTAGAGTGCTGTTCCTGAGAGCAGGAATAAAATAAATTAAAAGCAAAGCAAGTCACACTATGTTTTATAAGCTGAACTCCAGATGAGTCACAGTCCTGTCAGATTCTGATTTATAGTACATTGCAATTTAACAGATAGGTTTCTTCGGGCAAAATGAACAGTATAGTGTTAATAAGTTAAAGTGTTTATTACATTGACTGAGTCTGATTTAGATTTATAGCAGATATGCCACATCCTACAATATTAAAACCTTTTCCTGAAACATCTTTAAGTTATTTGCATGTCCTCAGGTCCTGGTCTGGGCCTTTAGTTTGTTCCATACCTTGAACTCTTTCTAGGTTGCTTATGTAAGTTTTCATAATTATTAGTTGATAATTCTTTAACCACTTTGGCTGTATCTTCAGTGCCATTGTCTTTCTGGAAGGACTGGTGCTGCCTAATCTGCAGTATCTTTTTTATTTTGCACACTGCCTAATGTTTTCCTGCTTTGTGTGTGAATCCACGTCTGAGGATCATGCTAATGAGTGTAGAAAATGTTCCTGCTCAGGACAGGCACCCCAGTCATATAAAATCTATCAAAGAAGACTTTGTCTTCTGAAGACAAGTCATCCATTTCTCGAGATAAAATGGTATCAATTTAACGGCACAGTCAAGCCATCACATCAACAATTTCACCATTAAGCCTGGTCACAATACCAGCAATCAACATAGGCCAAAATAAATCCATATATGTCCATTGACCTAAATGACTCACTCTCATTTTCCAGACATGCACACCAATGCAGGTCTGTGCAAGTCAATTGTTGATTTGATTGTAATGTTAGCATTCAGCGTAGGCTGTTGGCGTCAGGTAGGTAGCTGTTGTGTTTCCCTGCACGCACAGAAACTCGTAATTAAGCGATAAGTTATGTGTTCTTGTTGGTTGACCACATGGTGATAAGACCAAGAGACCCGCCTACAAGCTCTTGATAACAAAACTTAGGTGAACTTTAACCAAGACAAATTGAAAAACTGTGAGAAACTAAGTTCTCTATGGGTTTTATTGACTGTTCAGTGTAACTCAAGTATCTTTTCAGATCTGAAAGCCTTAGTTTGGGCAAAACAGGAGCTTGTGGTTAGCAGAATAGCTTAACTGCAAGAGTTGGTTTGTGCCTTTCCACAAAAAGACTGCATCATTTCTGTGGTGATGTAAGTTCGCTTCAAGCAACACCAACTTATCTTACATCCATGAAATGGTGACTTTAGAATGACTGTGGTGTAAGAGTACATGATGTTTTGTTTCTGGCCTGTTATGGGCTGATCGGTACCATCACACTTGTCACATGAAAGGTGTGAAAGGTCCCACCCCTCCCCCGGTAATCCTGGGTAAAAGCTTTTTGTGATTTCACATCCAAGCAGCTTCTTCCACCTAAAACAAACCCAGCTTTTGTTAGTTTGTTTTATTTAACTTGTTAACCCCTTAATGCCTGAAATAGCAACAGCTGCTCAGAAAAGTCAAATTTTTAAAATTTGGAGTCTTTTTATGGCCCTTTAAAAAAAAATTTTGAAAAAATTAAAAATTTGGCATTTTTACCATTGACTACTTTGTGATAGGTCAAAATATTATAACGTATAGCTTTCTGGTGTTTACCAGGAGGCTGGAGACCAGTATCATACAGTGTGCAACTGGGTTTTGAATAAAGTTTCTACCATAAAGTGAATATGTAACATTAGGCATTAAGGGGCTAAACTCTAGTAATATTTTCAGAAAAAAAACACGTTCAAAGTAAATGACTTGCTCAACAATAACAAGGTTCACCTGTTCTTGGTGTCTCTGAACATCTAGCAGGGATTTCCTGTTCTGATCCTAGTGAGCTACTGTCCTGCAGGTTTTAGATGTCTTCCTGTGACGACATACTTCAGTTACAGTAAATGAAAGGTTCTGCACCAACCTGTTAATGACCCAATGACTTCAGTCAGGTGTGTTGCAGCAGGAAAACAACTCAAATCTGTAGGACGGTACCTCACAAGTACAGGAGTTGGAGAGCAATGATCAAGAAACTTCCATCCATCCATTTAATATCTGTACCGTTTATTCCAGTGCAGGGTCATGTGTCGCTTGAGACTGTCCCAACAATCACTGAGCAATTATCTTACAGAGACATGCTAAACAGATTTTATGTTAATCAATATTTGCAGTATTATATTCCCCAAGATTAGGTTCTTAACTCTAATTAACAATTGTTTCATTATTTTCTTAACAGTAGCTAAATATGTCCCTTTATCAGTCTTTATATGGGCCAGTTGATCTTTATATTGAGCTGGTCTGAGATCAGTGATACACAAACAGAAAAGTTCACTGCTTTTTTATTTTAATTTTGTAAATTGATTTTATTAAATTGATTTTTTTTTATTTGTGTTTGACCCAATAGCTGATAACACATTTTCCTGTGAAGTGACTAACTGATATTACATTTTTGTTTCTGTTTTAATCAGATTTTTCTAAAACAAGACGTTTGGGGTTTTATGTTGCAGCAGCTACATGTGATTGCATGTGAGCTGGTGAGAAGAAAACCAAAAAATTAAGCTATTCTGACTAAATAAGATAAAAGAAACAAAAAAAACTCTGGTTTCCTAAAGAACCAAAGGGCACCGTGTGCTGTCTGTAGGCTGCAGACATATGATATACTCTAAAAGCCAACCCCACGCTTCTGATAGGCTACTGTCTTCCTGTGATGTCATCGTGGCTTGCTTATATAAAGGGTAGCGGGCTCAGCTGCTTTAAAGAGGGGTTGAGGGCTGAAAGAGTGTACATATACATACATACATATATATATATATATCTATATACATATGAGCATATATATGTATATAGATGTATGTATATATATATATATATATAGATATAGATATAGATATGAGTGGGAACAAAGAGTCCATGTCACACACAAAACTTGAGTTTTATACATTAAGAAAAAATAGACAAAAGCCTGCAGGAACAGACATTTCAGTTATGTTGGACTTAAAATCATTTGGAAGATGAAGTCACTGGACTGAAGCAGAAAAACAAAGCCTGGAGGTAAGAAAGCTAACGCTGCAAGTCTGCTTTGCATACTTATGATTCACACACATACACACACATACACTGTGGTTTAATGGGTGAGCTGACATATGTACAGACCACCATCAATGACACTTTGCTTATGTTAAGTGTTTAAGTGTTGGTTGAAGTAACACTTCAGAACAATGAAAATATGTACTTTTCATGATAAAAATAATTAAAAAAAACATTTAACATTTAATGTCAGCAATTGTTTTTTGAAGATTATATGAAACCAACTGAAGTGCTGACAGACATCCAATGTAAACATTTTAGCTTAAATGTTTAAAACCAAACATATCTGAATTATTTTAATAAAATCACTTATTTTTAGATCCCTTTATCCTTACAGCTGCTAAATAAAAAGCAAGGCTGACTTAACACGGTTTTTGCACACTAGACTCTTTTTATGGGAATCCAAACCTTTATAACACTTAGATTATATGACCTGGACAGCAACATGTTCATGTCTTGTTACTTACTCTCTTCTGTTTTTTCTCGAAGCACAACTGGAGATGGGTGTTGTGTGTTTATGTACTTTTCACACCATTGCACATGTGTAGGCACCATTAGCGCACGTATGTGCAGTGACTGCTCAGTGTAATTACCATCACTGAGCCAGCTCTGCCATGGAATTTTTATGCCTCAGTATATCTTTTGTGTTTGATTGTGAGCAAGTTTTGTTGTGTACGGCAATCAGAGTTTGCGCAACAGGCTGAATTAATGCAGGGAACTATCAGGATTATCATCAATGTGACTGGCGGGGGCGTAGAACAGCCACAGATCTTCAAGACGTGATTACAAGGGTGATTGGTGTAGAGATAAATTCAGCTTCAGATTTCATGTTTCAATGAACACCAACCACTATGAAAATGTGAAAAACAACGGAAGAATTAATTTCACAGTTAGACTGATATTGCATTAGGTGCATGATCATCTGTCAGGACCAATCTGTGCAGTGCTGCATTTCATTTCATCTGAAATGGGCATTTGTAATGAAACATTGATTTTTTTTTAATGGGTCTGCAGTCATTTTTCCTGCTGAGCCATCATTTTCCTCACACAAAATATTCTCCAAATAAATGTGAAATGATGACAACATCTCACACAGAACTGCTGTTGACAGCATGCAGACTAAATAACAATACTAACACTCAAAATAAATGTCTGGAGTGAAGTAATGACAAACAGCCATTTATGCCATTTGTTGGATGATTGTCATAAACCAACAAACTTGTCTCTGACATTTTGAAATGCATCCCAAAATTCAACACTTTGCTCATTGACGGCTGGAGAACTGTGTAAACACTTGTGAATCAATGCGCCTCTTGTATAGTGAGTGTTTTGATTATGTTGAAATAAAGTCAGCTTACATGCAAGCAAATGAGCTAAGATGATCCAATTAAGTAAAAAGCTTGTAGATGTACAGAAAACACAAACCAAAGATGTGGCTTTCTTTCAAAAACACCTGAAACCACAAACAATAAGAAGGAAAATATTAAACCAACAAGCAACTTGAAAGGTAGGGATCCCCTAAAACACAAGTTTCTTGTCTGAAACCTTTGCTTGTCTTAACAGGGACTCCCCATCCCCCACCACCCCTCTCCTGTTGACATGCACAGTCAGAACAGCAAACATGGATCACCATGTGTCTGCTGTCAGCTGGCCCACCTCTGTGTAAAAGCAGTTATGCTCAGCCAAACTTCCTGCATAAATAAAAGCAGTTGTCTTGTTATATGTGTGTGATTTAATTCCTTTTTACAAACTGATGCCATTAAAGCCACTTTGTGCTGCTACTCTCATATGAATGTACGGTATTCTACTCCCTGCAATGCCAAAGTGTCCAACATACCCACAGCAATAGGGGAAATAGTTAAGGTGACTGTCGGTGCTGCAGCACTGCAGTACCGGCTCTTTTGCATTGCATAGTGCATATGTTCCTGTTGCTATAGCATTTTACAACTTTTTCCCAGCATCACCCTGTCTGCTTACACCTATGTGAAGTGATCCGGTCAGAGAATCAAACTAAAGTGTACAGTCTGTTCTGCATGGTCAGGTATTATTACAGTCTTAGTAGCTGAAGGGTTTGAACAAGAGCTGTTTTTTCTCATTACTTTCCAACAGTGTGCTTTATCAAAAAAACTAAATGAATCATAAATTAAGAGTCAGATATAAACAAGGCATAAAAAAACACACTATGAGAGGGTATTGCATCAGGAAAGAATGTTACTGCTGGCAAAGACATGAACACAGCTGAACGTGATGAACTCATGATAACACCAGTGATCATTTAACATCCTTTGTGAAAAACCACATATGTTTAGTTCTCTAAGATAGCAAGTTGGGTAACTTATGTCTAGTGACCAAAACGTGAACCTAGTGAACACATATTTCGCAGAAAATAGGTTTCCAGTTTAGATGAAACATTATTTCTGCATTATTGTGTATATGTGCCAGAAATATTGTGCACAAAAATATTTCTCTGTGTTACTGGTACTTTTACTGTTTTTGCTATGTTTCCTATTTATCTTACTTATGATTAATTTACTTGTGATGGATTTTTAGCTGTGAACCAGGTGGAACTACGAAGTACTTTGGTCAGCAGGGGCTGTTTTATTGTAAAAATACATCAATTTGAATTAGAATTAATTGAAATTAAAATAAATATAAATCAATTTGATGTTAATGGCACAGTGTGGTCATAATCATCTGTAAATGAGAGTGTAAACAATTTGAAGTGGAGGGAGTGGTGAATTTCGATACTCTGGTTTTAGGAACACCCTTACCACACTGAACAATTTCCTGTTTTACTATTTTTGCTCGATTATGTGTTTAAATGTGTCAATGGCTTGTAAAAAACTGTGGTAAAGAGACAACTATCTCCAGTTTTTAACCTTACTATGTAGAAATTTAGATAAACATGTGTGCAGGTTAGTCTACAAAGTTGCTCATTTCTAAACATATGTTTTTGAAAAATTCCCTCCATCTATTTTCTTTTCCATCCATCCATCCATCATCCAATTCGGGGTTGTAGATAGCTGGAGCGTATCCCAGCAGTAATCAGGCAAGAGACAGGGCACACCCCGGACAGGTCGCCAGTCCATCACAGGGCAACACAGAGAAACAAACTAGCAGACACACTCACATTCACTCCTAAGGACAATTTACAATGACCAATCAACCCAATATGCAAGTCTTTGGATGGCGGGAGGATATTGGAGTACCCAAAGAGAATGCATGCTGTTGAGCTGATGTTCAAACCAGCGACCTTCTTACTGTAAGGCTCCAGCGCAAACCACTCCTCTACCGTGCAGTGATTTTAGAAAAATAGTCACATATATTTTCTAAAAATAATTTCAAGAGGTAAATTTAGTTTCTTCATGACAGTAAATGAGCTTTAATAATAACTAATTTTAAATAGCGTTTTGCTTTTAAAGTTTAACTTTTATAAGTTGGTTTGTGGAACATTTCTGGAACATTTCTGCTTAATTTTTGTGTTGATGGTATTTCATTAAAAAAAAAAAAAGACTAAACGGTCAACAAATGTGACAAGAACTGGCTATTGGTCCAGGTGTAACCTGCATCTGGACTGGTAAATGCTGGGAAAGGCTCCAGAACACCTAGACCCTGAATTGGATTAAATATATATAGAGAATGAATGAATGAATGAATGAATGAATGAATGAATGAATGAATGAATGAATGAATGAATGAATGAATGAATGA
>JBAMHX010000017.1:13267117-13281076 GCA_037177515.1 Pseudomugil tenellus | reverse complement strand
TTTTTGCGGGCCCGGACTCGTTGTCATCAGCGCGCGCAAGTTGAATGAGGGTCAAGTGTATACCGTTTAGAAAAAACTTAGTTTTTTTAAATATACTTTATTTCATCGACATTTCGACGCTCCATTTTTTGTGTCGGGGGGAGCATGTGTCGATTATCAGTCGTTTTGTCGACATAAAGTCCCATCCCTACTTCCATTGATGGTGATACAATTTGTGCTTTCCAAATAGAAATTAAGCAAATATTTAAGAAGCAAATATTTTAAAAAAATGATTAATGAATTATTCAAATGTGGCCTTTGTAGACCTCATCCATCTGTTCTTGCAAATGACTGAAAACAAGTCTGACAATAAAATTGCAGTCAGCTCATATAATTATCAGACAACTATGTTGGAAATTTCCTCCACCAACAATAAAACCCAACCATCTTATTAAAAAAACTACATTGAATTGAATTATTTTGCAATTTCTGTGGTTATGTTTAAGTGGATTACGTATTAAGTTGTGCTTTATGGCATTTTAGGTAACCAAACGTGGAAAGTCACAAATTTAGATACTGTATTTTACTGTAAACAGTTCAACAAAGGTTGATGCCATGTGATCGATGCACGTGTTCCAGCAGGTGCTGTAACTCAACTACTTGATCCAGCATCCTCTGTGTTGTGTACTGAGACATGCAAACACACACACAGATACTTGTACACGCTATGCTGTACATGTTGTCCCCTCATATAATGCCATTCATCAGATATTCTGCTACAGATAGAGCACAGCTTGATGCTACAGTTATGCTAACCTTGTAAAAGTTTTGTATGCTATTAAAACTCCAGCTTTAGTTGCGCATGTTCCATATCATCAAGTAAAGGTGTACTGGTATATTCCCATTTTCGAACTGTATTTGAGATCAGCTCATCCCTGAGCAACTTTTAAAGAGAGATTCTTTATTCTCCCTTGCTTCTTACTCTCAGACATATTTCTTGATTGCATTTTCTCGTTTTCTTTTGGTTTTAGTTTTTACTTATTTCGGTCATTCCTGCTACTATTTTTTTGTCCATCCATGTTGCTTCCTTTTCCATTCTTCTTTTTATTACATCGCCTCCTTTCATTCACCCCAACCTCCATCTGCATTTACTTTCCCAACATCCTGTTCTCTCTCTTTCTCTCTCGCTGTCTTTTTTTCCTTTTATATTGTTAAGAAATAAGCCTTACAGTGATGCCAATAAGCTTTATTTGCATGAATTACAGATTTACAATATTATCAAAGCCAAGCCAACTTTATTTATAAAGCACTTTCACACAACAAATGTTGACCAAAGTGCTGACACATAAAATGACTAAAAATTAAAATATTAAAAAAACATTAAGCAATAAAAAATAAACACGGATAAAAACCAATATAAACAATAAAACCAATAAACAATGTAATAAGAACAGTACCAGCAATAAAAGCGAACTCATACTGGGTGAAACGCCAGTGAATAAAGGTGGGTCTTAAGAACAGATTTAAAACTGGACAGTGAGCTATTACAATTTTACAAATAAGGTATAATACCAGTCCAAAAGTATAAAAACACATTTTCTCTCTGTCTCTCTCTCTATCTAACTGTTAGTGGCTCTAGGGCGTAATCAGCCCCTGAAGAGAGAGCGGCCTAAATGGAAAAGTGACTACCCAATGACTGAAGGGCAGTTACGCAGCAAGAGAGATGAGTTCTGGGATACGGCGCCAGCATTTGAGGGCCGGAAGGAGATCTGGGATGCTCTGCGGGCTGCGGCTAATGCCTTTGAGAGTAACGACCACCTACTGGCTCAGGCCATCCTTGACGGAGCCAGCATCACACTGCCGCACGGTAATGCACATTATCACTGTATAGATGTTGCTGATCTATTTGTGTGTTGAGCAGCTGGTAAGTTTTGGACATTGTAAGAGAAGTGTGTGTTTTATGTTAGCTTTTCCTGTTACAATGAGTTGCAAAAGTCTGCTGTTTAAAGGTTATAAGATGTTGGCAAATAATGTGTCAGAACAACTGTGTGGTGGTTGTGACAGGATGTGATGTGACATACATTTCTGCCACCAGATAGCAGACCGTACCACGGGGAGCTACTCTGGGTTAGCTTACAAGTATTTATAGACTGCCAGAAATGAGAACCAAAACAATGCAGTAAAATTTTCTCTTAAAGTGTCTTTTAGTTTCCAAAAAAATGTGATACTTTGGCAGAATAGACAAGTGATTTTAGCCACATAGTGACTTTTAATTCAACTTGATTGGGGTCTACACAATCATTTTTGCTCTCTTTGCCGTTGAGATTATGTACCTTTACGTCATTCGACTAGATACTCATACAGGTTCAGGACCACATTTTAAAGACTTCAACACTATATGTCACATAAAGAATCAACAAAGATGTATTTAAAAAGGGTGTTTCTGGTTCCATGAAAGTCTTCAGGAAGTAAACACTCGTATAAGCATAACAAAGACAGTAGGCACTTAAAATAATTTACAAACAGCTTCTGTTCCAGCTTCATGTGAACATGTCATGGCAGAACAGGTTCCAGGTGTTTCTTGTAACTGTAACTCTTGTTCCTCAGGATGATAGCGACGATTGCACAACTTGTATCCTTAATAGACAAAAAAATAATAATTATCAAGTCTAGATCTTAATTCTTTTTAATTTTCTAAAATAAACATGGGAATATATACTGACTTAAAAGTTTATAGCTATTTATGTTACTAGGACAGGGATGCTCAAAGGTTCATGCTGTCTTTTGAGTGATCAAAACCTGCTAACTTCTTGTTAGTGACCATGATTGCTGTAGACATGCTGCCCTTTTGTTTTTATTCTACCCAAGTACTTCTGCTGCTTCTTCTTCAGATGTGTTTTATTTTGTGCTTGCTCTGTTTTTGCTGGTTGTCTTTTAGCAAAAGAACTCAAAACTTCCCCCATGATTTCCAGAGTTATTGCTCCTTTTTTTTTTTTTTTTTGCATCAAGTGACAGATAACCAAGCCCGTTGAAAAACATCCAAATCACGCCTGCAACCGACTCACTTAACAGAGAAAACTGTCCATCCATCTGTGTATTTATAATCTGCATCAAGCATAAATAGGCTGGCAGTGACATGCTTCAGGAGCTGTTTTCCAGTTTGTGGTTAAGTAACCGAGAACCCTGCTGAAAACATGTTGATGGTTTGGTTGTCAGATATTTGGCCAAGGTACAAAAAGAACATATATTTATTTAGCTTTTATTTTTTTCAAGCATACATAATTTTCATCCTGTGCTGATGTTAGAAAATCCATGTTAAAATTAACATTTTTGCATATTGTTTCTCTATTTAAGGTTCAATATGTGATCCCACCTCAGTTAAATAAAGCTGTTAAAATGTCATTTTTGTCAGGGCATTCATATACATGAGACGCATAAACTTCCACGGAAAAACCTTAAAGAAGAAATGCCCAGCGCTGACATTGTTCTGACCCAGAAAGTAAAAATCTCCATAGTAATTATCAACTACTTGATCAGGCTCTTCATTTGTGCATGTACGTCATTCCTCATTAATCCTAATGCATATAATCTCAGCCATGTTGCTGCAGCTAAAGACTGAGAAAGTTCAGATTTTTTACTTCTATTCATTGAGATGTAATCGTAAGTATATAGTGGTCTCAGAATAATAAGCAAAGTAGGTTAATATGTGAATGAGTTAAGCTGAATTTCACAAGCTGATAGTTTCATTCTTGTGTGAAATCCAGACCAAATTTACTACTTTCTCTAGTAATTATTATATTTAACTTTGTATAATCCTGGCCCAGGATAATATGAAGTCATAGTCTTGTTTTCTGATTTTCAGTTGTTTAATTTCTCAATGTACAAGCAGTCTAAATGTTTTCAGACTTTCCTCCACATAATCTCCTCGACAGGAAGCAGAGATGGGCCATATTCTGTAAGATACTCTCAAACACTGTGAAACAGCTTTACTTGAAGGCGAAAGAAGTGTATGAGATACTGGTGAACATAGTACTTTTTCCTGCTGCATTCTAGTTTAGGTGGGTCAGATCAGATCCTGCTGGGCTGCAGCTGTGGATTCCCCAGAACTGACATCACTGTTTCACTCCACCAGTGCCGCAGTCCAAGGAGCAGGCCGATCAGTAAACATTTTCATCACTTAGAAAATTATGCTGCGCCATTATCATGTTCGAATAACGAGTTGCCAAAGAAGGGTCTGCTTATAGTCAGCCTGTTTTCCTTTTTAATCTTTTTATGGAGTACTTTTATGTTGTTTGATATTCTATCATTTTAACAACACTCTTTTTTTCTGTTTTATTTCACCACTTCTACAAATGAACTTGGCACTAAAAACAGGAAATGTGTGTTTGGTCAAATTCTCCTCTTTAATAATTAACTTTTACAAGAAAATAAAACTTATAGAATCACACTTCTGTGGGACAAACAACACCCCAAAAATGTGCATAAATGTCCTAAACTATGCTCCTTTTGGTATTCCTTCTAACTTTGAGTTCCTTAATGGATTTGTTGATTCCCCTTTCCCACACTAATCGCACACACAACATGCACTGCTGGCCACATTTATTGTATTAATTGTACACTGTCAGACCTGAACAGAGTGTGTAAGATCCATATGCAATCATCCTGGCACCTCCTCGTCCTGCTGGTCACCAGCCTGGACCCATTTTGCTGTGGGATGGCATCCCATTCCCAAACCAGTAGGTCAACTAGCATGGTTGTGTTGGTCATGCTGACAAACAGCACGCCAAACTGATCCCCCAAGTGTTCAGTGGGGCGTGAAGTCTGCAGGTTATTCTGGTTTCTCCACCTTGTGATGATACCGGCTCAGTTTGGGAAGGTTGCGTTTGTTCGCCAGACTCTGGAGATATATATGGCTCCAGAATCTTATCCCAACATGTCTGTCTCTGGCTTGCCAGTCATAACTCTGTGACTACCTCACATCCAGCAGCACTTGGGAAAACAAGAGTGATTACCAAAAGAAGAAAACTGGGATATTGCAGAGGTTTTGACACATTTTTGTGGGCACATGCCATATCTTTAGCCATGTTACTCATTCCACAATGGCACAATCCTTATGAGTAAATCTGTTTGTAGGGATACCTTATTGGGCTTTCCAACCAGGTGTACAACATGAACTAATATTTAAGAGGAGCCATAATGGATTAAACACAAATTACCTTTTTTTTTATTCAAGGTTTAGAAATAAAAAAAAAAGCTTTGAAACCAAAAACAACTGCTTAATGAATCCGTTACCCCTGAACTGTGGCAGCCATTTTTGAAGTAAAAAATCAAGTTTAGAAACTTTAATGAAGAAACTGTTCTATTTCCAACAAGGTTGTGGTACTTTGTTTAGAAGGTTTCAGTGTGTTTTTGAAACAGTTGACACATTTTATACAAAGTTACACAAACCTTTTCAGAAACTTGATGGAAAAAAAAAAAACCTCAAAATAACAAAATCTTTAGGATCCGTGTCTTGGAAGCATCTCAGAGTTCAGTTAATCTCTTCACCGACATCCGTTTGTGGCTTTGCAGAATTTGTTTGTTTTTGGTCTTGGGTGATTTCTTGTATTCATTTATATAGCAATTAGTCTTAATAAATAAAGTTTGATGAGGATTTAGTGTCATGCAGGTGTAAAGTTTGTGTCAAGAGCGGGGGAAAAAACATTTTAGGTGCTGTGTGCAACAAGATGAAATGTCAGTGACAATGTGTGTTACATCAGTAATTTTTTGGATACACAGATGAATGGACAGTTCTAAGTACTTTACTTAAAAAAAAACCCCATTACGGTATTTTTTTATTCTCTTAGAATGAACCATATGAACTTGCTGTGGGTCAATTTATGTGGTAGCTGCTAATTTTTGCCACAATTTGCACTACATGTAGAAGAATTTAGGTCACTGACAGCCACCTTCATTTCATAGCTGTGCTTGCATTTAAGTTTATTTCTGTCCGTCTTTACCACCAGATGCCTGTAATTTGCAAATATTCAAACTAAAATAATAACTGAAGCCATTTTAAGTTTTAAGAACCTTCTTTAGATGTGAACAAGCATTGGTTCATGCTGACAACAATAAATCTTGCTACAGACATAATCTTCTAGGTATCCATTATCCATTAGAAAGACTGACTTGTCACTAGAGACTCACCAGACATGGAGGAAATGTTAGACATAGAAATCTTAAATTACTTCCATTACTTTTGAACACTTTGAAGTGGAACTGGGTTTTGATCTTGTCTCCAAAGCCCTTTCTCTCCTTTATGGAGATTTTCCACACTTTTTATTCGACATGCGTCAATGCATGAGCTGCACGTGTTCGTAAGTTGAGGCTGAAAACAAACTCAGTAGTGGATTTCTTAACCAGCTTTTGGTCAACATGATGGAAAGGATAAAAAAGAGACTGATGTCAAGATTCATATCCAAGAATGTGCATTTGTTTGTCACATAAAGGAATTTAATAGATTAAAAACTAGAAAAGCACTCTGAGAGTGCAGACCTCCGCCTTACGATTACCACTAAAAGAACAGTCCTATAATGATTTTATCTACTAGATTAGATTCATTGACCATGAAAACATAGCCTTAGGCTTGGAATGAAGTTAACATTATTATCAGTTGAAAAGTTATTAGCTGTAAATCATTTTCCGCTAATGTAACTATTGAAGATATGTGAAGTTCACTGACATACTTGATTTGCCATGAACTCGGCTACAATTTGGTGCTCATTACATGTCTTTAGATCAATTCCCACTGGCAAAAACATAACCTCCTTGGCGGAGATAATGAAGTTGGTGTAAGTAGCCCTGTTGAGTTGGTTTAGATGTGCTAAAATGTAGTGGACAGTCTGTCCTGAGGTTTATTAACACTTTTCAGTTTTGCATCAGGCAAAAGCACAAAGCTTGAAAACCCCAAATGAATGTTTTAGGGCATGTTAAAATGTTGCTATAAAGCTTTTCACATAACCAAAGTGTACGGATTTTATGTCACTGTTGTTGGATTAAAGTGGTGAATGAATGTGTTACTCTAATGTGCTTACCTTGACCACAGTTGCTGACCACATCCTGTTTGCCTCTGCTGACTCACTTCAGGCTCACTCTCTACAAAGCTAATTCCCTCTCTGTTGAATGGCTTCTCTATAAGACATTTAAAAGGAGAGTGGTGCCGACACATTTCAGATGTGTTGCAAAGCTTTTGAAAAGTGGTGTTCTTACTCCTGTTAGAAGAGTTTTCACATACATCATGCTTTGTTTTTTCTTCCGCCAAGGAGGTTATGTTATCGCCTGTGTTTATCTGTCTGTCTGTGTGTGTACAACATAACTCAAAAAGTTATGGACGTATTGTCATGAAATTTTCAGGATATATCCAGAACGGGAAGATGAACAAGTGATTATATTTTAGTGGCAATCTGGACCATCGTCTGGATCCAGAAAGGTTTTGAAGGATTCTTTAACATTGCGAGATAGCCACTCATGTGACGCCTCCTACAGGCCGTTTTTTATGTCTGCTGTTTTTCACTCTGACAAAGATCATGTGTAGCTGAGCTCTGAGAGATGTATCATTCTAAAGTAAGCCCAAACATCTTTTTAGTCATTTCCAAGTCACACACAAAAAAAGCGAGGAGTGATATACGTCATTTCATTACAATCGTTTATACACGCGATGACTCAAAGCCATACAATTGAACGTGACAACAGCATGTGACAGCGTGAGACATGGACTTATCTTAGAAGTGTCTTTTGAACCAAAAAAACCTAAGTAATAAGATAAGCGCTGTTTTGCAATGCTTGTCCTGCATGGACATGCAAGTTTTCACATATGTCTATATAACTCTATCATGCCCACAGTGCTTCAATGTTACAACATATGGTCTAAATCAGGCTATTTAGTGCCCCCCTTGCAGTTCCCTTTAGAATTTTTTTTTAAAGTGTGAAAATGAAAAAAGATGGGACATTTAGGGGTGTTGCCAGACACTTTTCTCTAGGCTTTTGGCCTGGATGTTTTGACTCAAGTCCCGGTAACCAAAACCAATATAAGTTATTGTAATGTGGCCTATTAACTAGACTATCTTAGCTTCATGCTCTGGTTTTTGTATGGGAAAACTGTGGTGCTTGGTGGAGGTCCGTGCTCTCCAAGTGCTTTTCTAGTTTGTTAATGCTTTTAAAATGACCTCCCAAAAACAAAGTAACAAGTATTCATGTAAGCGATTGAGAATAATGTGACTTTTAATCCAAAAAAGCCCACTATCACAATAAAACCACTTTCAGTTTTTGAGTGACCAGAAATCCCCTTGAGGATCCCAGGAGGTCCCCTAGTGAACAATATGACCAATAAGACTACAACTTATTTTCCCTTATCTGTTTTTTTTTTTTCCAGTGTCTGAATCACACAATGTCAATGGTACAATAACCTTTTATGACATTCCCTTTCCTCCTGCTTTCACACTGATCTTTTCTCTCAGTTTTGGTTTTTCCTTGATGACTCTTGTTTCTCCTTTTTATTATATTACAGTGAAATGGGAAATGTAAGCTTTGTCTTTCACTTGATTGTAATATTAGAAGCTAACAAAATAACATTTTTATTGAACCACAACATAGAGTTTCCAAGAAGATGTCTACCTAAGGCAAAGCAAGGCTTATCATGATTTCTGCCCTGTAATATGTGAGCTTATTCCTGTATGAAGGAAGAAAATGAAATACTCAGACATTTAATGTTTTCACTGCTTTGTACTGGAAATTTCCAGTTAATAGTTTACTTGTGGATTTAAATCTGGAAAGGCATTTTTATGTCATGTTTACTTTGCTACGTGAGTTGCAGTGACCTGTAACCTGCTTTGAAGCGATTGTTTTTGGCTTCCAGTTTGTGTACATGAGTTCCATAATCTCATAAATTAGGCATTAAAGAAATATTACTTCCATATTTATTTTTATTATTAACTTATTTGAATGCATTACAAGGTCAAATTTCACTGAAAGCTCTTAAAGCCTTTATAAAAAAAAAACCACAACAACAACAACAATTTTTGATATCCTTTTGTTCTATGCTTCCAGGAGCTCTGACCGAATGTTACGATGAACTGGGGAATCGATACCAGCTGCCGGTCTACTGCCTCTCTCCTCCTGTCAACATGATCGAAGAGCGCTCTGATGAGCCTGACGGTTCCGACCCAGACTCTGGTGCTGCAGACGCATCCACGGGCAGCGCCAGCGACACAGGCTCAGGTGGAGAGTGCCAGCTCCGGCTCCGGCTCTCAACAGGTCGCGACCTCCGGCTGGCAGTCCGTTCAACAGATACAGTGGGCATGATGAAGCGTCGTTTGCAAAATCAGGAGGGCGTGCCCGCCCCAACCCAGCGCTGGTTTTTCTCAGGTCGGCCACTGACAGACAGGTTGCGCTTGGACCAACTCAACATCTCTAGAGACTATGTAGTGCAGGTCATTCTCAGCCAGCGTCCACCACCAGAACCTGCAGGGACACCAGGACACACACCAGAGGCCTGCGGGCCAGTGGCAGTGGAAGCAGTGTCTCCTCTCCCCCAAGAGCCAACACCGGTAGAGAATTAAATCCCTTCAAGCTGGTAGCGAAGAGAGGGCGCACCACAGGCCTGACAGTGTACAAGGAGGATAATAAGGGACAAGAAAGAATGAAATTTAATTCTTCTCAGATGTTTTTTTGCTGGGAAGCACTTTGTTTGGGCAAATGTTGGCCGTACAAACTTATATTGAGAAAAGACTCTTCCTGTTGGTTTTACACATTGAAATTTTGACCTTTTTTTTAAAAATCTTTTTAACTGTTCCTATGGAAACCAAACTACAAAAAGGAGAACTTTGTCAGATGGCCTTAAAGGGTTTTCTTGGCTACACTGAGGTTTGAATGTTGACCGTGTTTCAGTTTCCATTCAAGTTCTGTTTTGTGGAAGGACTTTAGTTTGAGGCTACAGGGTTCGTAGTGCGTTTTCATAACATTCATTTTCAATTTATTGTTGAGAAGGACAAAGTTTTCAACAATAGCAACAGTTATTCAGGCTTTTTTGTAGCTTCAATGGAGTTAAATAAAGAAAACTTAAGTCAGCTGATTATCTCAGCAAATAGCTGTAAAGAAAGTTTGTATGGCTGGTTACCACACAGATGTTTCCTCAAAACATATAAGAGTGTATGACAGTGTTTTTACCAAGTTGCTGCTCGATGCAATACTTAATTTCTCCCTGCTTCACTGAACAATCAAGTCAATCATGTGATAAACAGTAAATAGATAGCCTTTGGGTATGAGTGTGAAGAATTATGTGTGAGTGTGTGTATGCTTATATGATCAGGACATAAACCACACTTATTCATGTGGCAAAAGGATGGAGATCAGGAACACAGTTGCATATTTTGATTCAAATAAAATGTTTTTAATTAAAATTGGACATTGTTTATATTACTTAATCTCCGTCTCGCTTGATTCTTTGATGTTGACAGTCATGTCCAGTTCACATCAGTCCAGTTTACTATAATACATTAAAAACAAATTGTCTGTATTATCTACATTAATTCAAGTCAAAAGGTATGTGTTCATGTAATGCTAATGTTTTAATCTATATCAAAAGCAAGGGAACAAATGGATTCTGTCTAATTGTTTCTTAGATTCAATTTCAATCCCCCATCCTGAGCTTGCATGGAATGGCAGATGACTATAGAGAAGAACGTCCAGCAGAACCAGACTCACCAGCCATCTGTGTTGACCAGTTGGTGCTTGATCAGCAGCCAAAGCCTATTGCAGCATAACTAAATGGATGGTAGCTCAGGTGGAAGAGCAGTCGTTTTTCAACCAGAATCCAGGATGGGTGAATGAGCTATGTAGTGTAAAACACTTTGAGTGGTCAATATGACTGGAAAAGTGCTATAAAAGTACAAATCAATTTAACCAAAGCTTGGCACTGAGCTTTATCAAATGGGAAAGATTTTAGGCATATCTTAATATCTTTTTCTGGAAACTGGTTATATAAGAAAGAGGCTTGAGCTACCTACATATTTATAGGTGTTTATTGGAAAATGTTTTGTAATCTGTACTGATGAGGCAGGCGCCATTATTATTGGTTCTCAAACATCGTAACGTTGGGAGTTTTTATGTGGTATTTGGGGTTAGCTAGCCTTGTTCCAGCATGTTGAAATGGCTCAAATAATTAAAATTTTACAAAAAACAATTACAAGCCCTTACCCATAAGAAACTGATAAACATTGCTGAGAGCTAAGATTATCGTTTATAGATGGGATTCAGTGTAACAGAACAAATTGTTTTTCTTTATAACTTCCCCTTTTCTTTATTTCAACTTTCTCTTTAGTCCATGTCCTCTACCAGATAATAGATGGTAAATTCCATGAAAAACACTGGTGTACAAAGACAAGGAACTGCTGTAAATTGGCCCTCACACTTTAACAATAATGTAAACAAGGCAGAGCTTCCACTGCACTGTTAACAAGCATGTCATATATAGAGGAAGTAGGAAAATTACTTGATCGTAAATGTGAAAACTAAGGAGTAGAAGGCACAAAATGTAAAAAAGTAAAAAGTGCAAAATCCATACAACATGATAATGAGACCAGAAGCTGGAAGAGACAAGTGCTTCTTTTTGAACACACGGGACCTGATTGGGGTTGGAGCGTTGGTCTCATTTATTTCCATCCCTAAATTTAGACTGTGATACTTTCAACGAAATGTATTGTTTTTCTTGCAGTTTCACTTGGAGAAAACTATTAAGTGAGCTATTAAGTGGTGTTTCATTTCAAATTAATACATCGGGAGAAAAACAATGATTTGATTTGAAACTAAAGAGCGCATACAGCAATAGTGATGTATTATCTTTTTTCATAAAGTGCAAGGTTGAAATAAAAAATATCCCTCTATTTAAGCTTAAAGTGTAGCATTTATGAGAATTAACTTCATTACGGGAAGACTAGCAGTAGATACAGTAACTGTAAGGATGGGGCTAAAAAGAAACATTAATTTAAAATCCACAGATCATTACACATATTTATACTTTTTCTCTATGTGTTTAAGAACCAGATCCTGAGGTCTCTATAACATTAAGTTAAAATGGATTTTTTTTTTCATTTCATCCTACTGCCTCTATCATCATTCTGTGGTGAAGTCAGATGCTTTATTTTTCTTGTTCCTAAATATTCTTATGACCATTTTTCCAAGGTACCTGTTCAGTATTTCCCGATGACACGTTGTCATGTCATGTGTACTTGAGCCTCTTCAGTTCCCTCTTCATGGCAGTTTCTGCCTCTTTTTGCTGTTACTACTTCCCCAACAATTATCAGTATGGCTACACAATAGCAGCACTGATTGTAATGGAATATACTGCTGTGCAATAGGAACTGTTCCTCTGTTATTAACGTTGATCATCTACCACATGACCCAGTAAACAGAGCTCAGCTAAAAAATTAAATGTCAGAGGTGAGTGAAGATTTACATTTGATCCGTATTTTTGCTTCATTATTCATCTAGTTACTCTTTGGCATTTCCAATAGCATCTGTCATGGTGTAGGTAGGGTTAAGTTACAGATTAATTTCACTTAACAGTTCCTCTTTGACTGGGGATTGGATGGGTGTGTATAGGAAGGGGGGTGTGGGGTGCATGCATATATTTTGCATGCTGGGTGGATTCACATCACACAACCTTCTCACTGGTCTGACATCAGAATTCTACAAGTGAAGGTAAGTTAAGCTATATTTAGCATAAATGTTGTAAGTTTCCTGTCTTTTAGCTTTTTTGCTCATTTATTTGGTGTATAGGCTACTGATCTTGATATGTATTGGGGAAAAGTCTTGTTTGAATAAAAGAATATAGCAATTAAATAATATTTGGAAAAGAGGTTACGCCAGTAAAATCAAGAAGTAGTAATAATAGATTGATTGTTCGAGTTTAATGACATGTTCGTGATAAATGGTAAAAGCATATGTTTCTCATGAATATGAATAGATATATTAAATATGTATGATTTAAAATGGATGTTATGCTTCAACTTACTATATTCCAGTTTGGGATTTAAACCCCTCAAAAATCGTTAAAAAAATCTTTAAAACAAGGAAAATGCTGATTTCTTTTTTTTTTTTTTAAGTGACACAAGGTTGAACTACTTTTATTTGTTTGTTTTTTTCTTAGTAAACCAATGGGTCAATTTGACTTCTTAAACACCCAAGAAAAAGAAAAAGGACTATATCTGTCAACATTTATAACCTCTGAAATCCTAATGTATCATAGTTGATCTATAGAATTTCTGAGACATTTTGTATCACTTTATAGTAGAAACTTTGTTCTAAACCCAGTTTAACACCATATGACACTGTTATCCTGCCCCCTGGTGAATACCAGAAACCAGAAGATTACACTTCAGTAGTTTTGACCCATAACATGGTAATAAATAGTAAATATACAAAAAATGAAAAAAAAAATATTTAAAAAGTTCAATAAAGACTTTTTTTTACCTTTCTGCCCAGTTGTTGATTAGACATTAAGAGGTTAAGCTCAATATAATTTGGGAACATCTGGTCTGCTTGCATATTATAATTTATTCAACTTTAAATTGTCTTCACATGCCAAAGATGATCTGATGATTTGTAGTTCTCTGAACTTTTTTATCATTTTTTCCAGATGCATTCACTGTTCTTCATAGTTCTCTGTGCTAGCTTCTGCTGTGGCACTTCTGACAGCCAGGCAGAAAATATTGAGATTCTCATGGATAATGGTCAGTAACTCATTCTCCACCTAATCAACTTTGACCTTTTTCAGTTTCACCTCACATGAAGACAATATAGAGAAACATAATTTATTATGCTTTATGCAGTTCTGGTCGTGAGGGTGCCCAACGCTAGCGGCTCATTGATGGAAGTTCCTTTGACCTGTGGACCGGCTTATCAGAATACACCTTTGTTTTGGAAGAAAAGCGGTAAGTCAGCTAT